>CM019157.1:6589763-6672531 GCA_009733165.1 Naja naja
GAAACCAGACAGAGGATGCTGAGATGGGGGTCCAGATTCTTACACTTCCACTCTCTTGGCCTTGTCTTGGACCTCCTGGGAGGACGTTGCATCTCTTAGCTGTGACCTGGTGGGACCTTGAAGATTTTCTGGAGCACCCAAAATGAAAATTGTCAGGCTGGAGCAAAGTGGGAGTAGTGAATGCTGGCTGTTTGATCAAGGTTGGGAGATGGTGGTGGTTTCCTACAGACTGAGCCAATAGGTCCTTCAAAGTTTCTTCACATGTTTTAGTGGCTCATATTGTGGGCTCCATCACTGAGTCCCTTCCTGAAGGGGAACTAATTTTTAGGAAAGTTGTCCTCTGCAAATCTCTGCTTCATTAAGGACACAAATAGCTAAAGATGCCTCAGATCTTCAGACCAGTTTGGGGATTCACATAAGACTCATCTGCCCACTTCTACAACTCACTACTTAGGTTGGTACCAGAAAAAGGAAGGAAGGAAGGAAGGAAGGAAGGAAGGAAGGAAGGAAGGAAGGAAGGAAGGAAGGAAGGAAGGAAGGAAAGGCAGGCAGGAAGGCAGGAAGGAAGGAAGGAAGGAAGGAAGGAAGGAAGGAAGGAAGGAAGGAAGGAGAGCATAAGGGAATTAATGTAACCCCAACTACTTTTTTCCCTGAATTTGAGCTTCTAACTCCACCTCCTCTTCTCCTTCTTCTTCCTTTTCATATTCTCCTCCTCCTCCTCCTCTTCTCCATCTTCTTCCTCCTTTCCTCCTCTGCTCCTTCTCCTTCCTTTTCATCTCTTCCTTCTCCTTCTCTTCCTCCTCTTCTCCTGCTTCCTTTTCGTCTCCTCTCCAAAAATATCTGCAAACTACTGTCTTTTCTCTTCATCCCCTCTTCCCTGCCTCCCACAATAATGGTTGGGAAAAAAAATTAGCTGTTGGGTGCCTTGGTGGAGACAAGAAACATCTTCCTTTCTTCTCTTCTCCTGATCCATGGCAGATGTAGACATTTCCCTTTGCCGTAGTTATTGGATAGTTCCACACACTTAACCCTGCAGCCCTTTTGCGTCAGCCCAGCTCCTCCTCCACAGACAATGTCCATATGGGTGCAATTAAGGCTTGTTTTAATCTTGCTTAAGAATAACTGCCATTTTTCCATAATAGTTTATTCTCCTTAGCGCCTCGCCCACCAGCTAATTGTGCTGCACCGGACGTCATGCGTGATGTCGTGCCTTGAACCACCCGCTCTTCATGGAGGGAATCCTTCCTAAAAATAATAATAATTTTGCTTTGAGGCTGGTTTTAAAAGAAAGCAAACCAAACTCCAGATTAAATGTCCTCTTTGCAAAAAAAAAAAATCCAGTCTGCTTCTGATTAGTGTTATTGAAGCAGGCACAGCTGGGCATAACATTGCAGTGAACAGTGGTTTCTTTTAATCATGGTTTGTTAACCGTGCCTCCGTGGCTTTCATTAACCCATAAAAAGTAGTTTGCTGATCACAATTGCTAAGTTTGCAGAACACACCAAAATTAACTGAAAAGCACTGGGAACATGAGGTGACTGAAAGTAACTTGTGAACATAGTTCTTAAGAAAGCAAATTAGAAAAATCTCGTTGTCTTGTTTTCTGTTGTCCAATATTGTTAACACTGGTTTAATTCATATTGTTAGTATATATCTCCGTGAGGAGAAACGAGTGCAGCCAGGAAAGCGTTGAGTAGAGAGACAATGAATAAGACACTCGACATGAGTAGTATACTGAATACAGGAAACGTTGGTTTTACTATCAGTGAGGATTTAGCAGAGTCCAAAAACAGTCCGAGTCATACATGAAACAAGTCAGTCAAATATCAATATGTCCTTGTCCTTACCAATCAGCAGGCACAGTTCGTAGTTTGTCAAACAGTAGCAAACTCACATCCAATAGACAATAGGCAAACTAACAATGAGAATCAGCACAGAGAGAGCAGAGAGCAGGGGGAAGAACCAGGTTTCTGGCTCCCTCTTATGGCCGGTTGCTGTAGCCACAGCCAATCACATTCCGGCTACTCTTAAAGTGACATACACTTTTAATCCTGGCTTATATATTACAAACCCAAATGTTAGCTATACTAACACATATGAACCCAGTTAACCTGTTTATTGCTTTAATTTGTTTTCCTGTTGATAGAATATAGTGAGTTCTAAATCTCTCTCTCTCTCTCTCTCTCTCTCTCTCTCTCTCTCTCTCTCTAATGCCAGCAGCCACTTTTCATGCAAAATGGCCTTAGGAAGCCTTAATCTGTTCTGGGTTTCCTTTCAACTCTTCTCTAGCCAGCAATAGCTGAAACCAGTTGCTGCAACAACAGACATTTTCTTTGGATGGGGTTCCTCTGTTTGTGGATCCAGAGGAGAAGCCAGGGCAAAGAAATAAACATTACGGTTCAGATGGAAAAGATAGCAGTGGGAAAAGTAGATTTGCAGCTTGTTTTTATAGTGAGGAGGTCATGAGCTTAGCTTGCTGAGAAACAATTTCCAAGAAAGGAACGGAGAGGCTGCCCTTAAAAATGGAAGGAGGAAGTTGCAATAAAAGTTGCTGGAAGCTTTTTCTAATAAACTTTCCCAGTTCTCTGACATCTGAACTCTGTCAGCTTTTTTCCCAGAATTCTTTGGCAAAGTGTTGCTAGGAATTCTGGAACTTGGCACCTGAGCATTTGACTTCCCAGAAGTTTTGGGTAATGTGCTTGCTAGGAATTCTGGGATCTGACAATCCAGCACATCATAAAGGTGTCAAAATCAGGCGGGGTGGGGGGGGGAACCTGTTGTTGCTTCAGCTGTAGTTGTCAACATTGCTGAGTGCTGTTTCTCTAACTAGTGAAGGCTTGAAATAGTTTTCAAATTAAAAATCCATCAACAAAACATTCATACAGAACTGCCACCACTTCGAGAAAACTTCCCGAGGAGTGAATCAAACATTAGCATAACAAATCCCTGTGAGTGTGCAACATTAGCATAACAAATCCCTGTGAGTGTGCAACATTAGCATAACAAATCCCCGTGAGTGGGGCATGAGTAGATATGCATAGAGTGCACTCAGGCCCTACAAGCACAGAATAAAGAAAGCAAAGGTGGGATAATTTAATAGGGGTGGAAACTGGAGGCTAAACTGTTCCATGAACAGTTAAGGGAACTGGGTATGTCTAGTCTGGTGAGGAGAAGGACTAGGGGTGACATGATAACTGTCTTCTGATATTTGAGGGGCTGTCACAAAGAAGGGGGAGTCAACCTGTTTTCCAAAGCACCTGAAGACAAGAAGCAGTGGGTGGAAACTAACAAAGGAGTGGAGCAACCTAGAACTAAGGAGAAATATCCATCAGTGGCATGGCTTGTCTCCAGAAGTTCTGGATGCTCAATCATTGGACATTTTTAAGAAGAGATTGGATAACCTTCTGACTGGGGTGGTATAGGGTCTCCTGCTTCAGCGGAGAGTTGGATTAGAAGACCCCCCAGCCCTATTATTCAGCATTCGATAATAACCTCGAAGAGAGGAAGTGGGAGTCTTTCCCACTTCCATTCTACCTTGAAGAGTTTCGTTCCTGGAATTTAATTAAGGCTTCTCCTCTTCCTCCCTCCCTCTCATCTCTTTAGGGAAGGCCTACGAAATCACCTACGTGAGGCTGAAATTCCACACCAGCCGCCCAGAGAGTTTCGCCATTTACAAAAGAAGTCGGGCTGAAGGGCCATGGATCCCGTATCAGTTCTACAGCGCCTCTTGCAAGAAGACTTACGGAAAGACGGAACGGCAATTTTTGAGATCTGGAGAACATGAGCAAGTGGCCTTTTGCACGGATGAGTTCAGCGACATCTCTCCTCTCAGTGGTGGGAACGTGGCTTTTTCCACCCTGGAGGGCCGGCCCAGTGCCTACAGTTTTGATCAGAGTCCTCTCCTCCAGGTATTAAAAACTAGACAGAAGAATCCTAATGTAATTCTTCTGCCTTTTGCTTCCTTCCAACTCTCATTGCATCTGATGGAATTTCTGAAGCATTATACACACAGTGCTGTGGTGGCCTAGAGGCGGGGCTCTCGCCTCACAATCAGGAGGTTGTGAGTTTGATCCTAAGTAGAGGCAGATATTTCTCTCTCTGGGCATGATGAGAATATATCCGCTGAATACAACTCCACATTAGCAACAGGAAAGGCATCTGGACAGTAAACACGCAGCTCCATTCCGATGCAAGGGATTACGGGGATCATTAAATATAGATGAATACATTTAGCTATAAATTAGGTAAATGTATTCATCTACATTTAATGATGACCTTTAAATAAAAAAATAAATAATAACCCCCCCTCAAAAAATTAAAACGGTTGAAGCAGTCAACCAAAGCATCAGTCGAAAGGTTAAATAGATTTCCAAAGCTAAACAGCAATAAAATTAGCAATTGGATACTAGCAGGATAAAAGCAGCGCTCAAATTAAAGATGATTCAACATGAATGCATTGACATGTTCTTGTTATTGTTAGCAAATTTGGAAAAAATTAAAATGGTCTTGCCCGGTTCCCTAAAAGCAACATAGATAGTGGAACTTCTGATTCCCAGTTCAGAGAGCTACCACTGAAAAGTTCCACTCTCGAGTAAACTACTCAGAGGTTTTCTGGTGATGATCTTGGTGGTTTCGCGGCTCCTATGATTTCCCACCCTCCGTTAAACCCCAAGGGAGAAGTAAGATGTAAGGTGTCCCTCTCTAGTTTAGAGGCCTCCAAAACTCTTTTGTTCTTTCCAAGTTGGTTTGGGAAAGACCAAAAAAAGACACGAAGAATTCGTCATTCAAACATGGCCACCTCCAATTTAAAGGATCTTGGACTCTAGACTTGGAAAAAGTTCTTCTTGATGTTCTTCAACTCTTCTGCAAACATTCATTCCAGACCGGTGTGTTGCCTCCAATATTTTTTATTATTCCACAGGAATGGGTGACCTGTACCGATCTGTTGATTTCTTTGGATCGCCTCAACACTTTCGGGGATGACATCTTCAAGGATCCCAAAGTGCTTCAGTCTTACTATTATGCCATCTCAGACTTCTCCGTTGGGGGAAGGTAAGATGAAACTTTGTAAGAGGGAGTCTCTGAGTGATTTTGGAGGTGGGATGAAATGACTCCTATCAATAGGGGGAATATTTGTAACTCAGGGTTCCCTTTGGCGACTTCCTGACAAGCAAAGCCAATGGGGAACACTTAACAACCATGTTACTAACTTAACCACTGCAGTGACCTCACTTGCCAAGGATGGTCGTTAAGTGGGACAAAACAAACTGAACAAATGTCTTGCTTAGCAGCGGAAATGTTGGGCTCGATTGCAGCCATAAATCAAGGACAGCCTGTATGTATAATCTAGAATTACTGTCTTTTTTCTTTAAATGTTAGGTGGGTCATCTTTTGATAAATTGATTTCCTTGGTGAGCCACGTAAACAGGGAGGGAATTCTCTACATTATTTTTTTTCTCATTCATGTTGAAAAGCCCTCCTCCTCCCTGTTTCTAACCGTGTTAAATCTGCCGTAGTGTTTTTGTCTTCCACTTGAAACCTGAAATGCAGTAGCTTCTACCCTGGTTTAAGAAAAGTACCCTTCGCGTAAAGATTATGTCTCTCTCATTTGAGGTATTGAAGTTTTACATTGCATGCATGTCGGAGGATAACGGAAATAATCCACCAGGGCCCAGTTAAATCATATTTAAGCAGAAACGTTCAATAAAATATGCCTGAAAATATGCTCCTCAGTTGACAGTGAGGGAGACATTCTATCCTTAGATTTGATTAGGGAATAAGGCATTAAAATGTGATTAAAGTGCTATAATGCACAATTAAAGTCTATCTGAAATAACGCTTTTAAAAAAAATCGCAGAGGTTCAGCCAAATGAAGAAGAAAGATTAGTTAGAGGAGACATCCAGCCATTTAAATCACAGGTAGACCTCAAGTTACAACCATTCATTTAGTGACCATTTGAAGTTACAACGGTTTAATGACCGTCCTAGCACCCCTGTGGTAATCAAAATCCAGCGATTGGCAGCTGGCCTGTATTTATGATGACCGCAGTATCCTGGGACCTTCCCAGCTGGCCTCCAACAAGCAAAGTAAATGGGAAAGTATGATTTGCTTAACGTCTGCATGATTCCCTTAGCAGCTGCAGTGATTCATTTAACAATGGTGGCATGAAATGGGGAAAAAACCTGCTTAGCAATTGTCTGGTTTGCAACAGAATTGCTGGGCTCAGTTACAGTCATAAGTTGAGGACTACCTGCGGTGGAAATTGCAATTACTTCTTTTTTTCACTTAAATTCATTATTTCCCCGCTAAGCCCCATCATCTTTCCCATTCATAAAATTGATGAAACGGTGGCTATTTTTCATGAAAAGGGCTCCTTTCCCTTTGCTGCCAGAGCCCCTTTGAATATATTCTGTGTTTGCTCTGCTTGGGAAGAAAGGACATATATTTTCTTTGGATTCTTAGGTGGTCCCGGCACGCCGTGGGGTTTTTAAATGAGGTGTGTTACACCTTGCAAATTAAATATGATGGATGCTTTCCCTGGTGCAGAGAGAAGAAAGGGAGATATTCCCCAGCATTCTGCTCAGAATATATATATATATATATATATATATATATATATATATATATATTCCTTTCTTTGGTCTCTACCTTGCTAATTTTCACTGCCCCTGGCTTAGCCGGAGTCCTGAATTGTGTCCTGCGGGAAAAGGAAATAGATTTCTTATAAAATCCTAAGCAGACCACCCTGGTTTTATTACTCAGTCATCTTAGACAGCTGGAACATTTTAATCAGCTGAAAAGGCCAACAACCCCTAGACCGAGGAAGGGGTCAGAGTGATGGTCTGTGGAGAATAGACGACCAAGGATGCCACATAACTTGATTTGTGTGCTGGTCTCCAACTTTGCTGATTGCATGTTCCGGACTAAGGGGGGACATTCAGAAAGAGGAAGCATTGTAGAAATTGGGTATGCGGACACTGGCCTGAGGTTGAACCCAGGGAGGTAGTAGATCATGTGAGATGGAATGTTCTAGTTGTTCTACTCAGAAGTGTAGTGCTTATAGCATAGCATTTTAGGATTGTCTATTGCTCCATAGTGCTTTAGATCACTCTCGGGGTGGTTTACAAAGTGACAATTTTGCCCCCAACAATCTGGGTCCTCATTTTTACGACCTTGGAAGGATGGAAGGCTGAGTCATCCTTGAGCTGGTCAGAAAGAAGATAGACATTTCAAATCAGTCGGAGGAAATTGGGATAAGTTGGTGGAGTAGGAGTAGAATAGGTCGGAGTAGTGCTGTAGCAGAATGCTAGACTAGATTGGAGTAGGCTGGAGTAGGAATAGCTTGGTGTAGGTTGGAAGAAGAGTAGGTTGGAATAGAAAGAAATAAGTTGGCATAGAAACGTGGGAGTAGGGGCTGAAATAGATTAGAGTAGCGATTGGAGGAGGTTAGAGTAGAGTTGGAGTTGGACTGCTAGAGTATATTGGAGTAATGTTAGAGAAGAAAGAGGATGGAATAATGTTCCAGGTTGTAGGTTGAAATGGTGTTGGAGCAGGAGCATTCAAGAAGACTACTAACCCATTGGTTAAAGTGTTGGAGGAAGATAGTAAGAATCCTTGGGGATGGGGGTTGGAATCCAGCCATTGTGACCGCAGCTTCCTTCACCGAGCACAAATGGCTCTCCGCCATAATAGCGAGGCCACCAATCTCAAAGAACTGCCTCCTGTATCTTTTCCAGATGCAAATGTAATGGCCATGCCAGTGAATGCATCCCTAATGAAGATGACCAACTGGTTTGCCTCTGCCAACACAATACTACCGGGGTAGACTGCGATATATGCCAGCCGTTCTACCAGGACCGCCCCTGGGCAAGGGGGACCGCTGAGTCAGCCAATGAATGCCTTCGTAAGTCCCCCTGGCTGTTCTTTATTTTGGGGTGGGGGGATCCATTCAACTCTTACAAGCACCTCATGCCCACCACCAACTTGTCTTAGCTGACACACAAAACGTGCCAAAATTGTGTGGTTGTCTCTATCCAGCATGCAACTGTAGTGGTAGATCGGGGGAATGTTATTACGACTGGGAACTGTACCGACGCACCGGGCATGGTGGCCATTGTGTGAATTGTGGGGAGAACACTGCCGGACCTCACTGCGAATACTGTCGGCCAAATTTTTATCGTTGGGATGATGAGATGGCATGTCAGCCCTGCAATTGCAACCAAGCAGGTAGAGTGATTGGAAGATGGGACAGTGCTTTATATTACCTGGAAGGGTGAACAGTCAAAGGAAGCGGTAGCATCATTAACCTTCCACAAGAATTCCATCCCATAGGAATGGAAAACAAATTCTTTTTATTTTACATGTCCTAGAGCTCTAAGCTTGGAAGGAACATGAGGATCTTCCAGTTTTAAGCAGGGAACAGAGTAATGCTATGCAGACATTGCTTGAAACCCTGTAGTGATGGAGCCTCCATTGTTTCAAGAGGCAGGCAAATCCCTTTGTCTTTTTTCCCCTTGTCCCCCTTTTCTTTCTTTAATGGGGATGCAGATTTGATCAAGACTGGGTGGACATTGAAGCCTAAGATTGAGTAATCTTGTTATTATTACTGTCTTCTGATTATTACTTCTGTCTTCTTATTGCTTCTATTTTTTATTCCTTTTGTCTTCTTATTCCTTCCATCTTCTCATTATTGCATCTGTCTTCCTATTGCTTCTGTTTTTTTCTTATTCCCTCTGACTTCTTTTTCTTCCTCCTGTCTTGTTGTTATTGCTTCTGACTTTTCCTTAATTTTTCCATCTTCTTATTCCTTCTGTCTTCTTATTATTCCTTCCATTGTTTTCTTATTCCGTCTGTCTTCCCAGGTTCTTTGAATCCTCAGTGTGATGCTGCAGGGAAGTGTGAGTGCAAAGTGACAGTGACAGGCTGGAAGTGCGAGCGATGCCAAGAAGGATTTCATTCCCTGAGTGAAGGAGGGTGCAGGTGAGTAACAAGAAAGTAAGAATGGAACAGTCATCTGCTCTTTTGTGTAATGTGTAGCTGCTGATATGAAATGGACTACCCACTTCTGGCTTTGTTTTTTCAGACCTTGTGCTTGTAACTCTGCTGGAAGTTTGGGGATGTGTGACCCCAATTCAGGGCACTGCAGGTGCAAGAAGAAAGTGGAAGGGTACCTATGCAACAGGTAAGTGAAATGTTTGAAAACTGAAATCTCTTCTCTTCTTCTTTTTCATCTACCTCTCTTTTCATAAGTAACTTGACAGAATCGGTTGTTTTCTTCATGTGATTTCTATTGATGCTATTAAGAACCACACTTTTTAAAATGTGTAAGTAAATAGACAGAGAGGCAACCATAATTGAAGGCCCCAAAACATTCCTGATTGCATTGCCAAATTTTGATGGGAAAAGGTGAAACTTTGGGAGTGCAATTTAAAATTTAAAACACTCATGAGACCATGAGAATGCATGTGCTGAACATCGGAGACATGACATATTTTTTTCCTATTTAATGTTTCCCTCCATATTTTTTTAAGATGAAATTTTTTCACCACAATACCAGACATTCTCCTGGTTGTAAGAACAAACTGAGAAACCCTCTCCATAGCCAAAAACATAGTGTACCTCATTTACATTGAACAAACAGGCACACTGAGTCTTAAATTAATAGTCCAGATTTGAATAATAGCTGGGAATTGACACTTGGAAGGGACCAAACTGATTGGCCTCAAACTATTATCCATCCATCCTTTGTTAGAACAACGTGTTCTAACTGTGTGGAGCTGTCCAAGGTCCTAAAACATAGCACCATTTTACCAGCTTAAATCATCCTCAGATCTTTTTGAAGGCTTTCTTTGATTTGTAGAGGTTCTCACTGAAATTTTGGGACCTGGATTTTCCCCGATAACAGCTCCCACACACACTGCCCTTGAAAGTGGGTTAGAGAGTGAGCATAGCCCCTGCTACTGTCAGTAAAAGTTGTATGTCAGGAGAATGATTATGGAGAACTACAGGTTTATGAGATCCTTATATGATAAGGACTCAATGCAGAGAAGAAAAGAGAGAAGACAAGGGGTGGATCACCATCATGGACTCCCATCAGACAGGCCCTCAATAAAGAGAGGTCAAAATAGAAGAAATAGGGAATTGGGTCAAATAGTTAAGAGAAGTGTTGAACAATATTCACCATTTAATAGTTGAACTAATAGTTGGCATCCAGATTATTTCTGGAACATCATGAACTATTTAATGTTCCACATAGTTCCTCTTAGAAAATTGCTCTCTCTCTCTCTCTCTCACACACACACACACACACACACACACACACACAAATAGCTGGAACATCTGGTCAGGGAAAAACAAAAACCTCTCGACTTCTTTAACGTTTCATCCTAAGAACAGAACAGAACATTGTTTTCCATTTTATTTTTATGGACAAGTCGGCTCCCTCCTCAACAAGCAAAGTTTCCATCTATTCGCCTCATTTATTTTGGAAAAAAAAAACATTTGTCTTTTGCACTGGTAGGAGCTATTCTGATTCCAGAGGCTGACGCTTCACTTAGCAAATAGTTCCCTGTTTATTGTTTTATTTTAAAGGAATCTAAATGAAATATCCTTGGAAGAGAAACCCGAGGAACTAAATCCTAATAAATAAAATAAAATCTGGTGGGTGGTAGCGCATCTGGGCGGTCTCAAAAGAGGAATGCCAAGCAAAATTGAAGATCCAGTGTTTAAAGATTGTCCACTTTGTTGCTGTTGTTGTTGTCTTTTGGGCAGGGGACTTTTAATTTTAAAAACCCTCTTCCTGGAAGGGCCTCATTCATAGTTTTGTTCACACAGATGCCAGCCCGGCAGTTTTAACCTACAACCTCACAACTCAGAAGGATGTACAAGTTGTTTCTGCTATGGACACTCAACTGTCTGCACAACAGCTCCAGGATTCGAACCCCAAGACATTGTCTCTGACTTCAGACAAGGTAGGTTGGAAAATAAAACCTTCCTAACATTTCCAAAGAATTTGGATTTAGAGTTTCCCTTGCAGATCGCGTCTCCTATCTTGAGCTTGGTCTCATGTCCAAGTTGTGATCCCTTGCCTCCTTTGATTCTTGATCCTAGCCTTCCCCAAAGTAGGCTGGAGTTAAGCTTGGACAACCATTGGTCTGAAATGTTATAGGGTTGGACTAGAACAGTGGTTGCCAACCAGTGGGCTGGGGACCACTGGTGGTCCGCAAGAAAATTTTGGTGGTCCACAGAGAAATGTCAACCCCAAAGCAATTAATCCAGGCTGCGTGGGAACACAAGGCTGCGCTGCCAACATGGCCTGTGGGAACACAAGGCTTGTGTCGCTTGCATTGCGGACAACATGGAGTAGTGAGGGGAGAGGGGAAAGGGTGGAGGGGGGGAACTTGCCCCACGCGCCCCACATGTCTGGCCTGGCCACTGGGCTGCTTCTTTCTGCTTCTTTCTTCTTCAGCTTTTGGCTGCACGCAAGGAAAGCAGCAAAAGTTTTTCTTTCTCTCCCCCAAACTCCACCAGAAATGAGCCTTTGGGACCCTGCAAGGCCTCCTGCTCCAAGAGGCTGCGCTGGCAAGACAAGTCTCACAAAGACTCATTTCTGGCAGAGTTTGGGGGAGAGAAAGAAAGACTTCTGCTGCTTCTGCTGCTTTCCTTTCATGAAGCCAAAAGTTTCTCTCTCTCCCTGAGAATGGAGCTGGAGATGGTATCCTGCGATCCCAAATAAAGAATGATTGATCGGTAGGAAATCGGGGGAATTTTCCTGCAGACTTTTTGGGATTGATCGGTAGGAATCGTGGGGAATTTTCCTGCAGACTTTTTGGGATTTTCCCAGGGTCTCTGGTCAGCAGGATTTAAAATTATGAGTTTGGTGGTCTCTGAGGTCCAAAAGATTGGTGACCCCTGGATTACAAGACTTCCAAGGCACACCACACTGTCCCTGCGAATTGGCACACCTTACATTCAGTCGAAGGTCCCCGAAAGATCTATCATCTGAAGTATTACTAAATCCATGCGCTGCTGTAAAAAACATTTGGGCCAATTATTCTTTGCAGAATCCTTAAAACATCTGGATCATTCATCGGTTTTTTTTAAACACCTTTTTTTAAACACCTAAGGCCACATAGCTTTGTCTTTAAAAACAAACAGCCAACCCCTGTGTGTGTGGGTGTGTGGGTGTGGGTCTACAGACAGAGTGTGAAACGCCACCCTATTAAAATCCATCCTGATTATATTTAAAATGGAATGTGAATTGCCACATTAATTTTAATGCATTCCTGGGTTTGTAGCAGAATTAACCTTTGCCTCTGTTTAGTGTAGGAAATTCAACCTATTTCTGCTTGGCCACTTAAGGGCAACGTTTTTTAAAGCATGGGGATAATTGTATTTTTTTAAAAAAATAAAAGCGTTGCAGTCTTTCAGTGACATGTAATTAAAGATGAAATCTTTTCTGCTCTCCGTGAGTAAAGGATGCTAAGGATCAGTTTAAACCAGAGGAATGTTGGTCACGCTGGCTGCTGGGTTTTTTTCCCCCCAATTTTCTAAATCCAGGATTTGAGGGCTGGAAAGCAGAAAACTCGGAGGGGCGAGAGATTTTACTACGCTGGGATGGAGACGTCATCTTCGTAGACCAAAACGAACAGGAGATTACTGGGTTTAAGGCCCCAGGTAGGACAGCTCCTTGCTAAACCAGTGGGCGCGGTTGGATGCGATTAATACAGGTAGTCCTTGATTTACAACAGTTCATTTAATGACCATTTGAAGTTACAACAGCCCTGAAAAAAGGGAGGGCTTGTCACCATTTTTCACTCTTCGTAGCATCCCTACTGGTTCATACTTACGACGGTCGCAGTGTCCCCTTTTGCAAAGGTCTCACTTAGCAGCAGAAATTTTGGGCTCAGTTGTAGTTTTGTGAGTGGAGCACTTCCTGTGATTTCTGGCATTCTATAATTCTTTCCTCTCTGTTCTTGGCTTGGCTCTTTACTCCGCTTAGAGAAATTTCTAGGCGATCAGCGTTTTAGCTACGGCCAGTTGCTCTCGGCGGTCCTTCACTTTGGAGACAACACAACGGGCGTTTCTTCTCCTTCCATCCAGTTAATTTTGGAAGGGAATGGGGTCTTTCTGTCAGCAAGACACGAGAACCCGGAAGGAAGAGGGAGCGAAATTCCATGCAAAGAACGGATTGTGTCCTTCAGGTACCTAACCTGCTTTGATTCTCAGCTTGGTTGGAGAGACAAATTGTGTTGTTTTTCCTTTGCAATTCGCTATTCAAGAAAATGCCATAGATGTAGCTATCCCATCAAAGCTATAAATAGCTGGTGGCAATTAATCCAGATTATTCTAGATCGGAGAAAACCTAATGAGGGTGTTCATTGTTCTGGGGTTTTGAAGCTGAGTTTTGCCGTGCCTAAATGGGAGTTTTGTTGTGCATACTAAACAGCTCTTTAAAAACAGCCGATAAAGCGACTTGTAAAACCATCGCTACGTTCAGGGTTATAGGCTGAGAGAGACAGCAGAAAAAGGAAGGGGAGATGGGAAGGAAAAAGGGAAAATAAAATAGAATTAGCTGGAAATTTAGATCTTAAAATGGAAATAATACTGGGTAGAATTAGATGGTGAGGTGAGAAGTAATTAAACCACTTGGGAATGTCTACCAAGACTTCCTTAGACTTCGCACCTGCAAAACTGCTAATAGGTGGTCCTTGACTTACAACCATTTGTTTAGTGACCATTCAAGTTGCAACAGCACTGAGAAAAAGTGACCTATGACTATTTTGTCCCATGGCCATTGCAGCATCCCCATGATCACATGATCAAACTTCAAAAGCTTGGCAACTGGCATGTACTTATGACAGTTGCCATGTAATCCCCTTTTACCACCTTCTGATGAGCAAAGCCAGTGGGGAAGCCAGATTCACTTAACAACAGGGTGACTAACTTAACAACCACGATGATTCGCTTAACAACTGGGGCAAAAAAAGGTCATGAAATGGGGCAAAACTCGCTTTACAACTGTCTTGCTTAGCAATGGAAGTTTTTAGCTTAATTGTGGTCGTAAGTCGAGGATTGTTTTGTAGTTTTGGAAGATGCCTGGAGAAGAGGTCTATTAAGGCTCTCAGTCTTGAAGACACCATCTTGCCTTAAGGTGGGACTCCCTCTGCTGCTTGCGAGCACCCCAGAGGCATCTAGTCAACCACTCTGAGCACCGAAATGCTGGACTAGGAAGGGCCTCAGTTTAACAGACCTGTAAATGGTGCAACACGCCACAGACATCTTCATAAAGGCAGCTTATTTTATATTTTTTAACAAAGTAATAACCATGCCGGGTGCTGCAATACGTTTTGATGTTGTTCAATTAACTCTAACCGCTGCTGGCAAACAGCAGGATGAGCTGATCAATGCTCCATCCCTTTCTTTGTGGAAAGCTATAAATATCCAGTGAACAGCGAGGGGCTGGGTTTCTGCAGAGGGGAATTAAAGGTTTTTATTAAAACACACACACACACACACACCTCAATTGAGCAAGGACCTGTTAATCCTTCAGGTGACTTTTCTGCAAGTTTTGTCTGATTACAGTTCCTGTAATCGGTTTGTCGCAGGTTGCACGAGGCAGAAGAGGCCATGGACTTGGTCCTGTCACCTTTCCAGTTTCAGCGGATGCTTTCCAATCTGACGAAGCTTCGGATCCAAGTTAAAAGTAAACCCAGATCCGGTAAGCGGAACCACCGGAGAACGTTAATCCTTGTTAGTTTTGGGGAGAAAAATGATTACTTCTTTGTACTACACTGGGTGAGGCCACACTTAGAATATTACGTCCAGTTCTGCACACTGGAGAGCCTGCCAAGAATACAAGATTAACTGCAGAGAAATATTCCAAACCAAAAATCTCCAAACATGAACCAGAACAGACAGGACTTTCACGAGAACTGGGGGTTGAAAGAACTTCTTTGCTTCCTGCAAAGAAGCCAACCCCGAAGGCTGGCTTTTATCCCTTATGGGAGGGGCCATCACCTTGCAGCCTTATTCCCAAGTCACCCATGCTACTGCAGCTGGTCTTTCCTTCGAGCAGCCCTGCACGCACATGCACTGAGCACAGGCTCCTCGGGGGCCTCTGCATCCCTGCTGCCAGCCTCCACAATCTCTGAAGGCAGCACCCCACTCTCCAATAGTCCTGGCCCCATCCCTGCATCACATGCAGGCCCCTCATCTGAGTTCTCACTCTCAGAGACCTCCACCGTCTGCACCTGCTGCCAGCGAACCACAACAGAACCCAGGCCGTAAAAATCTTTTAGGATCCATCGTAGCTTTGAACCATTGCTAGTCGTGTGTTGAGAACTCTCAATTCCTTGATGATCCTTGGATGGAAGGCAGGTGGGTTTTCATTCTCACTGTAAAACCTGCATTTTTTTCTCCTACAGGCAGAATTGCACTAAAGGAGGTTAGACTGGCCTCCGCTCATCCGGGTTTCTCCCAGTGGGCTTCGTGGGTGGAAGAATGCCTCTGTCCCCAGGGGTACCAAGGCCGATTTTGCCAGTTTTGCGTTCCGGGTTACAAACGGGAGATCGCTTGGGGTGGGCCCTTTGCAAGTTGTGTGCCTTGTACCTGCAACCAGCATGGGAACTGTGACCCTAATTCAGGTGAGTGTAAAGTTTCATTCCTTCCCCTCTTTATCCCAAAGGTGATTTTTTTTTTCAACCGGACTTTCTGGTTTTTCTTTGAAGATGTTTCGCTTCCCATCCAAAAATCTTCTTCAGCATCTTTAAAAAAAAACAGAAAGTCCAGTTGCCTCTTGAAAAAAGCACCTTTGGGATTGCTCTCTAAAGCAACATTAACAGAATCTTGGAAGTCTGAAAGTAAGAATGGCCCACTGTCTCTTTTACAGCCTGAGAACCTAGGAAGGGTTCCTTTCTGAGTTTCTTTCTCTGCTTGTTATACAGCTCTGGGCCATGCTGTCCCTTATCTGGATTTAGATTTCTTCTGGGCACGAAGGGATTCAAGGCTGATAACACGTTTGACCCCTCCCTCCAGCTCAGCTGGGTCATTTCCTACAATTATCCTTCCTAAGGTTTTTCTTTCTGAGAAAATCTTTCTAAGGTTTCCTTGTCTCTTTCCCTTCCCTCCTCCCCCTCTTCCATCCACAGGCATCTGCCAATGTCTACACAACACCGAAGGACCTGCTTGTGAGCGATGTGCTGCGGGGTTCTACGGCAACCCATTTCTAGGGCAGCCTGAAGACTGCCAACCTTGCCCGTGTCCGGGGCAAGGGCCTTGCGCAACCCTGCTGGACAGCGAAGAAGTGGTCTGCACGCACTGTCCCCTGGGCCAGAGAGGTGGGTGATGCCCACAACAGGGCCCCAAGCACCCAGCCTCAAATGGCATGCAACACTGGACCAAACACAATGCTCACTGAATGAAGTGGTATATAAGTTTAACTGTTATCGCTATTGCTATTCTGATGTCAGAGCATTTGCAGCGTGACTACTATTATGAGACACCCAGGAGCAAAATACAGCACACAGAGGCTTAGACTATTTAACAGTGGTTTATCTACAAGACATATACTGAAATATACATGGTAGGCAAAATACCTGACAAGCAATCAACCTTCTTAACTCTACACAGAGAACTCTGCAATGAAGACAGGACACAAGGAGAGAGAAAAAGCCCTCTATAATAGCAGCCTTATATAAACACCTCTTAAAGGGGTAAAGACTTCTGTGAACTCTCTCTTCATCTTAAAAGGGCAATACCCACGCTATGCTGATTCATCCTTGTTGCATCAGCCTTATATTGCATCAGCCTTTCATTGCATCAGCCTTACAGCAGCTGGCAGCTATTAAATTTTATACCTCAACAATTATTACTCTGCTGTTTTGCATGTACACTGAGAGTTTCTGCACCAGAGACAAATTCCTTGTGGGTCTAATCTCACCTGGCCAATAAAGTATTCTAATTCTAATTCATCATCATTCTTATCATCATCCTCAATTATCATGGAAAATGTCCTGTTTGTGTTTCGCAGGTCGCCTCTGTGAATTATGTGATGATGGTTTCTTTGGGGATCCCCTGGGAAGAAACGGATCAGTGCGCCCTTGTAACAGCTGCAATTGCCATGGCAACACGGACCCCAACGCAGTGGGCAATTGCGACACTTTCACCGGCCGTTGCCTACGCTGCTTGTACAACACTGCAGGGGAGCATTGCGAGAGGTGCCAAGAGGGCTTCTATGGGAATCCTTTGGCTGCCAACCCAGCCACCAAGTGTGCGCGTGAGTCCTTCAGCTAACCTGAGAACCAAGGTTTCTAAGATGTGTCAGCGATCAAATTAAGGCCTCTTTTGATCTCAAGAATATAGCGTAATAATAGAACTGGAAGGGATCTTGGAGGCCTTCTAGCCCAACCCTCCCACTCAAGCAGGGACCCTAGACCATTGTGGAACAAGTGATTGTCCAGTCTCTTCTTCTTAAAAGCCTCCAGTGATGGAGCACCCACAGCTTATGGAGGTGAGCCGTTCCACTGATTAAAACTCACTTAACAATTGTCTGGCTCAGCAACAGGAATTTTGGGCTCAATTATGGTGGTACCTATATAACAAGACAAGAAACAGTGGATGGAAACTAAGCAAGGAGAGATCCACCCTAGAATGAAGGAGAAACTTCCAAACAGTGAGAACAATTAACCAGTGGAACGACTTGCCTTCAGAAGTTGTGGGTGCTTCATCACTGGAGGAGTTTAAAAAGAAATTGGACCACTATTTGTCTGACATGGCATAGGGGTTTCCTGCTTGAGCAGAGGGTTAGACTAGAAGACCTCCATGGTCCCTTCCAGCTATATTCTGATTGAACTCTGCAGGGTTTTTGAGCCAGTTGGTTGCATTTCGGCATCATGTTATTTCTCCTTCTTTCTCACATTCTCTCCCTCTCTCTCTCTCTCTTTCTTCCTAGCCTGTAACTGTAACCCTGATGGCTCTACCCATGGACCAGCAACTTGTGATCCGGTTTCGGGTCAGTGTCGCTGCCTCCCCAATGTAACCGGACGAGAGTGCACCCAGTGCCTGGAAGGCTATTTTGATCTTCAGCCAGGGGTGGGGTGCAGAAGGTAACCGGTGTGGGACTGAAGGAGCAGAAGGGAGAGAAAATTCCAGAAAAGTCAGAAGAGGGGGTACATAACACAGCTTCCTTCAAACGGGTGGGTTTTGATGCATTGGGATTATCTCCCCGTGTGGCATTTGATTCTCGGGAGTGGATTTCAACAGCCAGGATTCTCTAGCCAGCATGTTGGATGGGGAATTCTGGGAGTTGAAGTCCAAACATACTAGATGGGAATTCTGGGAGTTGAAGTCCAAACATGCTGAATGGGAATTCTGGGAGTTGAAGTCCAAACATGCTGAATGGGAATTCTGGGAGTTGAAGTCCAAACATGCTAGCTGGGAATTCTGGGAGTTGAAGTCCACACATCTTGGCTGGGAAACACTGATCTAAGGGAAATGAATTCTGGCTATGGAATTCTGGGAGATGAAATCCACCATGGCTGAATGAAGGATTCTGGGAGTTGAAGTCCACACCTCTTAAAGTTGCCCAGCTAAAGAACACTGCTCCGGATGACACTTGGGCAACTGAGGATGTTCCCATCCGAGGAGAATCAGACTACAAAACTTGTCCTCTTCTCTCTCTCTCTCCCATTCTCTCTTCCCCCCCAAGTTGTCAGTGCCACCCAAAGGGAGCACAGAGCAACACCTGTCACCCCATCACAGGGCAATGCACCTGCCATCCCGGCGTGACAGGACTATCATGCAATCAGTGCCAGGCTGGGTTCTTTGGATTCTCTTCCCAAGGCTGCCAAGGTAGGCTCAACTGCCCTTTGCAAAGGACTTCATGGGAGAGGTGGAGGGAAGCGTTGGGGACCTTGAATGCGGCTCAAATGAGGTTCATTTGAACTAAGGCCTTCTAATGTTTGAGGGGCTGCCACAAAGAACTGGAGTGGGTCAACCTATTCTGCAAAACACCAGAAGGCAGGACGAGAAGCAAAGGATGGAAACTGACCAAGGAGAGAAGCAATCTGGAATTAAGGAGAACATTCCTGAGCAATTGATCCGTGGAACAACTTGCCTCCAGATGTTGCACCAACACTGGAGGCTCCTAAGAAGTTATGGGACGATCTGAAACGATACAGGGTTTCCTGTTTGAATAGCAGGTTGGACTAGAAGTCCTCCAAGGTCCCTTCTAATTCTGTTTTTTTTTTCTCCTTTATTTGGTACCCACTTAAGTTAATCGTTTGGGCAAGGTGTTAGCCTCGTGATGACTTACCCACAAATTTGTCATTTTTCGCTTCTTTCCAGTCTGCAACTGTTCCCAGATTGGTTCGGTCTCCCTCCAGTGCCATGACAACAGCACTTGTGTGTGTAAGAAGGGCTTTGTGGGTAACAAGTGCGACCAGTGTGATGTGAACTACTTCTTTGACCTGGAAAGTAAGCAATGCCAGGAGTGTCCCCTGTGCTACAGCCTTGTGAAAGAGGAGGTAGGATTCTTCTTTGATCAGCCAACTTAGTCAGCCTTTCAGTCGGATTAATTGAATGTTCTCACTCAATCACCCTTGAAATAGCAACTTTCAGCCTTTCTGTCTCCTTAACAGTAAATCAATCAGCCTTAAATATATACAGATAATCCTCAACAGTACGACCAGAATCGAGCCAAAAATTTCCATGACGGTTGCTAAGCGAATTTTTTTAACGATCTTTCTTGCCATAGCTGTTAAGTGAATCACTGCAGCTATTAAGTTAGTAACAGGGTTATGAAGTGAATTTGGCTTCCTGGTTCTGACTTTGCTCGTCAGAAGCTGGCAGAGTAGGACACAAATGGCAATCAGGTGACTGATGTCGTAATTACGAGCCAGTTGGCGAGCATCACAGCCACACGACCTGGCAGACATGTGTGATGGCCACAAATATGAGAGCCTGTCCTAAGACCTCTTCTTTCAGTCATCCTAACTTTGAACAGTTGCTGAATGAGTGGTCTTTAATTGAGGAGTAGTTGCATGGCAGGGTAGAGTAGGGTAGAGTAGAGTAGAGTAGAGTAGAGTAGAGTAGAGTAGAATAGAATAGAATAGAATAGCATAGAATAGAATAGAACAGAACAGAATAGAAAATATGGAATAGAGTAGAGTAGAATAGGAAAGAATAGTATAGAAAATATGGAATAAAATAGAATAGAACAGAACATAGAATAGCATATAGAATAGAATAGAATGAATAGAATAGAATAGAATATAGAATAAAAAATAGAAAATGCATAGAATAGAATAGAAAGAATAGAATGAATAGGATAGAACAATAGAATGAATAGAATAGAACAGAACATAGAATAGCATATTCTATTCTGTTATAGAATAGAATAGAATAGAAAATAGAAAATAGAAAATGAATAGAATAGAATAGAAAATATGGAATAGAGTAGAATAGAATAGAATAGGAAAGAATAGTATAGAAAATATGGAATAGAATAGAATAGAACAGAACATAGAATAGCATATTCTATTCTGTTATAGAATAGAATATAGAATAGAATATAGAATAAAAAATAGAAAATGAATAGAATAGAATGAATAGAATAGAATAGAATAGAATAGAATAGAATGAATAGAATAGAATAGAATAAGAATAGAATAGAATAGAATAGAATAGAATAGAATAGAATAGAATAGAATTCTTTATTGGCCAAGTGTGATTGGACACACGAGGAATTTGTCTCCAGTGGAAAATCTTTCATTGTACATAAAAGCTGATACAAATGATAAATCGTGATCATAGGCATCATAAAAATACATCCATCATAAATCATAAGATACAACACTTAGTGATAGAATCAACATAAATCGTACTAGGAAACTCAATAAAACAATATAAATTGTAAAGATACAAGCAACAAAGTTAAAGTCATAAGTAGAAAAGAGGATAGGTAATAGGAAAGATGAGAAGAAGAATATTAATACAGTCTTACTAAATAGTTTGACAGTGTTGTGGGCATTAGTTGTTTAGCAGAGTGATGGCATGGAAGGGGAAACTACCCTTGTGTCTACATTCTACATTCGGCTTGGTTATATTTAGTGACAGGTGAGGTCTTTCTCCAGGATAGACTCATGTGGACTTCTTTCCTGCGCACAGACAGACTGAAGGACAAGCTGACCAAAATGGAAGCCTGGTTCCAGAAGCCCAGCTGTGACCGATCCAAAAATGAATATAATCATGTGATGCTTGGCGAGACCCCCCGTGGAGACAACCTTCAGCGCCCATACCTGTTAGAAGGTAAAAAAACAATGGATCATCTTATGATAAACAGGAGACACCATTTTTCCTGAACAAAGAGAGTTGGGGCTCCAGAGATGATTAGAAAAAAGACGGCAAGAGACCAAAACATTAAATTACCTTTATTATCTTGTTCTGGATCATTTAATTGTGCTTAGTTTCTCCAGGCTGTAAATCACGAAGGTGCGGCTGTGGCACACCTGTTGTTAGAGGGAAAAAGGCAAAGCAAGGAATACCGGGACAACAGAGTCGGAAGGGACCTTGGAGGTCATCTAGTCCAACCCCCCAATCTTCATGCAAGATAAACATCAGAAAGTATAGCTATGGCTGGGGCCCGACAGGACTGTTACCCTTTTATGGAATAAATGGGGCAAACCTCTTTACGGGACCTTATCTTGCCCTGCTAGATTAATTGCAAAAATAAGATCCAGGTTTTTCAAAAGGTTCTCAAATAGCATGTACAGCCAATTGACCCTTTATATAGAATAGAGAATAACAGAGTTCGAAGGAACATTCAAGATCTTCTTGTCTGACCCCGCCCCCCTGCTTGAGCATAAGATCCTATAGCATTCCGCACAAATGCTGTCCAATCTCTTCTTGGAAACCTCCGGTGATGAAGCAGCAACAACTTCTGGAGGCAGCTGATTAATCGTTCTCGCTGTCGGGAAATTTCCCTCTAGGTTGGATCTTTCCTTGATAAGTTTCCATCCATTGCTTCTTGCCTTGCCTTTGGGTGCTTTGGAAGTTTGATTTTTGGCAAAGGTCTCCTGGTTTTCAATGGCTGAAGTACCACAAAGCGAGCATGAAGTCTCCATGTTTTGTTTCCAAGCATTCACAAACCCATTCCTTTGGCCAAGGGAAGAGTTGACAATTCAAGGTCTGAAGATCCATATCTCACTTAGCATCAGATCAATGGAAGGGCTATGGAGGCGGTTCTTGGCCAGGACTCCCTTGCATGAGCTTTTCTTCATCAGCTTTTTCATGGTCCAGCTGTGATGATCCAAAGGGCATGGCACCAAAGCAACACAGTCAGATAATCTGTAGGAGTCCCTTTATTAGCTCCAACTTTGCCCCCAATGTCCCAATTACCTTCCTATCTGGAGAAAAACTCTCCCAGGAACAGCCTTTGGCTGCAGAGATTCAAGTCCAAAACATTGTCAACAAAAACTTTAACTATAAGTCCAATCAAGGCAAGATGAGGAAATTAATCTAGCAGGGCAAGATAAGGAGCTCCAGAAGTGAAGAAACGGAAGTAAATCAACCCAGTTGGGAGGATGCCAGGAATGCAGATAACCAAAGTCAACACAAGATAAACACATGTTTGTTCCCAGCAGCCACAGCTCTCAGCTTGCATCTCTTTTAAACTCTCTTCCCAGCTGTGGCTAACGAAGGGAATCAGAGCCCTTTCCTCCCCCATAAGCCACGCAACCCACGTTGCTCTCTTCTCCGTTCCTCCCTGTGTGCCCTAGGATGAAGAGGGAGTGGGCCTGGGTCTTCCTCCAAATTCCCTCTCC
Organism: Naja naja; assembly: GCA_009733165.1. Classification (NCBI taxonomy): domain Eukaryota; kingdom Metazoa; phylum Chordata; class Lepidosauria; order Squamata; family Elapidae; genus Naja; species Naja naja. Next base: position 6,612,585 of record CM019157.1, read on the forward strand.
CTTGCTCTACCTCTCCTCTGCTCTGCCCAGCTGGACTTTGCCCTTCCCCAGTTTCCTCCACAGCCAACGGAGCCACACTCCCACTCCCTGTCAGCTGTTCCTCTTCCTCCTCAGATTCAGACTCTGGCAGGGGCATGACACCAGTTTTAGAGGCATGGGACAGGAGAGTCCAGCCCGAACAAGGTTTTCTTGGTTACAGGTGCCAAAGCTGCTTTCTTGGAGAAGATGATGGATCTGAAGGACTTGGTGGAGGACGCCCACCATCGGCTGAGCAACACCAGCAGAAACATCGCTTGCAATGGTCAACGGGCTACCAAAGTGTGCGGGCTCCTTTCTGACGTATCCTCCACCCTGCGGTCCACCCATGAGGACATCCAGCTGGCCACCGAGGTCCTGGAGAGCACGGTACCCAACATCTGTCAATCTCTCTTTCTCTACGCTCGTCCACCCACCACTCTGCTTAAGGTGCTGAGGTGATTACTGTAAGTCCTCAACTTACGACCACAATGGAACCCAGCATCGTTAAGCAAGACCGTTGTTCAGTGAGTTTTGCTCCCATTTTATGACCTTCCTTGTCACAGCTGTTAAGTGAATTGCTTGCAGGGGTTAAGTTAGCAACACAGTTGTTAAGTGAATCTTTCTTCCTCATTGTTTGCTTGCCATAAAGTCACAAAAGGGGATAAATGTGATCCTGGGCAACCGTCGTAAATATGAGTCAGTTGCCAAGCATCTGAATTTTGATCAAATGACCACAGGGATTCTGCAATGGTTGTGAGTATGAAAAATGGCCACAAGTCAGTTTTTTTCAGGGCTGTTGTAACTTTGGTCACTAAACAAATTGTTGTAATTCAAGGACTACTTGTTTTCATCTTGACTACAGTCTGTTTCTTCTCCTATCTCCATCTGCTGACCTATCTACAGGTCGTTTTCTGACCCAAGTACCCTGTTTCCCCGAAAATTCAACCTACCCTGAAAGTAAGTCCTAGCTTGATTTTTACACGTGCGCCCAATATAAGCCCTACCCCCAAAATAAGCCCTAATTAAAACCCCACCCACTCCAGAGTGCACGGCATAAAAATTAAGCTAGGGTGGAGATGCAGGGTGTAGAGCTGCCCTACTGTTTACCTGTGGACAGTTGTAGCCAGGCCTCGCACACCCCAACACCTGCCTTGCTGGCCCATTTCTTCTGCAACCAGGAAGGCTGGCAAGGGTTTCCTGAAGGCCTCTGCAGCTGATAACAAAACTTTGGATCAATCCAGAGCTCATTTACCGGCTGCAGAGAAGGCCTGCCGCAGAAGAAGAAGGTTCCTGAAGGCCTCTGACAGCGAAAAGGAGGCCGGGGGCGATGCGCGCAAGTGAGGTTAGTCAGTGGATGACATCCCCCCAAAATAAGACCTGGTGCCTTTTTTGGTGGCAAAAAAAATATAAGACAGGGTCTTATTTTCAGGGAAACACAGTAGATAACATCATCAGTGTTAGAAGGGAGGTAAAGGAGGAGGATTGTGGGGCCCTTGGGGCTCTCTGAGCTGGGTGGTTTCCTTGCAGATGTTTCATTACCCAACTAAGCAACATCATCAGGGCTAGAAGAGAGTGGGGTTTGCTCTCTCTCCCTTCTAGTACTGATGACATTATCTACTTGGGTCATAAAACGTCTGCAAGAAAACCATCAAGCTCAGAGATCAGTCCTGGGCTATAAATATTCTCAAATATTGGCACATGAATGTCCATAAGGCCATTCCACAATGTGACTTAAGTCGTTTTAGCCACAAGAAGTGGGAAATTTGACATAGGAGTGACAATACGCGATCTAAATTTCTAAGCAGTCTTCCAGCAGAGAGCTGGGGATGGTCAATCAAAGGCTAATTCGGATATCAAATGAGATAATTTCATAACGAACGCAGAAAAGTTTGCAATTTTTTTCCCCCCGCAGTCAGGAAAGCCAGCTGGATGCATTTCTGCTTCTCGTTCTCCGAGTTATCTTTATCTAATTTGGGAAAACACGGGCATCTGCCCAAACTAATGAGTCCTTCAAAACAACTTTAATAGATGAAATAAATTCCGTGCTCAGAAGGGAACAGACCAAGAGCTGATGAATGAAGTCCCTTCCCTTTGAAACGCAACGACAACAACCCAACACAGATCCCATTAAAGACACTGCTGGCATCTCACCACCCAATGAATGTGGATTCAATAGGTTGAAAACTGAGTTAACGCAAAAATCGGTCGCTAAAAACCAGCCAACTTGGAGCAAAATTAACCTAGCTAGGGCCGTTTAGTCCTCAGTTTACAATCCTTCATTCAGAGGTGCAACAGCACTGGGAAAAAGGGGTCCTCGCACTTATGACCGTCACAGCATATAATAATAATAATAATAATTAATTTATCAGACTTGTATTATATCCATGGTCAAGTGATCAGAATTCGGGTGCTTGGGAACTGATATGCATTCATGATGGTTGCAGCATTCCCAGCTGGCATCCGACAAGCCAATTTGATTAACGACTGCAAACTGCAGAGATCCACATAACAACCCTGGCAAAAAAAAAAAACCCTCAGAAAACCATTGTAATTATAGGGCAGGACTCATATAACCACTGTTATGTCCTTTGCAATGGAAAAACTCAGGTCCCAATTTTGGTTAAAAGTCAGTGGTGACCTATACGCTCTTGTAGGTCTTTCCCAACAAGGAATCTGGTCGTTTCCCTCTGTAGCCAGAATTCCAAGATATACTGCTCCTAGGCCTGGAGGCTCTACTTGACCCATGTACTAAATCTGTATCAAAGAAGGCTTTCCTTTAATCTGGTTTCTCTATGCCTGTGATTCATTTACACAGAGTCAAATGATTGAAACACATCTATTTGCCCTGACTACAAAGCCAGAAGTAAATTAGTAGCATCTGTCTGTCTGTCTGTCTGTCTGTCTGTCTGTCTGTCTGTCTGTCTGTCTGTCATCATGTCTGTCTATCATCTATCTGTCTTTCTAACATCTATGTATCTATCTACCTACATCTTACCCATCTGTCTGTCTGTCTTCTATCTATCTATCATCAATTTCTATCTCTCTAACTTCTCTCTATCTTCTATTTCTCTCTGTCTTCTATCTATCTATCTCTATCTATCTGTCTTCTATCTATCTTTCTATCTATCTATCTATCTATCTATCTATCTATCTATCTATCTATCATCAATCTCTATCTCTCTAACTTCTATCTATCTTCTCTCTCTCTCTTTCTTCTATATCTCTATCTGTCTGTCTTCAACAACTATATCTGTATGATCTATATCTATCTATCTATCAAACTATCTATCAAACTATCTGTCTATCTCTATCTATCTATCTATCTATCTATCTGTCTATCTATCTATCATCAATCTCTATCTCTCTAACTTCTCTCTATCTTCTCTCTCTCTCTTCTATATCTCTATCTGTCTGTCTGTCTGTCTTTCTTTCTATCTATCTATATCGATCTATATCTAGCTATCTAGCTATCTAGCTATCCAGCTAGATATATATATATATATATATATATATATATATATATATATACACCTTCTTTCTGTCTGTGTCTTTCTAATCATCCATTCATTCATCCGTCCATCCATCTGACATATCTGTATCCATTTCTCTGTCTCTATTTATCCATCCCTCCTTTGCAAGTGGCGTTCTAATGCCAGTTGAAAATGTTTGTTTGTTTATTTGTAATTGACTTGCCGAGCCAATTGTCAATCATTTGCATGTGTTTACTCCTGTGAAATTGGCTCCCGGTGCCTGCTGTAAATTATGAGTACACACTTGTTTATTTATGGGCCGCTGCCACCCAGTGCCAAATGAAAACGATTAACCATGTAAGTTGCTCATTTGTCTTTCAATGGCGGTTGCAAACGAGCACAACTTACTTATTTATCTCTAGTTGGCTTCCCACACCAATTATGTGTTATTTTAATTTTTTTTATGGACAATCTCTTGAATGAACTGCTTAGGTCCTTATTTTTGGTCCCAAATAAAGAAGCGGTTTATTAAGTTTTATTTCAGGGAGCTTCATTTTATCTTCAGATTATTCTCAAGATCTAATTTATAATAAATGAGCCCTAGTTAGTTTTTCAATTCAATCAAAGTTTGCTAACTAGCGCCAGCTAGTGTGGGGGGAGAATTGCTGCCCAATACAGTACATAAATACTCGTTTAGTGACCTTTTGAAGTTACAATAACACTGAAAAAATTGCTATTGTTACAATCGATCCTCGCAGTCATGACCGTTGTAGCATGCTCACAGTTACGTGGTCAAAATTCGGGCAGTTGGCAAGCAACATGTTCTCAATTAGCCAGCGGGACAGCTTGCCACCAGAAATCGTAAGAGTTTCATCATTGCAGGTTTTAAGAGACTGGACAATCATTTGTCTGGAATGGGATAGGGTGTCCTGTTTGAGCAGGGGGCTGGACTAGAACAGGGGTCGCCAACCTTTTGGATCTCAGGGACCACCAAATTCATAATTTTACATCCCGGGGACCACTAATATGAATTTTGACTGATGGTGGCTTGCTGACGTCGGTGGGAGAGAGAGAGAGAGAGAGATCTGATCTAACCTCTCTCTCCCTCCCTCCCTCCCCCCTCTCTCTCTAAAACACACACACACACACACACACAAACACAGAGGCAGGGATGGGATTCAAATTTCTTAACCGGTTCTATGGGCATGGCCTAATTTGTGGGTGTGGCTTGGTCATGTGAGACTGGCTGGGCATGGCTTGTATGTAAATATTATAAATATTTATATCAATATTGAATTTTGTATAAAACAGAGCAACTTTTACCCAAAATCAGGCAAAGTGTTGCTGGTGTTGACCTATAAAGCCCTACATGGCTTAGGACCAGGGTATTTGAGGGAGACCCTGCTGCCAGTAACTGCTTCCCAACGTCCCGTGCGCTCTCACAGGCTGGGCCTCCTTGGGGTGCCATTGGCCAGACAGTGTCAGCTGGCGACCCCTAGGGGTAGGGCCTTCTCTGTGGGAGCACCCACCCTATGGAACAAGCTCCCCCTGGAGCTTCGGGTGGCTCCCGACCTCCGGTCCTTCAGTCGGGGCCTGAAAACATGGCTGTTTCAACTTGCCGACCTGGACTGAGGAGGGGGATGGGGTTTTTAATGTATTACAGTATTGTTTTAAATCTGATTATTGGGTTTCATATTTAATTTCTTTTTAACTGTATAGCATTTGTACTGTTTTTATTATTGTACGCCGCCCCGAGTCCTTTGGGAGGTGGGGCGGCATAGAAATCAAATAAATAGATAAATAGATAAATAAATAAATAAATAAATAAATAAATAAATAAATGCAGGCAGGCAGATTGAGTTGCTCACAGAATCACAGATTCACTGAGATCGGCTACCTGAGTCTGTCACATAAAATTTGCTAGCAAGCAAACTCACAAAATTAACTCACAACACAGAAGACCCCCCCCAAGGTCCCTTCCAGCTCTGTTCTGATGGATGGATGTATTTATGATGGGCACAACCCATATGCAACCTTCCCAATCAACTTCCAACAAGCAAAGTCAATGCAGGAAGCCAGATTCATATAACAACCACATGATTCACTTAACAACTGAAGCAAATCGCTTAACCGTAGCTAAAAGGGTCGCAAAATCAGACCCAATTCACTTAGCTTGCTTAGCAGTGGGAATCCTGGACCCAATTACGGTCGTATGTTGAGGACTTCCTGTTTAACCACATACTCTTTTAAAAATCTATTATCCGCCCCATCGAAGTATGACAAATACAATCTTATAATAGCAAAAAAAAGAAATAATTAAGGAAGGGAGGGATTTCATGGAGGAAAGGAACCCACAAAATCCCTCAAATAAATATTATATTGAACAGAAAGGTGCTTAGTTTACTTTTAAAAACAAATAGATTTTTTAAAAATACTCAGCTGTCCTCCCACTGCTACACCTCCGAGTTCTGAAGTCTACTTGTTTCATAATAAATAAGCAATGAATAAACCATCCTAGATCAGAGAGTTTGTAGGGTAAGAATGCTTTAGGTTTTCCTGACTGAAATTCAAACTAAAATGCTCGAATCCCATAGAAAATTCACAACTGTTGACCGATTACTCTTTCCCTTGTTTCCGTTTGAGGATTTTCGTGACATATAATTATTTCCACTACCCTCAGTTCTCTCACGCTTCAGGCAGAAACAAAAGAACAATTTTTCTTTTCTTTCTTCTTCTCTTTTTCTCTCCACCTGCTAGGAATTTTCTTCTGAGATTTCTTATCGGTCTACAAACTGGAGCCGCCAGGCAATCAGATCCAGTGCCTTGGCCCGGGGGTAAGTTTACATGCCTGTCGTAATGCAAGTTGCCCCATCCTTATACAGACTAGTTTAATTAGTCAACTAATTCAAGTTGATCGAATGAATTAAATATCTGGAATGGTTTTAAGTATATGGACAGATAATCCTGGACTTGCAACCCTCCGTTTAACGTCCGCTCTAACTTGCCTGAGAAAGAGAATTTTTTGTCCCGTTCCCCCCTTCCCCAAAAAAATCCTTCTAGCATTTCCATTTTGCAAGCCAGAATTGGGGTCTCTCTCTCTGCAGCCACGTTGAAATGGCATTCTTGGTGGAGACCCTGGCCGGAAGAGCCATCCAGACATCCAACTTGAGTTATCGTCTTCTGCAAAATGTTGCAAACCACAGCAGGAGGCAGGAGTTCAGGCGAGAGATGGAAGAGAGGTGAGTTGGTGGGGTCCAGGAGACAAGCTGGAGGCTGTGCCCCATGGGTCTTCTGGGTTGGACTAGAAAGAACCCATTTAGGGTCTTTCTTGGCTTCGGCTTGCAAATGTCTCCGGCGAGACATTCTAAGGAATCCCTTTTGGGTTGTTGGAAAGTCCTAAACAGGATAAGAAACATTATCACTCCCTAAACATGCATTTCTCACTCTCTTGCATGACAAAACAAACCAAAAACTGAGAGCCGGCGCTTCATTTGTTAGACTGTGGAACTCCCAGCCACTCAATGCCCAGATGGGCTTTAGAAAGTGATGTGGTAACTAAGCGGAAAGGCCTATTTAAACATTTCTGCTTAACATCACTACGTGTTTTCTTTAAGACTGCCTCAGTCATGTTTCAAGGTTTCCATAAGGCCTTCCTAATTAAGCCAACCTAAATTAAATTAGGCTAAAGTAAATTAAGGCCAGAAAAATTGAGTTTCCTTGGGTTGCCAAGGCAACTGCTGAAAGGACAGGTTAAGCATGGTGAATGGGGCATTTACTGGTAGAGCTATTTTGAATCTTGGAAGGTCATGTGGGGGAAAGACCCCCACCAATTCTTTACTCTTTAAGGTGGATAGACTTCAACTCCCAGAATCCCCCAGCCAGCTTGCTTTAAGATGGGCAGACTTCAACTCTTAGAATTACCCAGTCAACATGCTTTAAGATGCATGGGCTTCAACTCCCAGAATCCTCCAGCCAGCCTGCTTTAAAATAAAATAAGCAGGACCATGCCTGAAGAACAATGGACTCAGCTCCAATTTTTCTATCCTAAATCTCATTTCTTTCCAGCTTTGTTAAATACAAGGATATCTGTGACGTCCCACAGAAACCAAGTCCACCATTTAAATGAATAAATATTTGCCTTGCAGTGGTGAGAAAATCAAAAGGGCCCAAAAAAACCTTGTCTTGCAAATAGAAGATGCTGAGATGCTGGTTTCAAGCTATCAGAGCAACACAACCCTGGTGCAAACAGATACTTTGGAGCTGGTAAGCATTAGTTACAGGATGGTTTTTTTTCTACATTGTTTGTTCATGGAATCAGTTTTCTCTCATACTGCATTCTATTTTGTATATTTCTTATCCACTTGAAGCCTTTTCAGTTTGATTCCAGGTCTTTTAAACCAGTGTTTTTCAACTTCAGCAACTTTAAGATGTCTGGACTTCAGCTCCCACAATTCCCTAGAATGCTGGTGGTAGAATTCCCAGAATTCCCCAGCCAGCATGCTTTAAGATGGGCGGACTTCAGAGTTCTCAAGCATGCTGAATTCTCCAGCATGTTGGCTGAGGGATTCTGGGAGTTGAAGTTCACCCATGTTAAAATTGCTAAAGTTGAGAAACACCCTCCTAAATCTTTTCTGCAAAGGAAATTTTTTTGCTTCACATTGCTGTGTTAGTCCCTGTCGTTTTAACGGTGGTCTGTTGAGTGTGGCTTAAGGAAATTAGCTTTATTTCTTCATTTTGCTAAGGTTTTTAGTATGGTGCACTGTGCAGAGCAGTCTGGAAAATAGAAACAGAGATGTTAATAGCCTGCAAATTAAAAAAAAATTCAATTATTGAGTTTCCAGAGTTGGAGGAAGAGAAGGGAAGTTTCTGGGTTGTTTTTTTTTTTTCAGGTAATGAGTGGATAGATACCTAGTTTGATTTAAATGTGGGATGAGGCAAAAATAAGGCAGAAAATCTTTGCAATCTCTTTTCCACTAGGTTGTTTCTTTAATTGCATGGAATTCAGCGTATTTGCCTGTAGGCAGTTTCTGGTTGCCTATGGGAGAGCAGGCTAGGATTTAAACACGGATGATTTATGGAGCACAAGCTATCCTGGGGGGGCTCAAATGGAGCCCCCCACAGAAAAAGTACCCCAGCAATCTATAAATGTCATAATTCTAGTAATAAATCGATCTTTCCAATTCTGGGTAGTTTTTAATTTTGATTAAATAAATCCCCAGCCTCTGATCTTGCAGCGCCCCCTGGTGGAGAGAGCTGGAGATCTGGTCCAAAAAGCAGAGGAAATTCAACAACTGGTTGAAACGAAACACGGGTTGGCAACCAACAAATCCTTGGCTGTACAAACCGAGTTAAAGGAAGAGCTACAGAGGATTCAGCCCTTGGAAGAGGTGAGTGATTTGTGGCTTCATCTGCTCTTATTTGGCAGCAAAATTTGGCACAACAAACCAGGATGCAAAGAAACAATCAACTGAAGGAATATCTGACATTGTTGGGGTCAATCTAGACTTCTTTGATTAACTCAGTCTTTAAAAGGGCCTTGCTATCAGCCCCGTAATGCTGCAAATGGCCATTAGGTTGCAGCAAAGAAGTATTTCAAAACTAACTCTGGTCTGCCCTCTGGTGATCAACTTGAGATTTGCAACCGCGGTATGACTACCCTGTGCATATTACGCCATAACTCGCATCTTGGTTGGGTTCACACAGACCCATCCTCCTCCACCACAAACCAAGGTGATGGCTTCATTTAGTGCATCAACTCAAGTCAAGCCTGCTCCAAACTTAAATAATTACTGGTCATCTTTAGTGAATGTTCATAGTTATGACTGTTCTAGCCTGTCTTTTCTTTGTTTCACAGCTATGGCAGAGAACGAACAATGCACAAACACTGGCTGTGTCCTCCCTGGCCAACGGAGAGGGCGTGGTGTCCGAAGCAAAGACTTTGGTGACCACACTGGACGGTAAACAAAGACTAATCTGAACCACTTAATCTCAAGAATATTTCCTCCCGGGTGGATAAACTCACACCCAGAGCCTCCTGTTCTCTCTGGAACGCCCTTTTTTAAAACTTTATCCATACTAACCTTTGAAAAAGAAACATATACCATCCAGTGCTGGACTTACTGTGAACCAGAACAGTCTTATAGGCAAATTGGGGGCTGCAGAAAAAAGGCAACAATTTGAAAAAAAACTTTTTTGGCTTACAACCATTTGTTTAGCAAGTGTTCAAAGTTACAACGGGGCTGGAAAAATTGACTTCGGACCGGTCCTCACACTTACGGCTGTTGCAGCATTCCCCACGGTCACGTGGTCCAAATTTGAGTGCTTGGCAACTGGCATGTACTTTATGCCTGTTGCCTTGTCCTGCGGTCATGGGATCCCCCATGGTGTCAATCTTCCAAGCCAGCTTCCGAGAAGCAACGTCAAGGGGGGAAGCCAGATTGGCTGAGTGACTGTGTGTTTCGCTTAACAACCGTGGCAAAGCAGGTCGTAAAATGGGCCCGGCTCCCTTAACGAGCGCCTTGCTTAGCCACAGCAATTCCGGCCTGGATGGTGGCCTCGGCCTTTCCTTGTAACGGGATGTCTTTTTACCCAGCTTGAAACAGGATGATCGGTTTCTCCTTTTTGCCGGCAGGAATGAAGGCCCTGATGGCAGACCCTAAGGGCCGCACTGCGGTCAGGAGGAAGAGGGTTGCGGTGCAGGGCAGGACAATCGTGGAGACCCAAAGGAAGGTGAAGCAGGCCCAGAGAGCCCTGGGGAATTCTGGGTCCGTTTCGGCAAAGACCCTCAAAATTGCCAGTGATGGGGAATCGATCTCCAAGAAGAATGCTAAGGTAGGATGGCATTGTGCTTTCTAGAATAGCAATTCTCCATCTTGGCAACCTTCAGTGTGGACTTCAATGCCCAGAATTCCCCAGGAAGCATCCTTTTAATATATGTGGACTTCAACTCCCAGAATTCCCCAGTCAGCATCATTTTAATATATGTGGACTTCGATTCCCAGAATTCCCCAGTCCACAAGCTTTAAGATATCAGGATTTCAACTCCCAGAATTCCTCAACCAGCATCCTTTAAAATATCCAAACTTTGACTCCCAGAATTCCCCAGCAAGCATCCTTTAAAATATCTGAACTTCAACTCCCAGAATTCCCCAGCAAGCATCCTTTAAAATATCCGAACTTCAACTCCCAGAATTCCCCAACAAGCATCCTTTAAAATATCTGAACTTTGACTCCCAGAATTCCCCAGCAAGCATCCTTTAAAATATCTGAACTTCGACTCCCAGAATTCCCCAGCAAGCATCCTTTAAAGTCCCTCGGGAGAGGGGGCGGCATATAAGTCGAATAAATAAATAAATAAATAAATAAATAAAATATCCGAACTTTGACCCCCAGAATTCCCCAGTCCACATGCTTTAAGATATCAGGATTTCAACTCCCAGAATTCCTCAACCAGCATCCTTTAAAATATCCGAACTTCTACTCCCAGAATTCCCCAATTAACATGCTTTAAAATATTGCGATTTCAACTCCCAGCAGAGGGCTCAGGAATTCTGTTGCATGCTGGTTCAGGAATTCTGCCAATCCAAGCCACACATTTCAAAATTATCTGCTGGGTTTTTTTCACCGTAGTCCATATATTTTTGGGTTGGTTGATAAAAATCTTTTTTTAAGGGAAAAAAAAAAAAGCAGAATTAGACTATGTAAGTTCTTGGATGGGAGACCACTAAGAAATCCTGGCTAGAAAGGGGGAATGGAAAAGCAGCTGGGGAAAAATGCTATTTGGGGACCAAGGAAAGATGTCACTCTGAAATCCCCAAAGGTGGCATAAGGGCAGCTTTATGGCTCCAATCATTTTCCTCTGGTTGTTTTTTTTTTTTAACTTTTCTGTCCTGCAGGCAGCCGAAGATGGGCTAAAACAGGCCAAGCAAGAGAGAAAGCAGGCTAGCAAAATGTCTTCCAATCTTGCTCTTACCATGGCAGAGATGTCCAGACAGGAAGACAAGGCCAAAGAACTTCAGGCCCAACTTGGAAAACCTGAGGAGGTCAGTCACCTTTCTTCCAAGGTACGTCAGGACAGGGATGTCCCAAAAGCGCCTTTTGACTTTGCTTTTCCTTGAAGGCATCTCGCTCCTCATCCAAGAAGCTTCTTCTGTTCTGACTGAAGTTTGGTTCTACCTCAAGTTCAGAGTTATTCAGAATGGAGGAAGCTCCTTGGTAAGGAGCGAGACGTCTTCGATGAAAAACTAAAATCCAGTGGCCTTTTGAAAAAGCACTTTTGGGACCGCTGTGACCTGGATGACGGAGAATCTCCATAGACCTCAGGAGAGGGGCCACTGGAGGAGGCTAACACAAAACTTGCCTTGTTTGAAGGTTGTAATGGAGATGAACAAGCTTGGCCAGGATCTCCAAGTGGCCCAACGCTCCTTGGAGATGAACATTAATGCCCTCAAGCATCTGCTCTCCAAGCTAGGTAAGTCCTCAATTTGTGGCCATGTTGAACTCACCAAGATTAGCCCAAACCAAGCTTGCTTTGTTGCGTAATGCCAGGTCATCTTTGACTTACGGCTACAAAGGAGCTGTCATGCCCCTGGTGGAGAATGACTCTGAGGGAGAGGAGGAACAGCTGACAGGGAGTGGAAGTGTGGCTCCGGAGGTTGTGGAGGAGGCTGGGGAAGGGCAGAGGCCGGCTGGGCAGTCACAGGAGGACCCAGGGCCATCCCCTCTCCATCCTAGGGCACGCAGGGAGGAGAGGATAAGGGTAGTCTACTGGGGATGAGAGGGCCTTGATCCCCTTCATGGGCTGCAGCTGTGACAACTGAATAAGAGGACGGACATGCGTATGGGCGAATGCTGGAAACAAAGCATGGAAATATCTCTAGTTTATGGTTCCTCTCTGAGTTTGGCGTCCTTCCCAGTGTGTGTTCTGTTATCTGTGGACATCCTCCAGCCCTTATCTTGCCTGGTTGGTGTTGTTTTTTACTCTGTATAATTTAAACGGCATTTCCTCCTTCTTGTAACTGCTTGTGTGGGAGTTTTTTGCCTCCAGTCAAGAATATTTGGAGCTTGGAAGCAAAGTGAAGGAATACAAGGGGCTTCACCTGTTTTCTGTGACTGTGTTTGTTTTGTATCCCACCCTGGGTCATCACAGGAGCCCAAAATTTGTGTGGCACTGCGAGACATTTTACAACCTTTCCGGTCACAGTCGTTAAGTGAGTCACTGCAGTGGTTCAGTGAGTAACGCGGTTGTTAAGTGAACCTGGCTTTCCGGTTGATTTTGCTTGTCAGAAGGTCTCAAAAGGGGATCACATAACCCCAGGGCACTGCAACGTCATAAATATGAGTCAGTTGCCAAGCAGCTGAATTTTGATCAGGGATGCTACAACGGTCATAAGTGTGAAAACCAGTTGGCAGTGCCATTGTAACTCCAAACGGATGCTAAATGAATGGTTTTAAGTCAGGGTCTACCTGTACATTAATTAGTCAGTAATTAAGCAAGTGGTGTTAAAATAGACCAGGGGTCTTCAAACTTGACAGCTTTAAGACTTGTTGCACTTCAACTCCCAGAATTCCTCCTCCAGTCATGTTAGCTCAGGAATTCTGGGAGTTGAAGTCCACAAGTCTTAAAACTTGCCAAGTTTGAAGACCCTTGGATTAGATAGATAGTAGGTAGGTAGGTAGGTAGGTAGATGATAGATAGATAGATAGATAGATAGATAGATAGATAGATAGATAGATAGATAAAGACAGACTAGACTAGAAGATAGGATGGATGGATGGATGGATGGATGGATGGATGGATGGATGGATGGATGGATGGATGGAGATGGAGATGGAGATGGAGATGGAAGATAGATATTGTAGAACAGGGGTCTTCAAACTTGACAGATTTAAGACTTGGGGACTTCAACTCCCAGAATTCCTCCTCCAGTCATGTTAGCTCAGGAATTCTGGGAGTTGAAATCCACAAGTCTTAAAACTTGCCAAGTTTGAAGACCCTTGAAATAGACATTTAAAAGGCATCCGAGGGAGAGTTGATCAAACATACCTGTAGATTTAGCTTTTACCAGGCAAGGAATACACCTGTTCTGTGGCTGAGCTTTCAGCATTTCCAGTCACTTCCACTAGAGGGCAGACTCTTCTTTCCATAAAGATTTTATTTTTTTAATTAAATCACTTTTGGGTTGAGCTTTCTTGGAGCAATCCGTAATGCTTCTTTCATAATGTTGGTTTCTCAGTGCTGAGATTTTATAATCTAGCCTGCTTTAGTTAACAAATTAATAAATAAAATAAATTGAAGAAATCACCCCATAATTGGTTGTGTCTAAAATTACCCCAACATTCATTCAGACTAAAACATACAGTGAACGGTTGCAGGAACCAGGTCTGGCTAGTCTAGTGAAGGACTAGGGGAGACATGATAGCAGTTTTCCAATATTTGAGGGGCTGCCACAGAGAGGAGGAAGGGGTCAAGCTATCCTCCAAAGCACCTGTAGGCCAGACAAGGAATAATGGATGGAAACTGATAAAGGAGAGATTCAAACTGGAAATAAGGAGAAACTTTCTGACAGTGAGAACAATCAACCCATGGAACAGAAGTTGCCCTCGGAAGTTGTGGGAGCTTCATCCCTGGAGACTTTCAAGAGGAGATTGGACTGCCATCTGTCAGAAATGGTGTAGGGACTCCTGCTTGGGCAGGGGGTTGGACTAGATGACCTACAAGGTCCCTTCCAACTCAATCTGCAATCTGCAGCTCAGACAGATACCTTCCCTAATTCATAGGTGTATAAGGAGTGGGAGGGACGAGATGCAGCGCAATCAGAACTGTTTCACGATAGCCAAACTCAATCAGAACAGTTCCAGTGTTACCGTGGTGTTGATTTCCCGATCTGGTCTACCTAGCAGGACTGGTGTTGGAGCTGTAATTTTCAGGGTCCCATTTCTCCCCCACCTCCCCTCCTTAGTGTCAACACTCTGTTTTGCTTCCCCAGGGAACCGGGATCAGTCCGCGGCTGTGCTCCACGCAAGCCAGGTCCAGCTGGCAAGCCTGAAGTTACGCCTGGCAGGACCTGGCGCCCTGAATGAGACGCTGGGCATCTTGGTACAGGAAGCTGAGCAGCAGAGGGCATCCCTGGAAGCCTTTGAACAAGATCTGGAAGAGATCCAGAGTGACCAGAAGAACCTAGAAGCCATTCTTCAGAGCTTGCCCAGCGGCTGTTAAAGCTGAAAGGCAGACTGGCGATGCCTGCAGAATTGCGAAGATTGAAGACTGGCAGTGGGGGAATCAATATAGACCCTTTTTAATAAATAAATAAATAAATAAAGGAAATGTTCCCAGAATGCAATGGGCAAAGGAGGCAGACTGAGCCATCTTTGTCAGGGACAGAGAATAGCTTGGGAAAGCCATCTTGGATGCCAGATCAACCTTAAGAATCAAACCCCGAAATGGAGACCTCCCAAATGCAGTGCAGCCATGAGGACTAGAAACCTGAAACAGCCATTTTACAAGTCTTGGGGAAATGAGCATTGTGCTTTCTTGGTCCAAGGAGTTTTGGACCCTGGTTGAGGGGGGGTGGAGGGGAGGGGAATGATGATTCTACGATATTGGCAAAGATTTGAACCCCGATGCAGCAAAATGAAAATTGGCTGCCAGGATCAGGAGTTAATCCAGTGCAATGTAAAAATTGTTTGTGTGACTGTTTCCAGTTCTTCAGAAGTTTGAGAAATGTTTAGAGAGAAATCCTCATTTAAGGCAAGCTTTAAAAACAAGCCAAAGCCGTCGCTTAGCTGTGCAATTGACTAGACCAACATGGTGGTGAAATTGACTGCACCCAGGTTGTGAAATTGACCTTGTGAAATTGGCCTGCCCACAGTGGTGAAACTGGACAAGAACCGTGTCTGGGAAATCGACATCCAAGCAGAAGATCCAAAATTTGATAACCAAGACCCAGACCTGTGATGTTCTCGGATGCAAACTGTGGAAGCCTTCTCTCTCCCTATTGAACGTTGGCAAATCCTTCTCGTATTCAGCGATCTGGAATCCATTAGCTTGCTGACACAAAAAGTGATTTCAGCCCAGTTCAGCTTAAGAGAGAAACTCTGCAGTTACATTCACCCATATAATCGGGAAAGCTTTATTCTGAATTTTTAAGAATGCAGGATTTGTACTGTACAGCTGTATGTGTTACTATATCTCTTTTCTTGACTCCAGCTTTTCAATCCTGCTTTAAAATGGCAACGAGATCTTATAGCTGATGATGTGAATGTTTACAGATATCCTTTTTTTCCGCTCCCCAGCCTGGGCAAAAGACTCTGGGATTGTATTCGTTAAGGATCAGCAAATAGTATGCTAAACTCTACACCCAGGATGGATTATCCCCTTTACATCCTCATTCCCTGCATGCATAAATCGATTTACATTTTAAATATTTAAATGAGGCTTTTGGTAGAGCTCCCGTCACCTCAAAAGAATGAGACGAAAATTGCTCAACAAGAATACCAAGTGGCTCAAATTAACAGACACTAACAGCCCTTTAAGAGTCATTTCAGGCTGAGTTAATAACCCCGTGTTTAGCTGTGAGCCATGATAGGGTTGGGTTGGCACGACGTGGTAATTCCTAAACTATGATTTATAGGCTCCAATGGGTGTCCTGACACAAACAAGACCAAAAAGATAAATTTATAGCTTTGCAGGCAATGACTTAACTACCACAATTGAGGCCCAAATTTCTGCTGTTAAGCAAGGCAGTTGTTAAGTGGGGTTTGGCCCATTTTAGAACCCTTTCTTGCCACCGTTGTTAAGTGAATCTGGCTTCCCCTTTGACTTTGCTTGTTAGAAGGTCACAAAATGGGACCCCGGGACTCCCCTGGGACACTACGACCGCCATAAACATGAATCAGTGCCTGAACTTTCATCACGTGACCAGGGGGGGCGCTGCAACAGCCGTTAAGTGTGAAAAACGGCCATTTCAGTGTCATCGTAACTTCGAGCGGTCAATAAATGAACGATTGTAAGTCGAGGACTACTTATAAGCAGCGATCAACTCTTTAGGTATCACAGAACTACAGCTCCTATCATCCTCTACCCATTCCTGCTCTGGCAGGGGCTCCTGGGAGTTGTAGTCCAGGGAAAAAAAAGAAATAGGGAAAGAATTAGCTTTCCACCACCTGCTTGTAAACACACTTAACTTTTATCTTCTCTTTCTGAGGCTGCCCCGTAGCTAAACTGCGTGAGCTTTTTATACCGCGGGAAGAAAAATGTACATTTTTGTTGTTGATGTTGTTGTCTTCCTTTATAGAGAGGAAAGGACGTATTTTATCTGAATTCCTTCCTTCCGTATCTTTTTAAGCCCTGCCAATGCTAAGCGTTAAAGAACAGTGTCGAAGAACACAACCAACCCGTTGTTATTCCACCTTGAAAGGAAGAGAAAAAAAAATTGAGATAATCAAGAGAGCAGATTCCAACACTTGAGAGCAGATTCCCCGAAGGACATTACTAACCCTCTGGAATCCTTGCGCAAACATTCCTCGGTTTATCTTCTCACCAGAGTTTGAAATCTGACGTGGGAGAACAGAAGGCCTAGGAAAAATAATAATGCCACAACAACAGCTGTTAGTGCGAAAAGCAGACACAAGTTTCTCTCTTCAGTGCCGCTGTAACTTTGAATGGCCACTAAGTGAAGCCCAGGGCTACCTGCAATCCAGGTGTTGTCTGGGCAGGACCGTGTAGAGAGTGGCGTAACGGCCTTCCGTGTTGGTTAATGCTTTTGTCTCCAAGGCGTGGTATTTGGGCAGCTGCAATAAAGCAGAGATATTAGGCTGATGGTCGAAGAAGGGGGTGAAACACTAGGCTTGGGAGGGAAGAGGGAAAACCTGATTTGGCGCCTGGGTCTGTAGGCGACCCCTGTGATGGGCAGGGTGGAGGAGACCCAGGGGTGCTCTCTGTGTCCTCGGCCAAGTTGACCAACCTCTCCAGGAATGTTGTGGATAATAAGTGCTTTGGGCCTTTCAGGAGGTGATTCAGAATCTTGGCTCAACCGAGTTGGGTGGGGGTCCCTGGGAAGGGCCTGGTTGATCCACGCCTGTTTGGCTGCATTTCTGAACCAAATATATATACATATTTTTTTTTCTCCCAGGAAATTTGAAAGCAGAATAGAGCAGGGATAAACTTTTTCTTTCTTTCTTTCTCTCTCTCTCTCCGTTCCTTTTGCCTGCCTTTCTTTGTCTATCTTTCCATCTATCTGTCCTTTCTTCTCTCTTTTCTCTCATCTTCTTTCTTCCATCTCTCATCATTTTTCCTTCCTTCCCTCCCTCTCTTTCTATATTCCTTCCTTTCTCCCTTCCTTCTCTCAGCTGTCTTCCCTGCCTTCCTTCCATCCATGCAGCCCTTCCTCCCTCCCTCCCTCCCTCCCTTCCTTCCCAAGGTCCTTTCCAGCTATATTCTCCTTCCTTCCTTCCTTCCTTCCTTCCTTCCTTCCTTCCTTCCTTCCTTCCTTCCTTCCCAAGGTCTTTCCAGCTCTATTCCTTCCTTCCTTCCTTCCTTCCTTCCTTCATCCATTCCTTCCTTCCTTCCTTCCTTCCTTCCCAGGTCCCTATTCCTTCCTTCCTTCCTTCCTTCCTTCTTCCTTCCTTCCTTCCTTCAAGGTCTTCCAGCTCTATTCTCCTTCCTTCCTTCCTTCCTTCCTTCCCCCTCCTCCCTCCTCCTCCTTCCTTCCTTCCTTTCTTCCTTCCTTCCAAGGTCTTTCCATCTATTCTCCTTCCTTCCTTCCTTCCTTCCTTCCTTCCTTCCTTCCTTCCTTCCTTCCTTCCTTCCCAAGGTCCTTTCCAGCTCTATTCTCCTTCCTTCCTTCCTTCTTTCCTTCCTTCCTTCCTTCCTTCCTTCCTCCTCCACACCTCATAAACACAACCGGGGAATTTCTCATCAAGTGTTGTGTGACCCATCTCCTCTCTTAGGGAGTTGTGTGAACTGGCGTCACTACACAAGAAGGTGTTGGTGGGGGAGAAATAAGGAGGGGGGCTTGTCACCACACCATATATCTGAAGGCAGCTGCCCTTCCTCAACTCCTTAGGTTCAGCATGAGCCTATTTCATGAACACACAACCAATAAACCACCCAAACCGAACCTGTGCATTGTAGAACTTCCAAAAATTATTATTTTTTTATTTCAGCCAAGTCAGAGAGCGGGCAGCCAGGGACAAAGGAAAGTTAGCAGCATGATAAAGTTGGAAGGGACCTTGGGGGTCATGTAATCCAACCCCCTACTCAAGCAGGAGATCCTATACCATTCCAGACAAATGGCTGTCCAGTCTCTTCTTAAAAACCTCCAGTGATGAACAGAACATCACAGAACAGAACAGAAGACCCAGAACATCTGGAGAGAAGCCCTTCCACCGATTAATTATTCTCACTGCCAGAAAAAAAATTATCTTTAATTCTAGCTTTAAGCTTATGGGCCCCTTGGGAGTGGGAACCCAAGTCTTGTGTTGTGTTCACCCCACTTCCAGCTGGTTTATCTATTGTGTCTGACTGCAGCCTTCCTGAAGGCAAGCTCCTGATGATTATAACCCTCGAAGCGCCTCTGCCAATGCCCGGAGCAACACATTCATCATGGCACAAACAAGGAAGGGGTTAACTTGCCAGCTTGCTTTGCAACGGTGGAGGGGGAGGGCGGCCTCGGCCGTGGGGCGCTTGAGCCCTTTCAAAGCCTTCCTCCCCCAATCCCAGCCGAGGGACCGCTACTCAGCCTGGCTTGTGAATGGCTTCATTGAAGAGAAATGGGCTGGCTTAGGTGCACAAAAGTCCCACTCCCTCTCGGCTTGGCAGTGGCGGCAACAGACGGAAGAAAACCAGTACAGCAAGGGCTAAGGGAGAGCTTCCAGCCCATCCTCCCCCCACCCTCCAAGACTCAACCACCAGCATCCCACCATGTCTGTGATGCTCAACAATGCCCACCAAGGTACGTGGGGTTTAGTTAGGGGGAGGGCTCCCTGCCTGGCTGTGGGTGGTAGTGTTGGAAACTCCCAAAAAAAGAAGTGCAGCAGTTGCTTTTCCAGACACACAAAACTGCTTGTTGTGAATGCAGAGGGGGGGGGATCTTTTTAATTCCCCTGGGGCACAGTTTCAAACCCCCACTCCTCTTTTGAAGATGAAAATATGAATGGGCTTTGCTTCTGCCTCCCTTTTTCCTTTAAGGTTGCGACTTTGAGAAGGAGAATCTCAAGAAAAAGATGATTTTTTTTTCTTCTCTCCACGGGATGTCATCTTTGGGGTTGAAAGGGAGCAGGGAAAGCCCCCACCCCCACCCCATGAGATAAGTGGGGTGGGGGGGGAAATACCTGATCCATTGTGTTGGTAAAGAAATGCGATCCAGGCAAAATATTCCAGCTTTGCTCCTTCCCTCCGTAATTCTTTCTTCTTCTCAACTTTTCCTGCAGCGGGGAAAGCCTTCCGTTTGCTGAAAGCTGAACAAGAAGGCAGGTTAGAAGAAATCAACAAAGTAAGTGCAACAGTTGGTTCTCTCCAACTTCCTCCTCTCCTTCTCTGTTGTCGAGCTGAGCCCACATTCACACAACCTGATTTAAACCCGGTCAGCGACAAACCTGGCAAATCTCATCTCTGGCAGCTCTCTCCATCCGGGTTCTGCCTTCCTGTGCCTGGCAAAATTCGCTTTGAGGTTTAACCCAGTAAAGGGAACCAACCGGTTAGTAACCAGGATAGGAAGAAAACAGGGCTAGTTGACAGGTGTCTGGGTTTTGATCACGTGACCATGTCAGGGTTGCTGCAACAGTAATGAGTGTGAAAAATGGTCATATAAAGTCACTTTTTTCAGGGCTGTTTTAACTTTGACCAGCATTTAAACAGATTTTTTGCTGAGTTGAGCCTAGCTTTTGGTGGCTAAATGGACAAGGGATCCGGTTTGATTCCTCCCTGCTGATAATTCAGGATCAATTTATTGTCCAAAGCACCTTCAGAAGGTAAGACAAGAAACAACGGACGAAAACTCATCAAGGAGAGAAGCAACTTGGAATTAAGGGGAACTTCCTAAAAGGGAGGACAATTAGCCAGGGGAACAGTTCGCCACAAGAAGCTGTGGGTGCTCCATCACTGTTCAGAAGAGACTGGAGAGTCACTTATCTGAAATGGTATAAGATCTCCTGTTTGATCAGGGGGTTGGTCCAAGATTCCTTCCAGCTCTACCCTATCCTAGTTCTTTCAAGAACCTTCCTGCATATTCACCCTGTCCCTTATCCTCCCCATTTTCAGACCTCATCCTAGCCAACTATGGAATTTTCTAGTTAATTCATCATCCACTCACAGTTCCTCTGCCCAAAGTCTGCTCCATGATCCAGGAAACATCCAAGTGTTTTTGTTCAGCCTTTTTTTTCTCTCTCCTTATTATTATTATTTAACTCCGGGCTTTCCTTGCCCTCTCCAAAGGATCAACTATCAGGGCATGTGGTGAATTTCCAAGAAGATAATATGGAAGGTGGGGGACACACAACCTCAGGATGACAGGAGGGAAATTCCAAAATTATGTTAGAAAGTATGATTTCATATAGAAAGAAGAATGGAAGCCTGGAACCAAATTCCAGCTGAGGTTGTGGATCAAGTTTAAACATCCTTGGGATAAATGCCTGTCCATCATCCGATCAAAATGTAAAAAATGGAAATAAAAATAAATAAAATACTGTCTATTTCTCTCTCTCCCTCCCTCCCTTTCTCTCTCTTCCTGTCATTTTGTCTCATCTCTTTCTTTCTCTCTTTCTGTCTCATCTCTCTCTTGTTCTCTCTCTTATCATTTTTCATCTCTCTCTCCCCCTTTCTCTCTCTCTGTCATTTCTCTATAATCTCTTTGTCTCATCTCTTTCTCTCTCTCTCTCTTCTCTTTTGCACCAATGGTTGAAGGTTCATTTTGCACTTGTGGTATATAAAGCGGTCTGTTGTCTTGGTGGAAAGCTTTGGATGTGGGTTTGGCCACAGAGGCATGAAGAAACGTGGAGGCTGGCAATTAGACTTTGTGGCATTCAAGAAACCAGCCAGATCTGTACTTTTTTATCCCTCCCTACATTTCAGAATGGATCACCCAGAGTAAAAGGCTATGATTGTCCCTTGGCAGCTTCGGTTTTTCACGAGAGAATGTGCTGGCTCTTAAAAAGAAACGCGTGGCTCTTGTTGATGCAATCTAAACAGATTTCCAAACAACCCTCTGGCTTGAACTGATGATTTATGCAAGCCAAGGCTTTCCCTGTGTGATGTCAGCCTGCAAAAGATGGAAAAACCTGCTTGAGAAGTTTCAGGTCCTCACTTCCAGGAGTTGCTACCCTTCCTGCTCAAAGGGTGTGTGTTTTGTGTTTTTTTTAAATCTGAAAAATAAATCCCTTTGGGGTATGGCGGAGAGTTATGAAAATATGTCTCTCTAGATTCTCAAAAGGATTATTATTATTTTTTGCCTTTTGCCGAAGATAAGAGATAGGAAACTAGCTGCATTTTAGAATGAGGAGAGGGTGCTTAAAGAAATTGGAGCATGCCAGCAAAAGCTCTGTGGCTTCTGTCAGGATTAGGTAGTCCTCAACATAAGACCAAAACTGGAACCTCTGAAGTTGGGTGGTCAATAAATGAACACAGAATAATGGAAGGGACCTTGGAGGTCCTCTAGTCTAACCCCCTGCCCTCACAGGAGACTCTATCCCATTCCAGACAAACGGATATCTAGACTCTTCTAAAAAAACCTCCAGTGATCGAGCACCCACAACTTCTGGTGGCAAGGAGTTCCATTGGTTAATTGTCCTTGTTATGTGTGCAGAGTTTGAAATGATTGGTTGTTGTTGTAAGTGTTTGAAATCATTGGTTGTAAAAGTGCGGGGAAAACCCTGCACTCTGATTGGCTGGCAGCCGGGGCAGCTGGCTATATATAGCTGCCGTGGCTGAGCCATTCGGGTCCGTTCTGAGCTGAAAGTCACAATAAATAAGAGCTGAAGCACTCTGCGTCTTGTCTCTCCGTGCAAACTTAACAGTCCTCACTTTTAGGAAGTTCCTCATTAGTTCTAGGTTGGGTCTCTCCTTGATTAGTTTCCACTCTTCGCTTCTTGTCCTGCCCTCAGGGGCTTTGTCACCACTAGCACTAGCATTGACGATGTTACTTAGTTTGGTAACGAAACATCTGCAAGAAAACAGCCAAGCTTAGAGAGCATCAAGGATGCCTGGTATAAGCTCTCCAGTTCTGGCCAGAGGGTTGGACTAGAAGACCTCCAAGGTCCCTTCCAGCCCTGGGCTTCTATAAGTAGAGGATTATCTGCATTCCATTTGTCTGAATTGACTTTCCTTATTATGCATCCCACGGAGTCTAGTGTGGCTTTGCTGACGCAATTGTTCATTATCTCTGCTCAAGGCTCTGCAATCTTTACTTCAAGATAACTTCGTTGAAAATGGACCTCAGTCTTAATTCAGGGACTGTTTTGACCCTTTTCTCTACTTTTAATGCTGTGTTTTCTTTCTGGCAGTTTCTTTCCTTTTTTTTTTAACAGAATGGCCCAATTTTTGCAAAAAAAAAAAACCCCAAACAAAACCGCAACACCCAACAAGATATTTTCATTGTTCGGTGTAAAGTGTTTAAATTTGGCTTCCCCAAAGCCTGTGTATACTGGTAGTTCTCGGTTTATGACCACAATTGAGCACAAAATTTCTGTAAACACACTGTCTACCAAGGCTACACATAAGGGAAGATTTGATTGTTGCTTAAATCCATTGATTGTCTCCTTTTTTAATCCTTTTTTCTCTGTTTCAGGAGTTTCTCTGTGACCCAAAGTTTAGCGATGAAGAAGATCTGGAAGAAAAGCTTGCAGTTTTTAAAGGTACTAGTCCACATTGCGTGAACTAGCTGTAGAAAAACATTTTCCTTTGGGTTAAGGCTGGAAGCATTGCAACTGTCCAGAGGATGGAGAAGGAAACAATCCAACATGACAATCCCCAATGTTATTAGTTTGGATAGATCCATGCCTCTTAAAGCATGCTGGCCAGGGAATTCTGGGAATTGAAGTCCATGCCTCTTAAAGCATGCTGGCCAGAGAATTCTGGGAGTTGAATTCTCATATCTGGGAAATACCCTGGACCAAATTTCAGTTACCTAGAGAATGAGAGTCTATCTAAGCCAAGGAGATAGGAAAACTTTCAGTCACCCCCTGTGGATAGAAATCAGAAATCTCACTTTTAGGGAGATTGGTGAGAATTTATCTTCTTTTTACCAGTCAAAATTACTTCCAAAAATTACTTCCATTCACCTCCCTCTTTTTCTTCCCTTCTTCTTTTTATGTGAAATAGAGGACATGTTAAAGTCCTATTGTGGTCTCCTGCAGCTTGAAGTTCTCCAGATGTTTGGGGCCACCACCTCCCTGGCTCCAAATCCAGCACATCTGGAAGGGATTTTGCATCCCACCAGTGGCCAGGTTTCATGGCCAAATCCGGTCTGAGGAACTGGCAAATGGTGGCTAGCTTTTTCAGCTGGGAATCAGGATTATTTGTTAAGAATGTGTCTTTGGCTACAAGATCAGGGCGTGGCTGAGGACTGGGAATATTATTGTTTGCCAGTACAACAGATGTGAATGGAACCTCTGGGTTTTTAAACATGTTTGATCTCCTTTGAGATTGCGTAGGCTACACCCTACATTAGATGGTTTCACAAGAACGACTGAATTATCAAGTAACCAACCAGCCTTGGTTTTGCAAAACATACTCAAACCAAGAAAAGCAAACAAGATTGACATTGATCAGCAATGGATCTGCAAGTAATCCTTGACTTAGAACCATTCGTTTAGCAACTGTCCAAGGTTACCAAGGTGCTGAAAAATGTGACTGACAATCAGCCTTCACACTTACAACTGCTGCAACATTCCTCTACCCTCATGTGATAAAAATTCTGCCTCTGAAGGAATGGTGACTCAGAGTTGTGAAATGAAATCCGTGCTTGCTGCAAAGACCTACGAAAATTCAGCCTTGTGCCAAAAGCTGCAATGTGCAAAAAGACAGTCTCTTCATTTGCTGCCTGGAGAGGACTAAGCGGCACAGTTGTGTTGGTTCTTAGCACACGTGCAAAGCATACACACTTTTTTTTCCTCTTTCCAAATCTTTGCTCCTGTGCACTCCTGGCCAGCAAATCCAGCATTTTTCTGACCAAAGACTTTTCTCTTTTGGAACTGACCAACAATCAAGCTTTTGTTTCTATGTCTTTGCTCCCACCGGACACAAAGTGCACAGAACACACACACAATGCACCCTGCAAACTTGGAATTTGTGCCCCTCCCCACCTCCCTTAATGAGAATGTGTACATGCAGGATCTCCAAGGCTTTTTTTCAAATTTTCTGGGTGCAAAGCAGATTGGAGAAGCCAGGGCGGTTTTCTGTTTTTTTTTAAAGCATTTTGTCTCCTTGTTTTTCCATGAATTCGCTGGGAACAAATTCTGGGAAGCGTTTACAGAGGAATTTGAACCTTCAACTCATTTGTGCAACTTGTTAAGCCAGGAAGACTAACAAGGCAAGGATTAACATAGCCAAGTGTTCAGCAGCTTGTTGGAAAGCACTTAAATCATCTTGTTTTAGTCTGTTTTATGGATGGGTCTGAGGCAGTTTTATGATAGGGCCACACATCAAAGAAAGGCATGTTACTGTGCAGTGTAAAAGTGTTGTAAACAAACAATAAGGGAACAGAATTTTGGGTTTTGTACTTTGCCTTACTCCTTCCTTCCTTCCTTCCTTCCATCCTTCTTTCCTTCCTTCCTTCCTTCCTTCCATCCTTCCTTCCTTCCATCCTTCCTTCCTTCCATTCTTCTTTCCTTCCTTCCATCCTTCCAGCCTTCCTTCCTTCCTTCCTTCCTTCCTTCCTTCCATTCCATTCCTTCCTTCCTTCCTTCTTCCTTCCTCATTCATCCTTCCTTCCTTCCTTCCTTCATCCTTCCTCCTTCATCCTTCTTCCTTCCATCATTTCCTTCATCCTCTTCCTTCCTTCCTTCCTTCCTTCCTTCCTCCCTTCCTCCCATGCTCATCTTTCTTTTCTCCTTCCTTTTCCCCATCCCATTCTTTCTTCTTCTTTGGTTGCCCTCTCTTCCTCCTTCCCTCACTTCATTCTTTCATTCTTTCATTTGCTTCTTCCCTTACTTTTCCTCTTTCCTCTCCTTCCTCCTTTTTATTTTGTCCTTTCTCCCCTCTCCTTCCTCCTTTCTCCTCCCTCTCCACCCTTTCTTTTTCTTTTTTTTTTTCTTTCTTTCTCTCTCTCTGGCTTTCTCTTCTTTCTCTCTCTCCCCATCCTTCCTTCTTCTTCCATTTTTTTTCTTGTAATAGCAAGCATCCAGCCTGATCTCCCAGAAGGAAACAGCTGCATTTAAAGTCTCCTTTTCTCTGAAAAGAGAACTTGAAAACCAGCAGAAAACAAGCATCAAAGTAAAGCTGCATTGAATAAAATAAAATAGCCAGCAGGAGCAGGAAACGAGTCAAGGGCATTTTCCAGCATCTTGGCACAGAGATAGTCCTTCAGATCTTTCAAAACAGGGAGTACGTGTTACAAAACAAACAGGAGGCTGAAAAATAAAAAGGGAGAAAACCAGAATATTTTTCCCTGCTGCTGACTAAACTAAACTGGATAGCATTTATTTACAAGTGAACATGCGATGGATCGGATCTTTTCCCTTATCTAACGGAGTTCTCTCTCTCTCTCTCTCTCTTTGCCTTGTTTCAACCCAAAAGCTTACAAGAAAAATAAGAAAGAGGGAAGGAATCCTTTCTTGTGGAGGTTTGCCATCTCAAAGTCACAGCCTCAAGGGAAGAACAGAGGAGGAGGGTGAAGAAAAGAGGAGGCCCACCCATCCTTTTCTCCAAAACAGTTATAATAAGGGCTCCAATATGTATACCTTGCATACTAGCTTTGACTTCAGAAGTTGTGGCTGCTCCACCACTGGGGGGCTTTTAAGAAGACACTGGACAGCCATTTGTCCAGAATGGGGTAGTGTCTCCTGCTTGAGCAGGGGGCTGGACTAGAAGACCTCAAAAGGTCCCTTCCAACTCTATTATTCTGCCTTGGTGTGTTCTAAGGGCTGACTTTGAATGGTGCTAACCTTTGCTTCTCTTTTCTAGAAAAATACATGGAGTTCGACCTGAATAATCACGGCGAGATCGGTGAGCTGCACCTCTGGCCAAGTTGACCCCGCTTGACAAGAGCACATCAGTTCGTTTCGTTTTTGCATGATAGAGGGGAGTCCTTGAATTACAACCCCTAAACGACCATTCACAGACGGCGTTTATTAGACAAGCCCCCCTACAACTGGTCCTCGTGCTTCAAAATATCCCGGGGGGGGGGGTGTCACGTGACTGCGTGTTGTGTTGTGTTTTATTTTATTATTTTAATTTAAAATTTATAGTCCGCCCATCTTACCTCAGGGTCATCCTGGGCAGCTTACAAAACGTTCTATGACGCTTTTGCCAGAGGGAGGGGGAAAAAATGGCATTTAAGTTTCAACGTTCTGCAAAGCCGCACACCCTCGCGAACCATGGCTTCACTTAGTGACCGCAGTGCTCCTTGGACCACCGCCTCCAGGGAAGTTCCAACACCAGGACTGGCCCCTTTTACAACCTCCGCGACTTAACGCTCCACTGCGGTTGTAAACCAAGGACTGCCTGTACAGCCGGCAAGGGACTTCAGCACCTCTTCTCTGGGGTTCGGTTAGCGTCGCCCCCTGCAGGCCTTTAGCATCCTCTCTCCTTCTGTCGTTCCTCGCAGATCTCATGTCCGTGAAAAGGATGATGGAGAAACTGGGGACTCCCAAGACCCACCTGGAGCTGAAGAAAATGATCTCTGAAGTCACGGGGGGCATCAGCGAAACCATCTCGTACCAGGATTTTGTGACCCTGATGCTGGGCAAGCGGTCAGCTGTCCTCAAGCTGTGAGTATCCGCAACAGGAGGTAATAACAGCATACTTGCAATGGTAACAGATAAAGATGACAGATAATCCAGAGTTGGAAGGGACCTTGTAGGTCATCTAGTCCAACCCCCTGCCCAAGCAGGAGACCCTACATCATTTTCGACAGGTGGGAATCCAAATGCTGAATATGACCGACTGGCAGCGGCTCGTTTAGTGACCATTCAAAGCTGCAATGGCACCAGGGGGGGCGGGGAAGCCACCTACGGCTGTGGGATTGAAATGCAGACTGCTTGCCAGCTGACTCGTATTCATGACCGCCTGGGATTTCCCCTTTTCTGATGTTCTGACAAGCAAAGTCAAGTGGGGAAGCCAGGTTTATTTAACGACAGTGTGGCTGACTTAACAGCTGCATTGATTCACTTAGCAACCAAGTGGCAAACAAGTTGGTAAAAATAGGGGCGTGGCTTAGCAATGGAAATGTGGGGCTCACTTGTGGTCATAAGTCAGGGGCTTCCTTTAAACAGAGGCTGGATTCTCTCTCTGACCCCTTCGGTGCTCCGTTTACTGACCTTTTAAGTTCTTGTTGGTTTATTTAAATGCATTGGCCACCAAACTTCAGAGTACCCCATCAACAGAGAGAGGAGTTTCTTGCCCGTCACTCCGGCTAAGGCCAAAAACTATTTTGCTAATGATTTAAAAAGCTAAAATGCAAGAGGAACAAGAATGGCAGGAACAAACTACCCATTGTCTTTCGATCCCCGTCTCGGTTTCCATTCCTGTTCCAAATTTTGAATCCTGGACGGGGAACAATGACTCTGAACTCTGTGTGGGCACGAGGGATTTGGCTCCCATTATGATCAAAGCTTTCCGATTCCCCACCCTTCTCCTTCCCTTTCTCTTTGCCCTCCGGCTCACGTCCTTCCTCCATGGCTGACCCAGGCCATGCACCCCAAGATTCGCCAGAGGGAGACTGTTGGTTGTGATGTTGGAAGAACTTATAACTGGTGTGGGGTTAGAGGCAGCCAATAGGGAGGTGAGAAGGAGCAGCCTAGCCATTCTCAGCAGAGAAAAGTTGAAGGGGTTGGGTATCTACAGGGCATCCCAGATGAGTAAGCTACAGGCGAACATTGGTTCTTCTCAAAGAGGTAGAACATAGAGTGCTAGGGCTGAAATGGATCTTGGAGGTTTTCCCAGAATTCCCCAGTGAGCATGCTTCTTTAAGATGGATGGACTCCAGAATTCCCCATCATGCTGGCCTGTGAACATGCTGGCTGGGGGATTCTGCGTGTTGAAGTCCATACATCTACCAAGGTTGCTCTAGAGATGAAAGGAAGGTCATCTCTGATAATATTCCATTCATTCTTCTCTCCTTTTCTGTCTTCTCCTCTTAGGGTCATGATGTTTGAAGGCAAGAGTCAAGAAAGCAACCCCAAACTTTCAGGTCCTCCCCCAGAGAGAGAGCTGTCAAGTCTTCCTTAAAGGGAGAGGAGAACACAGAACATTTTTCCACCTCTGACCATCGCAAGATCTCTGCCCCTTTGCTTTTAAACCAGCCCATTTTAAAGACTACGTCTGAAGGATTGGCAAGGAAAAGTCCACCGGACATCATCCCAGAAGACTATCTAAATCACCCCTCATTTTTATTCCCAACCGTAACCCGAATAGCAAGCCCCATTGTTCTCAAGAACAGCAGAAAACCCTAGGTGCAAAATCCAGATTTCACGGGGCGTTTTTCAAACAGATAAACGTTCTCCAGAGCCCTTCTTTTTTCTCCCAAACCTGAAACAATTCAGATTTTCTTCACCACCACTTCTGTTCCAAACAGAAACTACCCTTTCTGAAAATGGCTTTGTGTGCAGCTGGAAGAAGAGCCAACCCCTTTGGTCCAAGGGAGAAAAGAGATTCAGGTGGTTTAGTTGGGTCGTATCTTTTAAGGAGCATAACAGCCAGAATTTTGCATCAGGCAGCGTGTTATTTTTTTTTTTAACCAAACGATGATGAAGCAAAGCGAAGAGAGGAAACCAGAGATGTTTCAGTCTAAATTCAGAACCAGTCCTAAAGCCGGATGGGGCAGGCTTGAGTCACATCGTGGTTAGTTCTGGAGTTGGAAATCTACACCTGAAAAAATTCCCGCTTTTGCTACAACCACCACAAAAGTTCTAAGTGTCTTCTCAGAGTCGCTTTCCTGATTTCTAAGGGACTTTTCCCCCCCTTCTGTCGTCCTGTAAAATGCAAACGTTTTCGTGATGCTTGGTTTTCTAATCTTGGTTTCTTTGTTCAAGCCAATTTCCTTGATCAGATCAATGTGTTTTCCCCTTCTCGATACAGCTAATCCTCGACTTGCAACCATTCACTTAGTGACCATTTAAAAGTTACAAGGGCAATGAATAAAGCCAGTCTTCACACTTACGGCCGTCGTAGCAATCCCACGGTTGTGTGATCAAAATTCGTTAGCAACTGGCATGTTTTTATGATGGTTTCGCATGATCGTTGTTCCCAGCCAGCTTCCAACAAGCAAAGTCGATGGGTTAGGGTTAGGGTTAGGAAGCTGGATTCACTTAACGACCATACAACTCACTTAACAACTGCAACTGTGATTTACCGAACAACCATGGCAAAAAAGAAGTCATAAAATTGGTTGTGGCTTACTTAGCAACCAACTTGATTAAAATTCTGATTTCAATTGTGATCGTAAGTCGAGGATTACCGGTATGTGAGTTGTGGAATAAGAAAGATTTGGCTGTGGAATTGGATTTAATCCTCTTGAGGTGTTCTCCTTTTTTGAGTGTCTGAGTTCACTCAGGGTCAGGTCTCCGTTGACTTGAATTCGATCAAGTTTCTTTCGTTTTCTTGGTATCAATACAAAATAACTTGCCATTTACTTCTATTCTTTTTCTTTTTCAACTTCTCAGTCTAACCATTCAGCCTTGGGGTCTCTTGGCCGTCTCCATTTAAATGCTAACCAGCTTCAACCCTACTTAGCTTTCCAAGGTCCACCAAAGATGGCAAGAGGCGCCCCCTGCTGACGTTCAACCCAAATGAACCAATATAGTTAGACTCACATTAAATAATTCATATTCTGGCTTCTGAGGTGTGTATGTATGTATGTATGTATGTATGTATGTATGAATGTATGTATATATCATGGACACCAATGAAAAGTACCCTGTGTGTAAGAGGATTCATGCCACATACTAAACTCGGGATCATGACTCTCTATTCACACGGCATTTGATTACAGGCATGGTGACCTCTCCCAGTGCATCATAGACCCAAAAGTGTATTTCAGCATAATGTGTTGTGTGAACTCTGGAGATGTGTGTCATTTCAGCTGTGGAAATCCAGCTTTGTTGTTCATAGACCTTCCTGATTGTGTTGCCAGGGGTTCTACCTCACCTTCTTTGCTTTGACACTTCCTGGAGTCACACATTGCACAAAGCCACAAAACTATTATTTGGGTTTAGCTTCCTGGTTTGTGTGAACCCAGGAGGCTGCAAATCGAGGCTTAGGACTCAGTATGCCAGGTCAATCTATCCAATGGTGGTTTATTCAACCAGCGGTGGTTAATCAAGTCTTGGCTTAGAAACATGGGCAAAACTAAGCGACATGGGCTATGAGGAACATTTGGTTTCTAGGATGTCTTCAAAGTCAGCTATTGAGGGGTGTCCAGGGGTGGGATTCAAAATTTTGAACAACCGGTTCTGTGGGCGTGGCTTAGGTGGTGGGCGTGGCTTCATGGTCATATGACTGGGTGGACATGGCTTGGTGGTCATGTTATTGGTTGGGCATGGCCAACTCAATATCACTCACATCGAGGCACGCATCTCCTCGCCTGGCCTCTCCTGACTGTGGGGATGCTGCAACAGTCATAAGTGTGAAAAATGGTCATAAGTCACTTTTTTCAGTGCCACTGTAACTTTAAATGGTCACTCCACACAAGCAAAGTACCAGCAAAGGAGGGGGGAAAAACTCCAGAGAAGTTCTAGAGACAGGAAGTCTAGTCCTGCCAAGAATGTAATAAGGGTTAACGGAGAGGCAGTTTCTGTAAGCAACGCCAGAATGTTTCCTTCCTGCCTTCCTTACAGGATTAGCCCAGTAATTTCTTCTAACAACCGGTTCTCCAAACTGCTTACAATGTTAACAACCAGTTCTAGAGAATAGGTGCGAACTGGTAGAGTCCCACCCCTGGGGGTGTCCAATAGGTTTTGAGGTATGGATGAAAATACAACAACAACAATGAACTTCAAGCTATCACATCTAGTAGAATAATTCTTATGGTGTACATGGATCTGGAATTCAAGGGCTTCCATTGACCTGCTCATACAAGGAGAAACTGCATCCAGTTCTGGTCACCACAATATAAAAAAGATGTTGAAAATTCCAGAAAATGTGGGGGGAAGAGCAACCAGAATGATTAAGGGGCTCCATGCTAAAACATACGAAGAATGAATACAGGAATTGAGTTCGTATAGTCTAGTGAAAAGAAGAACCAGGGGAGACATGATAGCAGTCTTCCAGCATTTGAGGGGCTCCTACAAAGATGTCAACCTATTCTCCAAAGCACCGAAATGAGAAATTGTAAATCCATGCCTGTTGCCAGATCCCCACATTTTGCTCACATGATCCTAGGAATGCTGTGACAGCCATAAAAACAAACACAGAAATACCCCCACACACATTGACTTGTTCATTTTTATACACACCTACAGAAAGAGGGAGAGAGGGAGACACACAGAGCAACTGATATTTCACTTTTATCTACAAACACTTGACTTTTAAGGTTACAATTCATATTACAGATGCGCTCGTTGACACTTTCACTTTTAACATTTTCACTTGCATTTTATTTTATTTTTATTGTATTTTATTTGTTTTTTATTTCATTTACTATTTTGGTTCAGCCAGATGTTTTGACTGGATTTAGCATTTGTATCTACTTCCCAGGGATCTGGGATAGGTGTTGCAGGATGTAAGCCATTCCGAGCAAAGCTGCCTTTTGCAATTGACCAATGGGAGTTTTGTCAGTGCTAATGTTGTTCAAGGGATGCTGCCGTTATTTTTGGGATTGCACACAATGCTCCTATGACTACTGGTATATCTCTGCTTTCTTTTGCCACAGTCGTCCTGTTTCTATTTGCAGGTCTTTCTATTTGATGATCTTCTCCCATTCTTCCACTTCTGTTACCTCCACCATGCAGACCTTTTGGTCTTTCTTATCATCTGATGTGTTATGTAGCAGGTGGCTGTCTGTTTGAATTCTAAGGACCCAGAGCACTTTAACTTATTTTATTTTTATTATGCTTATTTCAATTATTTTCTTTTTCACACACAGCCAGTGTAGGTTCATATAGAGATATTTATTTATTTATTTATTTATTTAATTGGATTTATATGCCACCCCATCTCCGAGGGGACTCGGGGCGGCTTACACAAATATATAAACAATAACTAAAACTGCATCAAATTCTGTAATCCAATTATAAAATCAATAAAATACCCTTGAATTAAAATTCCCAACCCTGCTCAGTCCAGGCCGGCCTGTACAAACAGCCAAGTCTTGAGATCACGGCGGAAGGAGCGCACGTCCGGGGCCAAACGCAGCTCTAGAGGTAGCTGATTCCAAAGGTTGGGCGCCCCCACAGAGAAGGCCCTCCCCCGGGGGACCGCCGACCGACATTGTCTGGCCGACGGCACCCCCAGGAGGGCCCGCCTATGGGAGCGTACCGGGCGATTGGACCTTGATGCTGGTAGGAGGCGCTCCTGCAAGTACCCGGGACCTGAGCCATGCAGGGCTTTATAGGTTAATACCAGCACCTTGAACATCTGTTTTTTTTTAAATCCTACTCCTTGCAAATATTTGGGTGTGTAGCAATAACCAATTGCATACAGATATTGGGGTTCTGCAGAAAAGCCTCAGTTCAGCCTATATGCCCAACTGTGGGGGCAGAGTGCCTCTCCTTGACTCGATTCCCATAGCCCCCCAACCCCCCCGCAAAAATCGCCCACAATCATATAGCAGCTGCCTTCCCACTACTAATTTTAAAACTAAGTCCAGAAGACACAAGACTGTCTGATGGCTGCCTGTCTGTTGTGCAAATGCAGCCTCTGGATGGAGAAACACAAGCAGCTTCCCCAAATCTTTGGGGAAGAGATCCCTCCACTTGCAAAGAGATCCCTTCTTCTGTAAAATCCTTTTTCAGAAGATGCTGGGATCTTTAGATGTTGTCTAAAAGGGACAAATAATCCCGGAAGTCGGAGAGTCCGCATGACTCTAATATTCCCACCTCTATGTCCTCATGCTTTTGTTTTCATCGCCTTAGCACCA
The DNA here is from genome assembly GCA_009733165.1 of Naja naja. Classification (NCBI taxonomy): domain Eukaryota; kingdom Metazoa; phylum Chordata; class Lepidosauria; order Squamata; family Elapidae; genus Naja; species Naja naja. The sequence continues at coordinate 6,646,300 of CM019157.1, forward strand.
GCCATAGAGTTGACCGATCGGAAGAGGGCCGATACCGGAAGGACGTCATTTTTTTCCTTCCCTCCCGACGGAACAGAGCGTCGGGGGCTCCCAGGCGGGCTATGAGCAGCGGCGGAGGCGGCATTGGCCGCCTCATTTTCCATCCTTCGGCCTTTCCTCCCTTCTCTCGCGACTCCCCTCCAGCTCCTTTCCTTTTGGGGGCAGGTGTCAAACTTAAGCCGCGCCTAGACCGTCGCCGGAAGCGGAAGTGCCCGCGCGTCCTTCGGTTTCTCTTTCCTCTCCGTTGAAAAAAGCGGGGGATGTAAGAACGGGCGACGCGTGTCCGGGCTGCCGGCCGTGGCGGCGGCGACATGGGCGACGACATGGACGTGATCCCCGAGCGGGAGATGAAGGTGAGGCCGGGCTTCGAAGGCCGAAGGGAGCCGGACTCGGGGCGGTAGGGGCGGGCAGAAAGAGACGGAGGAGGGTTTTTAGTGCCCCCCCAATTTCCTCCTTCCGGGTTCATGACCACCTTTTGGGGGCTCCTTTGATGAGTCTGGGGAGGGGGAGTCGCCCCCCTCCTTCTCCCCCCTCCCTTGTTCCTTTGCAACCTTTCTTCCTGCACAACAACCCCTCCTGGTAGGCCAGGCAGAATAAGCATCTCATCTCATGTCACTATTATATTGTATTATGTTAGTATTATTATATATATATTAGTATTATTATATTTTTATTATACTGCATTTTATTATATTATGTTGTTATAATTATTGTATTATTTTATTATAATTATAATACTGTATTATGTTATGTATTATGTTATATATGTTATACTGTATGTATATTATATTTATTGTATGTTATCATATTAATATTTTACATATCATGTTATCAGCTATGCTTTTTGTTACTTTAGTTTACTTTATTTAATTTTAATGTATTGTTTAGTAAGTTTGTATGCTGCTCCTCTCGCTATCCAAAGCGGCTTTAAGGAGCTTTCCAAGTTGAGTCCACTGTGGGGTGTTTGGAGAGACCCCGCCCGTCCTTCCCCATCCCCTTGGATTAAAAATAAAACAAAGGAATTATCCCGATTTGGGTAACTTAAAAGTTTTCTGAGCGAAGAAGCTGGATTTACTGCTTCCCCCACTCCACTGTCAAAAGAATTGTCCTTGGTTACCCAAAGCAGGTAAACCGACAGTTACTTTTTTAACAGTTAGAACGTAGAACCATAGGGCTGGTAGGGATTCCATTCTCATTCAGCTCAGCAACTGCAGAATAATAGGGTTGGAAGGGACCTTGGAGAGCCTCTAGTCCAACCCACTGTTCAAGCAGGAGAGACCTTATACCATATAAGGCCAGTCTTTTAAAAAGCCTCCATTGATGGAGCACCCACAAGGTATGAAGGCAAGCCATTCCACCGATTAATTGTTCTCACTGTCAGGAAATTTCTCCTTAGTTCAGGGTTGGATCTCTCCTTGATTAGTTTCCATCTGTTGCTTCTTGTCCTGCCTACTGGTGCTTTAAAGACCTTCTCTTCTTCGTGGCAGCCCCTTAAATATTGGAAGGCTGCTATCTTCCCCCTTGTCCTTTTTTTTCATTAGACTGAAATGAAATTTCTAGTATATATAAATTTCGTTAGGCGGAGTTAAAAGTTTGGATTTGGTTCTTTTTTTTCCCCTTAAGGGATGTCATGCGTCCCCTTTAACGTTTCTCTTTTTGGTAAAGCTTCTAATCTGGTGTTTTCCTGGCAGGATTTTCAGTTTCGGGCCCTGAAGAAAATCCGGATCTTTGAAGCCCCCGAGGATTTGCCCAAAGAACGTGGGAACCTGCTGGTGGTGTCCAACAAATACGGACTGACATTCACCGGTTGTGCAGCTGGACTGCAGATCTTTCAGACGAAGAACCTGCTTATGCAGATTCAGGCTGGGGATTCTCCTAATAAAATAGGTGAGTTTGATGTCGGGTTCTCCCTGCTGTTTAGCTAGTTTGCAGGTTTGTTTGATGGAATAGGTACCACTGAGTGTCAACCCTTAGTGACCGTAGAGAAAGAAGATCCCCATGAAGATCTGCCACCAGCCTGGTCTTTCAGGTCTTCAAAAGTTGCCCCCATCACACCATATAACTCAAATCACTCCATCTTGCTCCTGGCTATTCTGCCTGCAAAATGCCCATCGTCTATGCTGCCAGTGACTCCAGAAGTTGTGTGTGTTCCAGCACTGGAGGTTTTTTTTTCTTTTTAAGAGATTGCACAACCATTTGTCTGAAATGGCAGAGGGTCTCCAGCTTGGGCAGGGGGTTGGACTAGATGACCTACAAGCTCCCTTCTGTTATTCTATATTCAATGGAACGACTTGCCCTCAGAAGTTGTGGGAGCTTCATCCCTGGAAGCTTCCAAGAAGAGACTGGACTGCCCTCTGTCAGAAACAGTGTAGGGTCTCCTGCTTGGGCGGTGGGGTTGGACTAGATGACCTACAAGCTCCTTTCCAACTCTTATTATTCTGTCCTGTTCAGAAGACAACCAGTTTTGTTGCCCTTCACCTTATGAGGCGTTAGCAAGACTAAAAGACCTCCCTTTCTGTTCCTTTGTCCCTCGAAGGCCTCTCCCTAGCTGGCTACAGAAGCTGAGCAGAGGGGCAGCTAGGATTGGCAGTGTTGGTGTGAGAGGGACTTGTGTTTGTGGGGAAACAAAAGCAGCACAAAGCAGCCTAAGAAAAACAGAAATACTGTCCACCATGACAGTCCCCCAATATCCAAGGGGCTGCCCCAAAGAAAAGGGGGTCAATCTATTCTCCAAAGCACCCGAAGGCAGCACAAGAAACAGTGGGTGGAAGCTTATCAAAGAGCAATAGAGTTGTTGTTGTTGTTTCAACTTTTGTTTTGTTTCCACAGTAGAGAATATCCAGGGTCTTTTTGTCCCGACAAAGTTTTGGGTGCATCACTTGGCGCTCAGCTGTGATAACCTCACGCTGTCAGTCTGCATGGCCTCGAATGAAGTTGGGTCCTTCGTTGGCTTTTTCGATGTCCGCACCTTTGTGAATCAGGTGCGCTGGTGCCTCTGTATAGGCCTGAGCAACAAAATTTAATGTCTGCTTGGATCTCTTGCGCCTGACATTAATCTAGTCAACTTCTGGTCTTCTCATCCTTCTCGTCTTTCCTATGACCTCCTCCTGAAATTGGCAGAGCCTTTGTCAATTTCCTCTGTCAAGGCTAAAAGGGGAAGTCTGTCTATCCATCTCTCTCTCTCTCCCTCTTTCTCCCTCTTTCTCTCTGTCTCTTTTTCTCTCTCCATCTCTTTCTCTCTTTCTCTGTTTTTCTCTCTCTGTTTTTCTCTCTCTCTGTCTCTTTCCCCCTCTTTCTCTCTCTCTGTCTTTCTGTCTCTCTTTTTCTTTCTCTTTTCTTTCTCTGTCTTCCCCTCTTTCTCTCTCTCTCTCCCCATACATTTATCTACCCATCCATCTCTCTTTACCCATCCATCCATGCATGGGTCACCTTTCAGTCTATCCATCCCTCCACGTCTCTCTTTCTCCATCCCTCCGTGTATGCATCCATGTCTCTCTACCTGTCCATCCGCTCATCGATGCCTAGCGTCTCTCTCTCTCTCTCTGTCCATCCATCCTTGTTAAATGCTCGCTTGATCTCTTTCCCACAGGCTAAACAGCAGAAACGGCCATTTGCTTATCAAAAGATGGCAGGCGCTCTGGTCAACGACCTGAAGTGGAATCCAGCCAATGCCACGATGTTAGCTGTCTGTCTGTCAGATGGGAGTGTGTCCGTCCTGCAGGTGACGGACGCCGTAAAGGTGTACGCCACTCTTCCTGCTTCGGTGGCCGTCACATCCGGTGGGTCGCATGGTTTCATCCCCTCACCCAAACCTGGTCGTCTCCCTTTTAGCTATTCATTTCTTACTTAACGTATATCTCACCCTTTATTATTATTATTTTTTATAAATTACTCAAGGCAGTGAACGTACCTAATCCTCCTTCCATTTTCTCTGCAACAGCTACTCGGTCATTTGGAATCAGGTGGGGTGGGCTGAGAGAGAGAGGGACTGGTCCAAAGTCACCCAGCTGACTTCCATGCCTACGGCTGGCCTAGAACTCCCAGTCTCCTGGTGATTGGCCCAAAGTCACCCACCTGGCTTTGATGCCTAAGGTGGGACTAGAACTCACCATTTCCTGGTGATTGGCCCAAAGTCACCCACCTGGCTTTGATGCCTAAGGTGGGACTAGAACTCACCATTTCCTGGTGATTGGCCCAAAGTCACCCACCTGGCTTTGATGCCTAAGGTGGGACTAGAACTCACCATTTCCTGGTGATTGGCCCAAAGTCACCCAGCCTGCTTTCATGTTTGAGGCGGGACTAGAACTCACTTTCCTCTATTTTCTAGCCTGGTGCCTTAACCACTAGACTAAACTGGTGAAGAACAAACTCACAATCCTGATTTACAAGGCCAGTATGCTGGCTACTAAGCCATGTTGGACTATAGCTTCTATCTCCTCAGCCTGACACGTTGTTGGCTTCATTATCTGGTCTGATAAACCATACCTGAAGTGTCCTTGATTGGCACCAAGGCTGGGGTGCAAATTTGGCCTGATTTGTCTCAACGATGGGTTTTCTTAGGGGTTGTGAGCCAGGTTGGTGTGGTAATTAATGTACCATTTTTAAAGGCTTTTTTTTTTAAAGAAAGTTGTTTTCCCCCCAGTGTGTTGGAGTCCTAAAGGAAAACAGCTGGCAGTGGGGAAGCAGAATGGCACAGTGGTCCAGTATCTTCCAGTAAGTCTTATTTTGGCATATTTCCGATCCGCAATAATTTCCCATCCATTCCCAATTCGTGGTTAAGGATCCAGATGGAGTTTTCGGGTGTAGTTATCTTAGTTTAATGCTATCTTCAAATCACCCGGGTGGCTCAACGTCCAGAATATGGATTAATTTGCAGAATAATTAGCTTAGCTCTTGGTGACTTAGAACTTCAGTGAACTGCTGCAGCAACAGACAAAAATAAGTGCTTTTTTTTCCTTCCAATTTTTCAGAACCTGCAGGAAAAGAAAATAATTCCTTGCCCGCCATTCTACGTGGCGGATAATCCCGTCAAAGGTACAGAATTCAGTGATATTTCAGTAGGAACACGTGGTAGGCCTTCTTTCTGGTTTTAACGCAAGTTTCTAATAACTAAATTAGGTAAACCTGACGTGGTCTGCAAAGTTATAGCACTTGGTTTTGCAGAAAAATAAGAATTTTTTAAGTGACGTTTAAAAACGCAAAGTAAAAAAACTTAATACAGATAGTCTGTAACTTATGACCACAATTGAACCCCAAAAAAACTTTTTTATTGCTAAGCCCAAACAATTTAACTAACTTAGAAGCCTCCATCCTTCTGGTCATCTGCTTTTTTTATCTGCCCCTGAAGAGCACCTTCCCCAGAAAGGGGACAGTGTAGAATTTGATGGGTCAATAAATAAATTCACCTTGTTACGAGGCGCCTCAATGATAAGGAGGCGAATGACTCTTCTAAAATAATCCCCCTTTTTTTAAATTGCTCTTTTCCAGTCCTAGATGTGTTGTGGATCGGCACTTACGTCTTCAGCATCGTTTATGCTGCTGCGGACGGCAGCTTAGAAACTGCCCCTGAAGTGGTTATGGCTCTGTTGCCGGTATGTACCTACCATCTTGCTTTTTTTTAAAAAAAGACAAAAGCAAAAGATGAGAAACTAAGCTGTTCTTCTCTCTGTTCAGAAAAAAGAAGACAAGAGGCCTGAACTGTTTGTCAACTTTATGGAGCCTTGTTATGGTAGCTGCACGGAGAGACTGCACCATTACTTCCTTAACTTCGTCGAGGACTGGTAAGTACCAAATAAAGAGAATATTTGTAGCTCAGGGTTGAACTGTGGAGTCTGGCATTCTCTGCCCCTTTCTTGCAGGAGTTTCCTTACCCAACTAGGTGACATCATCAGAACTAGAAGGAAATGAGGGTTATTTTCTGTTAGCTCTGCACATCATTATTTCCTTGAAGACATTTCATGACCCAACTTGGTAACATCGTCAATGCTACTGAGTGTGGATTGCTCCCTGTTTATATACAGTAGCTCTGAGCTGGGTTGTCTTCTTGCAGGAGTTTCATGACCCAACTAAGGTAAATCATCAGTGCTTAGAAGCCTCCTAGCACTGTTGATGTCACCTAATTGGGTCATGAAACGTCTGCAAACAGACAACCAAGCTCAGAGAGAATCCTACAAATCGATATAGTCAAATAGAATTTGCAGGAAAAGACAACTTCGATTTTTTTTTAATTACATTTATATGCCGCCCTTCTCCGAAGACTCAGGGCAGCTTACAATTTTTGGAGCACAACCCAATGCGCTCAGCAATAGCCTTCCTTCCATTGTATATGCCTGCTTATTACTAAGCGGCATTTTTACAAAGTCATCTTATTGCCCCCAACAATCTTGGGCCCTCAATTTACCTACCCTGAGAGGATGGAAGGCTGAGTCAACCTTGAGCCTGGTGGGATTCGAGCCTGCGCTAATTGCAGGCAGCTGGAACTAAGTGCTAGGCATTTAACAGCCTGCGCCACCAAGGCTCTTTTTTAGATTTCTGCTAGATGCCCCCAGGTGTAGTGACATCACCTGCTGATCCAACCTGAGACCTTCTCAGGGGTAAGGTAATGAATTGGATAAGCAAAGCCACACTTAGGAAAGATTTTGCCGTGGGTTAAATCAAAATGCTTTCTCAGCTTAGTATTTCAACAAGCTGCCTAGGTCCCTGTCAACTGCAAATCACAAATAATAACAAGAAACACTCATAAATCCTCAGCCACAATCCCTTGCAAGGCGAGTTAACATGGTTAGATCAATCCCGGTTCCTTCTCGTATCCTTCCAACAATGTCAGATGTTTGTTTCCTGTTTGTGGGCTGATCAGATCCCTCAAGGCTAGGCATTTTCACAGGAAACCTGAGGGGGAAACTTGATTTGTTCTTGAAACAAAGATTTCCCTTGAGTTTTCCCATTGATGTGTTTCTCTGTTTTTTCCCCTTCCTAGGGATCTGGTCTTATTAGCTTCTGCTGCTTCCACCGAAGTCAGCATCCTGTCAAGGCAAGGAGATCAGGTAATTATTCTCTTCCAAAGCTCAGGCAGAGTAGATCTCTTTTATAAGAAGAGGAGGGGAAAAAGTATCACATTTTGGATTCCTATGATAGAAAAACGCCAGGGGGGGGACAGACCCCAGCCATATCTTTCCAGCCTGCTAAGACTTCCAGTTTGATTGGATCCGTGCCCCTCTGCTCTTACGATACAGGTAGCCTTTGACTTACAATGTTTCGTTTAGTGACTGTTCAGAGTTTCGCAAATAGCGTGACCATTTCCCACGCGGCCTTTGCAACATCCCCACGGCCGCGGGATCGGAATCTGGGCATTGGGCAACGCGTTTGTGTTCATGATGCTTGATGTATCTCGGGGTCAATCTCCTTTTTCGCGACTGTCCGACATGCAAAGACCCCAGGACGCTCCAGCCGTCATAAATACGAGCCAGTCGGCAGGCATCTGGATGCGGATCAGGTGGTCGTGGGGATACCGCAACAATCCCGTGTGTGAAAAATGACACTTTTCGTTTTTCATTGCAAACTTTGGTCATTAAAGGACCTGCTGTGAGTCAGGGGCTACCTGTGACCCCCACGTTAAGGCCTGGGGGGCTTTTGCAAAGCACGTCTTGAGAGACGGATTAACTTCCCTTGCAGACGAACTGGGAACTGTGGGTGTTGGAAGACTCCAGTCGCGCAGAGCTTCCCGTGACGGACAAGAGCGACGATTCCTTGCCTGTTGGGGTGGCCATTGATTATAGCAACAACACACCCATAACTATCAGTAAGTAGGAGGATTATTCGTTTGATCTGAGAAAGGGGGAAAGGTTCGTAGTGACACTGTGTAACCTACCAATGCTGTTAGTTTTATTAAATTTGTATGCCGGCCACCTGTTTACTAAGAGGCTCTGGGCAGCTTTCGAGAGTATAAAATAACGTAACAAAACAATTGCAAGAGGCCTTAGACTTACATATTGCTTCACGGGGCTTTCCAGCCCTCTCTAAGCAGTGTAAACAGTCAGCCTCTTGCCCCCAACAATCTGGGTCCTCAGTTTACCGACCTCAGAAGGACGGAAGGGTGAATCAACCTTGAGCCATTCAGAATCGAACTGCAGGCAATGGGCAGAGTTAGCCTGCAATATGGCTTTCTAACCATGGGAGGGAGGGAAGGAAGGAAGGAAGGAAGGAAGGAAGGAAGGAAGGAAGGAAGGAAGGAAGGAAGGAAGGAGTAGAAGAATGGGAGGGAGGGAGGGAAGGAAGGAAGGACTTATATACCACTTCACAGTGCCCCCACCCCTCAACAGTGTGGGTCCTCCTTTTACCAGCTGCCAGTCCTTGCCTGCTCTACTTACACTTCCTGGATTTTAAGAGAGTGTTTCTACTTGGTGTGTACCTGTTTTTCGGTGTGATTCCCTCAGGTGAAGATAAAACCTTGGATCCTGCTCCGGTCTTGATGTTACTATCCACAGACGGCGTCTTGTGCCCCTTCTACATGGTCAATCAAAACCCCGGCGTCCGGTCTCTTCTGGTGGCCCCCGAATCTCTCTCTGCTGAAGGGGAGAGAGGGGCGAAAGCCACAGGTAGGCATTTGACACCTCCCCCGCAGGTTTCCTGGTGTTGGTGAGTTGTGTTTGTCTGTCTAAGACAGGGGTCCCCAAACTTGGCAACTTTAAGACTTGTGGATTTCAACGCCCAGAATTCTGGGAGTTGAGGTCCACAAGTCTTAAAGTTGCCATGTTTGGAGACCTCTGATCTAAGAGGTAACGGAGTCTCGTGGCTTTCCAAGAGAGCCTCCTTCAAATAAAGTACCAGAATTTAAAATCGGTGCCATTATAATTTTCGTTAACGACTGCGGCCAAAATAGTTGTAAAGTCTTGTTAATGGTCAATCTCTCCCTTCCAGGCACCAGCACTCCTTCAGTTGCCACCAAGAGTGATGTTCGCCCAGCCCCTCCAGCCCCAGGTCCATCCGTAGTCCCAAGCAGTGGGGCCACCCCCTTCTCTTTTGCGAGCCCTCCTCTCAAAGCCCCCGTCCCGGCTCCAAATTCTTCTCTGCCTTATCCGTTCCTGTCGGAGACCTCAACAGCGGCTCCCGGGCCAAGCACGAGCAAAGCCGCCGAGTTCCCTTCTCCCGCCACCCCGAAGGCACCACCAGCTGCCATCTCCTCGTCCGGCCTCATCCCAGTTTCCACTCCATCTTTCTCCTTTGGATCGGCGAGCTTTAAGAGCCCCGTTGATGGGCCCGTTCCTTCTGTCGCCACAAAGCCCAGCTTTGCTCCAGCAGCGTCGTCCGTCAAGGTCAACCTCAACGAAAAGTAAGCGGTCTTCTTTTTTTGGGGTCTAGACCAGAGGTCTCCAACCTTGACAACTTTAAGACTTGTGGACTTCAACTCCCAGAATTCCTCCTCCGGTCATGTTAGCTCAGGAATTCTGGGAGTTGAAGTCCACCACAAGTCTTAAAGTTGCCAAGGTTGGAGACCTCTGGTCTAGACGAATTAAATTCCCTCCTCGCCCTCCGGGGTGGGCCTGGTTCTTCCTCAACCTTAGAGAGCTGGGATTTGAGGATTCCACACAGGATCTTAGCTTTTCCTATATTTATTTATTTGTATCCCACCTTTTATTGTTTTTCCAAGCAACTCTTTACCTTTCCAAACAAAGTCCTGGCCTTTTAGCCAACTCCAGAGTTTCTTCATTCAGGACACAAAATTGTTGCTTAACGCTGGAGCTTCAGCTTCCTGCTGAATCCATCCTGAATAAACGTTTTGATGAGTTCAGAGGTCTGGCTGACATCACGGGGTGTCATGGATTCATTGGTGCCTCACTGAGACATGAAGAAGCATAAAAATGTTAATGATAAAATTAATGTATTATTCAGGCCTGTATATAAGAATCTAGTCCACTAAGCACTAAATTGGCACTTCGAGATGGGTTGGATTTGGATCAGTTGTGGGAACGTAGCGATTCTAGGCTACATCCTCTCTTGACGCCGCCTCTATGCCCTTTCTCCTCCTACACCCAGGCCCTAATCTGAAGGTGTTCCAGGCTTGGTTCCTAGCACCTCTTCATTTTATGAGTCAGACAGATTGATAAATGCCGGGGAATATCTAATTCAAGAATGCTGGGCGGTGTAGCTTTGCGTATTTTCATTTTTGAGTTTTTCCTCTTTAGATTCGCGGCTGCCGAGTCTGCTGCCCCTCCCGCCAACACCGGCCAAGGTTCTTCGCCCTTCGTCTTTCCCCCGGCTGCAAAGTCCAGCCCTGCTGGACCCCCAAGCCTGCCCACGCCTCCTCCTCCTGCCCCCATAAAGGCTTCTACCCCGGTGACTTCAGCAAGTATGGTTCAGTCTTTGCTTTCCCCACTTCCTTTCTTGTGATTGTCTTTGCCGTTAGGGCATTTGAGTGTAAGCTGTTGGGGCAGGGGTGTTCTATGTGTTCCCAGCCTGCTCTGTTCTTCTCAAAGTGGCCCACTAACGGAAGGCGGTCCTCAATTTACAACCGTAATGGAGCCCGGAATTAAGTCATTGCCATTGTTAAGCGGGCCGCTCCTAATTTTACTTCAAGGTACTAGTGACGACATACAAAGTCCTCCATGGCTTGTGTCGGGGGTACTTGCGGGAACGTCTCCTGCCGGCATCACATTCCGATCGCCCTGTACGCTCCCACAAGGCAGGGCCTCGGGGGGTACCGTTGGCCAGACATTGTCGGCTGGCGGTGCCCAGGAGTAGGGCCTTCTCTGTGGGAGCACCCATCCTGTGGAACCAGCTCCCTTTGGGTCTTCGTCTGGCCCCTGATCTCCGCTCCTTCCGCCGGGACCTGAAGACCTGGCTGTTTCAGCAGGCCGGCCTGGACTGAACCAAGGGGTGGGGGGTGGGTGGGATTCTTTTTAAGGTAATTTTAATTAGTTTTTAGTTTATTATTGAGCTTGTATTATTTAATTATTTTTTAAAAGCTATTTATTGTATTGCATTTTTACACCGTGAGCCGCCCTGAGTCCTTAGGGAGAGAAGGCAGCATGCAAGTCTAATAAATTCTTATTAATTATTACTTTCCTTGCAGCGGGCATTGGCCTCGTTTTGTCTTTTAGGGCTTAAGTCGTAACTGACCGCTAGCAGCAGTTGTGCGAGAGTGTGTCTCTCTTTTTGTGTTCTTGCCCCCAGCAGTGCGTCCACCTCAAAGCGCTCCAGCCACCTCGGGCCTTCAGAAAGCTGCCAAGATATCCCCTGTGGCTCCGAAATCAAGCCCTTCGCAGGTAAGGAGGAATTGGATCGCTTTTCTGTGAATTGAGCCCTTCCGTATTCCGAATTGGAAACGGGGATGTCACACGCAGGAAGAGAGGGTTGATGCTGGTAAAAGGGAACATCTCGACAGGCCCTTTAATCGTCTTTATTTCGGCTGTGGAAGGATGTAAAATTCATGTGGGTTTCATCGCCTTTCCCAGGCGGCTTCGGTGCAGCAGCGTGCCTACAATTTCTTCCTTCAGCCCATTGTGGGTTTTCTTAGGATTGCAAAACGGCCTCAGGCAGCTGCCAGAGACAGCTGCTTTCAAGAGCGGCAGGTGGATTAAAGCCATGCACTTTGGGGTGGGGGGGGGGGCGTCACTTCTGGGGCTGCACATCCCTTGTCAGTCCAGTGAGGTAGTCCTGACAGGAAGCCCAGCAAAATGCACTGGTTCTACTTTATGGTCAGGCTACGTTAGCAGAATGGTGCTAATCTGAAATTAACAAATCTCCCGCTGTCTCTTTTACCGTCTGAGAAGCTAGGGAAAGGTGCCTTCTGAACCCCTTTCTCCACTATATCCATTGGACAGCTGAGTGCTGTGCCCTCGCTTATCTGACGGTTCCCTAACTTTGGTCACCAAAGGAATGGTTAAAAATCGAGAGCCACCTTTATACAGGTGGTGTCAGCCTTTGCAGGTAGACCAGATAGGGAATACGACCAGATGAGCTCCTTCGACTTTATTGTGAGTCTACATTGACAGAAGCTTGAAGGTCTGAAAAGTACAAATTTCCCTCCGCCTCCTTTTCACCCTGAAAAGCTAGGGAGGGTCCCTTCTCTTTCTCAACCTATTGTACAGCTCTGGGCTATGCTGTCTCTTATGTGACTGTTCTCTAAAGCTACACTAGCAGACTCCTGCAAGTCTGAAGGTACAACTCTCCCACTGTCTCTTTTATAGCCTGAGAAACTAAAGCGTCTCTTCTGAGCCTCTTTCTGTGCCCATTATGCAGCTCTGGGCTATTGGTCCTTAGGCAGCATCCCTTCCACCTCTCAAGGCCATACACCATGACACCCCTTGAAGATGGAACGAGTGTTGGTTATTATCTGCACATGGGCTCTAAATAGAACTACAGCCTTCCAAAAGTTGGGTGCGCCTTAGCTCTCTTCATCCAGATCCTTCATTCTCTTGATTCTTTGTCTGATGGATGCTTTCATGTTGCACCTTCCAGAGTCGGCAGCAGCCCGCCGGTGTTGGGGTGGAGAAGCAGCCCTGTCAGTGGAAAGAGACGGATCCTGTCATCGTCGGGATAAGAGAAGAGGTATATCGCCTTTGTCCCTGTGGATTCTTCCTGAAGTTTTGTTAAGAGCCTGTTAGAAGACAGGTGTTGTGGCCTGTTGGCCGCCAGTCCCTCCAGCAGCCGAATTGGAGGAGGAGGGGTGGCAGTCAGGGTCAGCCTCAAGGCAACCTGGGAGCTCCGTGGGGGAAGAGGGAAGGGAGCTGTCAGAAAGAGAGAGGCAGAGCCTGGGCCATCCGTCATCCCTCAGACGGAGAGTCAACAGCCCCCAGGTCTGGAGGTGGCTGATGAGGAAGAGGCGGAAAAGCTGGGTCCAGTGCCTGACACACGGATGCAGAGAAGGCAGAGGAGAGGAGAGCAGTGGAAATGTATGGGCCAGTCCTTTGGATGGAAGAGCCACCACTGCTAGCAAAGCCCCACCCTAGCTCTGGGGATAAAAGGCAGGGGGCGGAGATGAATAGATGTGGCAGGCAACTATTCATCTCCTGGCCGGACAGACTACGGTGAGAGAGAAACTTTTTGCCAGGGCTGCTGGTGCTCCTAATTAAAGGAATCTTTGCGTTCACTTCAGAGGGTTTGTCGTGTTTGGGGAGCTGCGTCAGAATAATAGCTTTGCATTTCAAGTTTGTGCTCTGTGTGGAGCTGTCCTCCTTACCTGCCATGAAAAATAGCAGGTAATCAGGTGCAGAGAGAGAATTGGCAAGTCATACACATTACGATATAAGGCAGGGGTCCTCGACCCCTGGGGTCACAGCCCCCTACCAGGCCGTGGCATAATCGGAACCGAGTGGCAGGCTGGCAAACATGCACGCACAACTCGACTCACACAAGCGGTAGGCCGGTGCTCACAGCTCACAAATACAAGCCAGTTGCCGAGCGCCTGGATATTGATCGCGTGACTGTGGGGATGCTCCAACGGTTGTTAAGTGTAAAAAAATGGTCACAAGTCATTTTTTCAGTACCGTTCAAACTCCGAAAGGTCTGTGAAGGAATGGTGGTAAGTCAAGGACTGTGTCATGCCCCTGTCGGAATCTGATTCCGAGAGGGAGGTCGAGCAGCTGACACAGGAAGTGGGAGTGTGGCTCCGGTGGCTGTGGAAGAAACTGGGGAAGGGCAAAGTCCAGCTGGGCAGAGCAGGGGAGAGGTAGAACAAGGGAGAGGGAATTTGGAGGAAGATCCAGGCCCACCCTTTCTTCATCCTAGGGCACGCAGGGAGGGAGCAACGTGAGTTGTGTGGCTTATGGGGGAGGAAAGGGCCCTGATTCCCTTCATTAGCTGCAGCTGGGATCACAGTGTTTAAAAAGGGAGTTTCACACAGCAACTTGTTACAAACAAATCGTGAGTTATCTTGTTTTGTCGAGGCTTATCTGGGTTCCTGGCGTCTTCCCAACTGTGTGTGTTTTGTTGGCCTTTGAAGTCTGCAATTCCTTCTCCTGCCCTGTCCAGTTAATTGCTGCAGCATGGTTGTGTGGATTTTTATTTACAGTTTATATATACTGGACCGAGGGGGGTGGGCTTTTTAAATACGTTTTTATGTCTAGTTTTTATGGGTTTTGGATAATGGTTTGGCTTGTGGTTTAATAATAATTTTAATAATTTTTTAAATTTTGTATTGTGTGTTTTTATGGTGTGAGCCACCCTGAGTCCTTCGGGAGATAGGGCAGCATATAAGTCCAAACAATAGAGTAGAGTAGAGTAGAGTAGAGTAGAGTAGAATAGAATAGAATAGAATAGAATAGAATAGAATAGAATAGCTTTGTTTTCGGACTGAAGGAAACCTGGACATTGGGGGCAAAGTTGGAGGTATTAAAGGGGCTTTTCTAACTTACGTGACTGTGTTGCCTTTGTGCCACGCCCCTTTGGGTCACCACAGACTACCCCTAACGGGACATTCTGCACAATGGAAGAGGAAAGCATGTTTTTTTAACGCATTGCACCGGGGAAAAAATGGTCCTGTCGTTCCCTCTCTTCGCCTCCCGTTCTCTCTCTCTTGCCATTCCCTGGAACTGAGCTTTTCATTCTCGACTGCCCGCTCGGTTCCCGCAGATCGCCCATTTCCAGAAAGAGTTGGAGGAACTGAAGGCCCGAACAGCCAAGGCCTCGTTTCAGGTGGGCAGCGAAGAGGAGAAGAAGAGGTTACGCGTGGAAGCTAGCAACCTCCACACTTTCCTGCTGGAAATCAAAGAGACCACAGAGGTAAGGAGCGGGCAGTGAAGTTGCCGGGTACCAAAAGCGACAGGTTTGGGGGTAAAAAGGAGCCTTGGTGGTGCAGGCTGTTAAACGCCTAACACTTAAGCTCCAGCTGCCTGCAATTAGTGCAGGCTCGAATCCCACCAGGCTCAAGGTTGACTCAGCCTTCCATCCTCTCGGGGTAGGTAAATTGAGGACCCAAGATTGTTGGGGGCAATAAGCTGACTTTGTAAAAAATGCCGCTTAGTAATAAGCAGGCATATACAATGGAATGAAGGCTATTGCTGAGCACACTGGGTTGTATCCCAAAAATTGTAAGCCGCCCTGAGTCTTCGGAGAAGGGCGGCATATAAATGTAATTTTTTAAAAAAAACACAGATCTGTTGTTTGAATTCAGACAATTGATCAGAACAGAGCTGGAAGGGACCGAGTAGGTCATCTAGTCCAACCCCCCCACCCAAGTAGGAGACCCTGCACCATTTCTGACAGATAGCAGACCAGTCTCTTCTTGAAAACCTCCAGGGATAAAGCACCTACAACTTCCAGTGGCAAGGTGTTCCACAGGTTAATTGTTCTCCCTGTTGGGAAGTTTTAATTCCAGGTTCCTTTTCTCTTTGGTTAGTTTCCACCCATTGTTTCTTGTCCTGCCCTGAGGTGCTTTGGAGAATAAATAGCTTGACCCCTTCCTCCTCTCTGTGGCAGCCCCTCAGATACTGGAACACTGCTGTCATGTCACCCCTGGCCCTTCTTTTCTCTAGACTGGCAATTAATAAAATAATACTTTAAAATAATAATCAATAAAACCAGGAGCAGATTATTTGTTAGGTTCAGGCATTTACTTTTTTCCCCCTTTTTTTCCTTTATTATTTTCAGTGTATTCTGCTTTAATATTGGTGTCCTGCTGTTACTATTTGTACAAACAATTCAAGGCTGGGAACATATACTACACACCTTCCTCCTCCTCTCCCCCTCCTATGTTACCTGCAACACCCCCTTTGAGGGACTGTCCGAAGATCACCCAACTGGCTTTCACAACTAAGGCAGAACTAGAACTCACCGTCTCCTGGTGATTGGCTCAAAGTCACCCAGCCAACTTTTTTAATTACATTTATATGCCGCCCTTCTCCGGAGACTCAGGGCAGCTTACAATTTTTGGGATACAACCCAATGCACTCAGCAATAGCCTTCATTCCATGGTATATACCTGCTTATTATTACTAAGCAGCATTTTTGCAAAGTCAGCTTATTGCCCCCAACAATCTCGGGTCCTCAATTTACCTACCCCGAGAGGATGGAAGGCTGAGTCAACCTTGAGCCTGGTGGGATTCGAGCCTGCACTAATTGCAGGCAGCTGGAAGTTAAGTGCTAGGCGTTTAACAGCCTGCACCACCAAGGCTCACCAACTTTCATGCCTAGGGTGGGATTAGAACTCACAGTCTCCTGGTGATTGGCTCAAAGTCACCCAGTAGACTTTCATGCCTAAGGCGGGACTAGAAGTCACCGTCTCCTGTTGATTGGTCCAAAGCTCTAAGCCAGCTTTCATAGTTAAATGCAGGACTAGAACTCACCAGCTCCCGGTTGCTCAATACATGGTCATAAGACAAGGACAACCTGTAACGAATTGTCTCCCCGCCTCTTTCTCTCATCTGCCTCTTGCAGTCTCTTCATGGAGACATCAGCCTTCTGAAGACCAATTTGTTGGAAGGCTTTGCCGGGGTGGAGGAAGCCCGGGAGAAGGACGAGCAAGCTCACAACTCGGAGTACTTGCACCTGCTTTACAAGAAGCCTTTAGACCCCAAGAGTGAAGGGCAGCTTCAGGTAGGAGCAGAGCAGCTTGATCGGAGCCCAGAAGCAAAGCCTGGAGGATCTCTCTGGTCCAGAATGCCTGATCAGGTGCCTTCAGAAAGCTCCTCCAGAGGACCAGGAGACCCAACAAGCCCTCTTCTGTGTCTGTTGTCATCTGCCCAGCTGGTCTATGGAGGGAAGCTGCCTGAGATCCAGGAAGCGGGTTCGGCATCAAAAACTAATTGCTAGCCATAACCCTCTCTGGAGGAGGAGGAGGAAGAGTCATTTTGTAGTGTGGGAAGACACCAAGGATTGAATTGGGAAGTGGGGAGGGGAGCAGAGGAAGGGAAAGGGAAAGGAGAGGAGGAGGAGGTAAGGGGAGAGGAGAAAGGGAACAGGAAAGGAAGGGAGAAGAGAGAAAGAAGAGAAGAGGGAAGAAAGAGGAAAGGAAGGGAGAGGAGGGGAGGTATATACTGATAGTTCGCTCCAAATACCTCCAGATCTGAGAATGCCAGAGGGGCCACGAAGCCGTCTTTGGTGTTTGGTTCATCCCAGATGGTTGAGGGCCCAACATTCCCCTCGGGCAGCTTCACCCACCCCTGAAGAACTTCCCGTGTTGACATTTTGAGCTGAACATCGAAATGTTCTCCTGGGCAGGAAATTCGCCGCTTGCACCAGTACGTGAAGTTTGCCGTCCAAGACGTGAACGACATTCTGGATTTAGAGTGGGATCAGCACCTGGAACAGCAGAAGAAGCAGAAGTGAGTGGGCTTCGAACGGGGAAATGAAGAAATCTCCCAAGATGTCTTGCAGGCTTTTGAAGCGCACACAGCGCCCTGCTCTGTCCATCTAGCTGCTGAGTGGTTCAGATATCAGATGCTTTAGGACGGCTTATTGGTCTGCTACTCATCTAAGCCTTGTGAGAGGCCCCACACACCCACTGATGCTCCCCTTGGGAGGAGGTTTTGAAATATTTCTAGCAAGGGCTACCAGATTCTGGAACAGCTTTGTTCTGGCAAACTCACAAGATTGATTGATTGATTGATTTGATTTGTCAATCGCTTGCAAGATGATAGGTATAAGAATAAACATGAGTAAGAATACAGGAAATAGGTACGGATAAATGGGGACAATAGGACAGGGACAGGAGGCACGATGGTGCACTTATGCACACCCCTTACAGACCTCTTAGGAATGGGGTGAGGTCAATAGTGGTTAGTTTGAGGTTAAAGGAGTGGGGGTTAGAGGATGTAACAACAGAGTCAGGTAGTGCATTCCAGGCATTGACCGCTCTGTTGCTGAAGTCGTACTTTCCGCAATCAAGTTTGGAGCGGTTTACATTGAGTTTGTATCTGTTGTGTGCTCTTGTATTGTTGCGGTTGAAGCTGAAGTAGTCGTTGACTGGTAAGGACATTGTAGCAGATAATTTTGTGTACTACGCTTAAGTCCAACCGTAGGCGGGTTGTCCAAGCTCAACATTTCAAGCCTGGTGGTGTAGGGTATTCTGTTGGGAGCAGAGGAGTGTAGTACTCTTCTCGTGAAATACTTCTGGACTCGCTCGATTGTATTAATGTCCGATATACAGTGCAGATTCCAGACAGACGAGCTGTATTCAAGTATTGGTCTAGCAAAAGCTTTGTATGCCCTAGTCTGTAATTCAATATTACCAGAAGAGAAGCTTCGTAAGATTAGATTTACAACTCTTAATGCCTTTTTGGCAACTAGAGTCGGTGTTTCTCTATGTTCATATAATATATGTGGGTATGTACATAATTTTGTGTTTATTTCTCTTGTGGTGGTTATGTGGTGTATCTTGGAGGTGGAGACCCTTTGAGAGCTGTAGGCAACAAATTTTCATTTTAATGTATGCCAATGAGTGTACATTTAAAGTGACAAAAGTTATTCTAGTTATCTAATCATTCGTTCCTCTCCCCTTTTTTCCTGGACAATTAATGGGAGATTTCCTGATTGGATTTGGGTTTAGATAGGCAAGTTTGGGTGATGCACATCATGTGACGTCAACATGGAAAATTTCCCAGTTTGATCAAAACAAAGCAGCTGTGTCTGTTCCCCCCGGAGTCTCACACCCGCAGGGAAAGTCCCAGAAAGCGATGCGGCTATTTTAATGAGTTGCAAGCACAGCCATGTTCCCTGTCCCTTTTTTTTTCCTCGTCCTTCTTACCTCATTCTCTCTCCGGGCTTTTGACCTAGGCGTTTAGTTGTCCCCATGCGGGAGACTCTCTTCAACGCCCTCACGAACAACCGAGAGATCATCAACCAGCAGAGGCAGAGACTGAAGAAGCTGGTCGACGGCTTGTACGAGCTCCGTTTGTACAACCACGTCACTCAGTGGAACGCGTCGGCTCCCGGTTCGTCTCACCCCGGCATCCAGAGGTGAGGGCTGCTTGAGGAATTCTCCAGAAAAGCTTCCCTTCCTCTCTTGACCCATTGGAAAATGTTGGGAAGGAAGTGATCTTTCTGGATTTGCATGGAACGTCATTTTGTTGAGAGAAAGCCTACCCAATTGGTAGTTAGTGTTCCGATATTTGAGGGGCTCCCCCAAAGAAGAGGGGGCCAGCCTATTGACTGATTGACTGATTGATTGATTGATTGATTTGACTTGTATGCGCCCCCTCTTCGAAAGGACTCGGGGTGGCTCACAACTAAAAACAGACAATAAGTTAATTACCTAAAACTCGGGGCGGCTCACAACTAAAAACAGACAATAAGTTAATTACCTAAAACAATATTAAATACTACAAGCTAATTAATCTAAAACCTGTATAAAATCCTAAATTAAATTTAAAACCACCCGCAAGGGGTCAGCACAGCCCGGCCTGTTCAAAGAGCAAGGTTTTCAGATCGTGGCGGAAGGTGCAAAGGTCAGGGGCCAGACGGAGTCCCAGGGGTAATTGATTCCATAGGATGGGCGCCGCCACAGAATAGGCCCTTCCCTGGTGCGCCGCCAAACGACACTGGGTCGCGGACGGCACCCCGAGGAGCCCTTGCCTGTGTGCTCGCACAGGGCGGTTGGCACTCGATGCCGGCAGGAGGCGCTCCCGTAGATACCCCGGACGGATGCCTTGAAGGACTTTGTATGTCAGCACCAAAACCTTGAACCTCACCCGGAGGGCAACCGGTAACCAATGCAGCTCGCGCAGGAGGGGTGTAACATGGGAGTACCGGGAAACTCCCATCACAACCCACGCGGCCGCATTCTGCACCAGCTGAAGCCTCCGGATGGCAGTCCTATTCTCCAAAGCTACCTGAAGGCAGGACAAGAAGCAATGGGTGGAAACTCATCAAGGAGAGAAGCAACCGCGAAGTCTGTGGAGATTCTCAAGTCATCCATCAGGTCGTGGTTGTGCCAAAGGTGCTTCTTCAAGAGGCAACTGGACTTTCTGGTTTTTCTTTGAAGACTTTTCTCAAACCTCCAAGTGGCCTCAACGGCCCTCTAAAAAGGACGCAAATGACCAGCTGTCTGCAAGGAAGGTAAACCCTTCCGTTCCCCACCCTCCAGTCCGAGCTGAAGAAGCTTCTTTGGATGGGAAGCGAAAACGTCTTCAAAGAAAAAAAAAAATCCAGTTGCCTCTTGAAAAAAAACAGCTTTGGGACAACCAAGCTAGAACTAAAGAGGAATTTCCTGACAGAACAATTGATCAATGGAGCAGCTAGCCTTCTGGAGTTGTGGGTGCTCCACCACTGGAGGCTTTTAAGAAGAGACTGGGCAGCCATTTGTCTAAATGCTCGTGCAAGGGGTTGGTCTAGAAGACCTCCAAACTCCGTTCCAACTCTGCTATTCTGTTCTCCTTGCCATACCTGAATTGAAGGAGAATAGATTGTGGAAGAACAGTGCTGCTGAATCGGAACTGGTGGCGGGCGAACAACGAATGAATGCGGTGTTCAGGTCTTCGAGTCCTTGAACTGCGTTCGGATTGTGAGCAATGTGGCAATTTCACACCTCCCTTTTGCATGCTTTCTTAATCCCTCCCCCTTCGTTTCCCCTTTCGTGACAGCTTGGAGAGCGAGCTGGAGAATCTGAGCAATGCCTTCAGGAAAGCCACGCTGGAATCTTCCACCAAAGGTTCTTCCCCCTCACCTGGTAAGTAGTCCCTGCCATTTACTTCACCAGCTTCTACAGAAGCATTGGCCCATTCCCTCCTTCCTAGGGCTGAGAGAAAGCAGCTGGCTTTGGGTGCCTAAGACAGAACTAGAACTCACGGCCTCCCGGTTTCTTGCCGGACTCTGCTCTAACCAGCGACACCCACGCTGCCTCTTCATAGCATAGGGGTTGCGCACTGACTTCTAAAAAGACACGAATTGGAAAAGTAACTAATAAGCTTTCGATCCCTACGGGTAGTCCTCAACTTAAAAAGGGCCTTGGTGGTGCAGGCTGCTAAATGCCTAGCACTTAAGTTCCAGCTGCCTGCAATTAGCGCAGGCTCGAATCCCACCAGTCTCAAGGTTGACTCAGCCTTCCATCCTCTCGGGGTAGGTAAACTGAGGACCCAAAATTGTTGGGGGCAATAAGCTGACTTTGTAAAAATGCCGCTTAGTAATAATAAGCAGGCATATACAATGGAAGGAAGGCTATTGCTGAGTGCGTTGGGTTGTATCCCAAACATTGTAAGCCACCCTGAGTCTTCGGAGAAGGGCGGCATATAAATGTAATTAAAAAAAACTTACAACAGTTCATTGAGTGACTGACGTCACAAACCACAAAAGATCCATTTCATCCTGGGCACCCTTTTTTTTAACCATTACCATCTGGCAGACAGTACAGGACAATAAAAACAAGCACAAATAGGCTGAAAAACAGCTCCCATCCCAGAGCAGTAACTCTTATTGAATTCTACTGTGTAGTGCAATATTAATATCAATTGTATAAAATGCAACTGCCCTCTCCCGTCTTTGGAAGAGCTGTAAGAAAGTTCAAAACATTCTCCCACTGCCTTAAGAAAGTTCAAAGCCTTCTCAAAGATGCATCTCATCCTGGGTACCCCCCCCCTTTTTTTTTGAACTATTACCATCTGGCAGACGGTACAGGATAATAAAAACAAGGACCCACGTACCACATACTACGCGGTGTGGGTTTAATGGATGTATTTTGAAATTACTGCACCTCTGTATGGTTTGCCAATTGCACAGTGGCAGATAGGACAGCGCTCCAGAGGGTTAATGTCATTGCCCAGAGGATCATGGGTTGCCCTCTCCCCTCTTTGGAAGAGCTTTAGAGTTCCCGCTGCCTCAAGAAAGTTCAAAACATCCTCAAAGATCCATCTCATCCTGGGAACCCCTGTTTTTTTGAACCATTACCATCTGGCAGACGGTACAGAATAATAAAAACCAGGACAGATAGGCTGAAAAACAGCTTCTATCCCAGGGCAGCAACTCTGTTGAATTCTGCTGTATAGTGCAGTGTTGGTGCAGTTTTGGGGGTTTTCCATTCAATGTGTGCAGTGTGAAGGATGTGTGTTTGTGTTTATTTTCATGGTCATGATGTGCACTGAAGATGGTGTTTGATTTCGTGAGATGACAATAAACTAAACTAAACTAAACTAAAGAGACCTTAAAGCGATGTTCTTTGTTCCCTGGTCCTTAATAGCTAAGTTGTCCCTCGTGAAGCAGGCTCAGCTAAGGAATTTCCTCTCCAAAAGAAAGCTGCCACCTGTCCGCTCGACTGCACCAGGTAAATAAAATCAACATCAATATATCAATAAAATAAATATTTTCCATTTCCGGATAGGAAACGACTTGCTTCTCCTTTCGCGGGTAGCCGCTGAATTTTCCTCGATGATCCGTGTAGTTCTCGCTTTAACGACCGTTCCTTTAATTCAGGGCATTTTGAAGCCATTCAAACCCAGAGGCTTTAATCCAGTTCAGGTAGTCCTTGACTTACGACCGTTCATTTAAATGACCGCTCGAGGTTAACAGCGGCACTGA
Organism: Naja naja; assembly: GCA_009733165.1. NCBI lineage: Eukaryota > Metazoa > Chordata > Lepidosauria > Squamata > Elapidae > Naja > Naja naja. Next base: position 6,668,779 of record CM019157.1, read on the forward strand.
TAAAAGAGGCTTTATGACAGTTTTCACACGTACGACCATTGTAGCATCCCCGCGGGTCATGCGATCAAAATTCGGACCCTTGGCAACCGACTCATATTTACGATGGGATTCACTTAACAGCGGTGGCAGGAAAGGTCACAGGATGGGCGAAGCTCTTGCAAAGTGAGACTGGAGAAATGTTTCACTTTGCAAGAGAAGTTTTGGGCTCCACCCATATTAGTAATTCCCTCCATTTTGTTTTGTCTTTTTGCAGCAACTCTGTCCCAGTCGGCTTTCCTGTCTCTGAGATACGACGAAGACCTGGATGAGATCAGCTCCGCGTCTTCGGTCGCCCAGTCCTTGGAGAACGAGGACGTGGAAGCGGTGGATCAGGAGGAAGTGGCGGTGGTGGTACCCGTCCCAGCGCCTCGTCACGCCCCGGTCGTCCGGACGCCTTCGATCCAGCCTCCCCTGCTGTCGCAGCCCCTGCCTCTTGGCAAACCTCACATCACAATGGGCACGTTAAGTGAGTCAAGTGCAGCATTTAATGCATTGTTCGCCCTCTGGAGACCCTCCCCAAGGGAGTTGGGTTGGCTAAGACCTGTGAAAAATGGATGAGAGGAGGAGGAGGATTGTGGGATCCTTGGTGCTCTCTGAGCTTAGTTGTTATCTTGCAGACATTTCATGACCCAACTAGGTAACATCATCAGTGCTTGGAGGGTGTGTGGAGAAGAGGAGGTGGTGGAGATTGTGGGGGTCCCTGATGCTCTCTGAGCTTGCTTGTTTTCTTGCAGACGTTTCATGACCCAGCTAGGTAACATCATCAGTGCTAATAAGGAGTGGGGTTTGCTGTCAACTTATATTCTAGTGGCTTGTCCTGTCTGTGTGTGTATAGGGGTGTCTTAGAGGCTCCTTGGCTGGGCTGTTTGCTGTTAGAAACTTGCATTAAAATTAGAAGTCCTAAAAGGGGGCGGAACTCCCTTAACAAATGTCTCCCTTAAGAACGGAAATTTGGGGCTGCAAATGTCGCGTAAGCGGAAGACTCCCCTGTCTTTCACCCCAGAAAGACCTTCCATGAGATGCCTTCAAACTCTTTTCTGGAGGGTGAACGTCATTGCCCAGAGGATCATGGGTTGCCCTCTCTCCTCTTTGGAAGAGTTTTATAGCTCCTGCTGCCTCAAGAAAGTTCAAAACATCCTCAAAGATCCATCTCATCCTGGACACCCTTTTTTTTTTGAACTATTACCATCTGGCAGACGGTACAGGATAATAATAAAAACAAGGACAAATAGGCTGAAAAACAGCTTCTATCCCAGGGCAGTAACTCTGTTGAATTCTACTGTATAGTGCAATATTAATGCAAACATCAGGGGTTTTCCATTCAGTGTATAGAATGTGAAGGATGTGTGTTTGTGTTTATTTTCATGGTCGTAACTTTTGTACACCGAAGATGGTGTTTGATTTCATTGTATGAGGTGCAGTGACAATAAAGTAAACTAAACTGGAGCCAGCAAAGACAAAAAAATATCCTGAGCCATGACAGCACTTTCCTCAGTTTCCTCAGTATATATATATGTATCTTTCTACCCCCCCCCTCCCTCTCCCTCCCTCCCCTAGTGTCTACCCCTAGGCCCATCCTACCTGGGGCAGAGAACCCAATGTTGGCAACGAAGACAGTGAAGCACCGAGCTCCCATTCCTTCTGTCACTCTCCCAGCCCCCCAGGCTGCTGCAGAAGCTGCCTTCCGAAGACAGATGGCAAACCAGAATCCAGGTAAGCTCCAGCCTGAACACCTGGCTTACAGATCGTCCTTGACTTAATGGCCATAATGGAGTCCAGAAATGTCCACTGCTGAGCGAGGGGTTGCCCCGTTTTACCACCTTTCAGGCCGCCATTGTTAAGTGAATCACCGCAGCGGTTACATTAGTCCCATGACTTCCCCATTGATGTTGCTTGCCAGAAATTCACAAAAGGGGTTCCCCTCACTTTGCAACCATCATATATATACTATCTATCTATCTATCTATCTATCTATCTATCTATCTATCTATCTATCTGAGCCAGTTGCCAAGTAACTGAATTTTGGTCTATTTCATGATTTGCGTTGGCTGATTTAGTATCCTATGAATATCACTGAGTGTTGTGTCTTAAGATATATGATGGTTGTACTTTCGTGATTACAATCATGATTTATCACTTGTTGCTTGCATGTAAACAGCTTTTGCACTGGAGGCAAATTCCTTATGAGTCCAATCACACTTGGCCAAATAAAGTTATTCTATTCTATTCTAATTTTCTTTCTATTCTATTCTACTTTCTTTTATTCTATTCTATTTTATTCTAATTTTCTTTCTATTCTATTTTATTTTATTCTATTTTATTTATTCGATTCTATTTCTTTTCTATTCTATTCTTTATTCCAATATTCTATTCTATTCCATGTTCTTTCTATTCTATTGTATTCTATTCTATTCTATTCTATTTTCTTTCTATTCTATTCTGTTTTCTTTCTATTCTATTCTGTTCTATTTATTCTATACATTCTATTCTCTATTCATTTCATTTTTAATTCTATTCTATTCTTTATTCCATTCTATTCATTATTCTCTTGCCCTTCGTTCTTATTCAACAGCGAACACTTCCCTGACCGAATCGACTCTGAAGAATGTCCCTCAGGTGGTAAATGTTCGAGAGCTGAAAGGCAGTGGATCTCCCCCAACCGTTTCTCCAGCAGCAGGGTAGGTCACCTCTGCCTTCCTCCTGTCTCTTTTCCAAAGAAAGGAAAGATTCTTTAAGCCGGATAGAAATAGATCCTTCGTGGAATCCCCTAAAGCAGAGATACCAAGAGTGGAATGAGTTCACTCATTGTTCATGTTAACTTTTTGGCTGCAGGGTGTATATTTATAAGGGGCGGGAAAAAAAAGATACTTTAAAAAATTTGCAGGCTTCAATGAAAAATGTTTCTTTTGAAAGGTGGGGGACGTTGCTCGCTTTCCACAATTGTGTTTCATCCAGTTTTCCAGCCATAGCAAGTCTTAGCTTCTTCCCCCACCACTCAGTTGTCCTTGGATTTCTCCTGAGCAGCTTATTACCAAGAACACACAGTGTTGCTTAGCGGAGCAAAACTCTGCTATAGCTGGGCATTTTGCCTTGGAGAAACTGGACAGTTGTTTTTGAAAAGCCCCCATTGATGGAGAGCCCACAATTTCTGGTGGCAAGCTGATTCATCATTCCCTTCCACCCACTGCTTCTTGTCCTACACAAGTGGACCACGGGAGAGGCTGTGTGCATACAGTTCCTAGGAACCTAACAAGTCTTAGCTATCTTGGGCGAACCTAGCCTCAATTTGGGCTAGGTTTGCCCAACGTAGCTAGCTTGAGGCTCGTTAAGCGAGTTGTGCCCCGTTTTACGACTTTTCTCGCCGCTTTGTGAAGCCAGTGGCTGCTGGTTAGTCATGCAACTGTTAAACGCATCCACCTTCTCCCCGTTGACTCGGCTGGTCGCAAAAGGGGATCACGTAACCCCCCCGTCATAAACGGGAGTCGGTTGCCAAGCGGATCACGGGGATGCTGCGTCGGTTGTAAGTGTGAAGAACGCTCACCCGTCGCTTTTTTTTCCCCAGTGCCGTTGCAACTTTGAACGGTCACTAAACAAGTCGGGGGGGACTACCTGAACACCGGAAGCAGGAAGAAATTCGTCAAATGCTCTGGTTTCAGAGTTGGGGAAAGAGCTAGAAAGAAAATGCTCTCTCTCTCTCTCTGTCCTTCTCTCTCT
>CM019157.1:6785005-6813243 GCA_009733165.1 Naja naja
TTTCTTTCCTCCCCCTCTGCCTTCCTTTCTTCTCCCTTTCTTCTCCCCTTTCTTCCTCTTCCTTTATACAATAACAGCTTCCTCCTCCTTTCTCTGAGCCCATCAGGGTTTTTAATCTCCAACCCCCAGGGACACTGTATCCTTCATTTTGTTGCTGAACTTCTCCATGTTCCGTTTTTATATATATATATATATATATATTTTCCTTCTTCCTGCTTCCGATTGACTCACCTGGAAAGGAAACCTTTGCCAAACCCCCAAATCATACGTTTGGACGGACTTCCTTCTTGCCTAGATATTCCTACATGCAACTTTGTGATCTTAACGGTGGCGTTCCATCAAGCCTGGACCTCAGCTCCCTACCTGATGGCCTTTTTTCCCTTCTCCTTCCCTTTTGCGCTAAAGACACGAGCTTTAGAGATCAACCAAGATAGAAAAGAGGTCCGATTAGCTATTTCCCCATTGCCTCGTTCCCAAATCCCTAACACTTGGCAGTCCTTTTGAGAGAGACCGCCAAGAATCTTCCCAAATCTGCCCTCCCCAAACCAGATTCATTTTCGTGACATTTTTTACACAAGGTGTATGGAAAGGTAAACGTCTCAAGTTGGTTTTTTTTTTTAAATAGCCTCTGCTAAATCAGCTGCTTTGTCCAGAAAAGGGATTTTTTTCAATCTTGAAGCGGTGTGGACTTCAACTCCCAGAGTGCTTCTCTCCCAAAGCAGGCTTTTTCAGCATGAATTCTGGGAGTTGAAGTCCGCGTGTCTTAAAGCAGGCCAGCTGGGGAATTATGGGAGTTGAAGTCCACACATCTTAAAGTGGCTGAGGTTGAGAGTTCCGGGCATACGTTTATTTGATTGTGGTTCGAACTTGCGAAAGAGGCTGCTTTCTCCCTATTTTCCTTCTGCTCTCCCCGCCATCTTCCTCCCTCCATTCATCCTTACTCTGTATTCCTTCCTTTGCTTTGGCTAATTCTGTCTTTCTTTTTAAGCTCTTTCACCCCTTCCATCCCATTTTGCATCCAGCAGTCAAGGTTCTGCAAAAACAAAGCAGAAGTGTCTCTTGGTAACTAACCAGGGCAGGTAAAATTAGAAGGTGTTTTTTTAATCCCTGCAAAGATCATTTAAAAAGAAATAAATAAATGACCATAGCATGCAGGGAGCTTTTGACATTTTTTTTCTTCTCTCCCTTTCCAAACTTGATAGCAAAAAATGACAAAACACCTTTTTGCACGATCACTGTTGGAAAAATCAATTATTAGGGGAGTTCCACATATGCTTTTTTTTTTAAGAGGTGGAAAAAATACAGTAAGCCTAACTTCTTCCCATTGACCACAGCTTGGCCACAACTCGCATAAGAGATTCTCCCTGTGGCTGAGAATTAGAGCTATTTTTTTTTTTAAAATTGCAATCTGTTGCTTTTAGCTAAGGTGTCCAACCAGCCTCTTGGCTGGCAGTTCCAAAGACCACATTGCAAAAACTTCAGTAGCAGGCAGGCTTGAACTTGTGTGCTGTCAAAAAGAGGCAATTTTGAATTCTGGTAGCTGTCAAAATAGACTTTTTAGTGCTTGTTTTTTCCGTGAGAGCTTTGCAGTAACGTTGGCTTCGTCGACGTGCATTTGAGATTCCTTCCCAACCATTTCCAGAGGTTTAAAATTGAGGGGCTTTTCAATAAAATAAAGAGCATTGCTGGGATTGAAATTTGGGGTGGGACAGAACTCTCTACTGCTTGTAGTCATTTTAGTCATTTGGAGTTTAGTAATTCTTGATATTTTGTCTTCGGAACTCTGCCAAAATTTTTATCCATTTTTAACCTTGGTTTTACTCCCTATAACTCTCCTCCACTTCCTTTTTTTTTTGCTTCCTTCTATGCCTCAGCTTGTAAAATATTGCAAGCTGCAGAATTTCTCACACAAAACGCCTCGAAAACATTTTGATTTGACCCGAGATTAACAAATTTGCAATCCTGTTCTTTAGTGGCGTAATTGCTTTGCGCCCTGGGTGAGTTTTTATTTTTCTATTTGTTTTCTTTGTCTGGCCGAATTTTTGGCATTTTGTCTTTCAAGTTGTGAGGCAGCTAGATCGATTGTTAGAAGCAAAAGAGCACCGTAAACCTGGTGGGAATTTTAAGTCAGAACTTTTTTCTTCCGCTCCAGCAAAATTTTAAAAAACAAAACACTAGAATTTATTTATACGTATTTGATGTTGTAGCTGAAAATAATTAAATACTCCACTGATCTATTTATATAATGTCTGGATTTATTCTGCACAGGTCAGGTCAAGAAAGAGTCCATAGATTTTTCTATTTTATCAAAACTCGCTTTTTAACCGTAGCCTTTTAAAGTTTTGGCTAAATCTTCTCGCTTTATTTCTGTCTGCTGGAACCAAAACTTGGCGGCACACAATAACGTGATGTTCTTGAAAGAAAACCAAGCCCATCTCTATTTCCTTCACTACAAATTCAACGATTTTTTGGTGTGCATGTTTCAGAGAAGGAACACACGTGAGCTTTGAGATGCAAGCAAAAAGTTTTCGGACCTCCTATCTGAGTGCAGCCGCGTTGTTTTTTTGCTTCCAACCTACATGTTGGTGAGAAGAAGAGGGGAGCAATTCTGCACAAGCGATTTTCTCCTGCGTGAACCGTGTAAACACCGAAGGTTGGATATTGGCAAGGAGTGTGGGGTTCTTTTTCTCCCACCGAAAAGAAAGGAAATTGGATTGCTTTCCAAGATTGCCCCTGTCAAACTCATCTCTGCACACAATATTTTGGGAAAAAAGAAAAAAAAATCAGAACATCAGTCCATTTATAAACCAGAAACAAGCTAATAAGCGATTCTTTTGATCATTTTCTTTTGTTTTAAAGCACCTTTTTCAGCTGCAGTTGTGTTTTTGTTCAGCTACAGATGCCTGTAAATAGAATTTTAATTCTGCATTTCACCACTTCCTCCCTTGCATTTAGAGGCTGGCCTATTTCCCCCCCCCCCCTTGTAAAAACTCCTAAAATTGTTCTTTAAACTGAAGGTGTGAAAGAAAAAGGGGGAGGCTAAAGTTTTAAAAGATGAACTGACACACATTTGTAGATCATAGTTAACCTAGATCTATCTTTTACCTTCTGCAAAAAGGCCCTCCATTTTCCTGCGTCCTCTTTTATTTTTTTTCAGAGAGTTATAATAGATGGAAAAGACCCATCAGCAGTTTTAGCCACAAGACCTTTTCTTGCATGCCATTTTAAATCCCACCCCTCCTTTCCTTCGTGACTTTTAGCCTTCGGTGTGATGCAAAAATTCTCTTTCCATGTCACTTCAAAGTATGACAGGCAGATTATATTTTTCATTTAATTAGCCTTTATCCGATTGGAAGCTGATTCAAAGCGCTTGGCTTTAATTTGTCCCGTGGCTTCTTAACGAGCATTTTTCGCCAGAGATGTCAGACTGAAAATTGTGGGTATCGTAAAGCGCTAATCTTAACACAACACTTGGTCGTCGACACAAGGCTGAACTGCTTAAAAGTCGGTCGAGGATGATCAAAAGAAGCTGAATAAGATGTTGTTCATAGCAAAAATTTCTTCTCTCGTCCTGTATAAATCACATTCTTTTTTATTTTAAAGATGGTATCGTACCTGTTCATGTTTTAATCTTGCAAAACCTGTACAGTAAACTCTTTTTCTGTTTGTTCGTTTGTTTTGTTTTGGGCGGGGGTGGGGTGGGGGCTTCTCCCGTGTTTTGTCTTTTCATGTAGAGCAGATATTTGAAAGGGCAAACGGTGAATAAATTTGCAGACATGCAACAACGTTTTAAATCTTTTGGGAGAACTGCCCAAGCCGATAAAACGAGAGTTCTCATTTGCCCTTGTATGGGGTTGCTTTTCTTCTTTTGGGGTGTTTTTTCCCGTTTTTGTTTTTTTTCCAGTTTGTATGGTTTCTCCTTTCAAATATGTGATTGTATTAGCTCTTTCCATACGAAAGAATTATCCTTATTTAAATTAAAAATAAATAAATGAAAAGTAAAAGTGAGGCGGTTTTGCGTCGTGCTTGGCCCAGTTTTGCAGAATGCGCCTTGGAGAGATGGTGACAAATGTGCCATTGGCGTTGCGAAAAAGATCACATTGTATAGCTAAACGTCTGTAGAGGTTCTCAAGTCATCCAGGTTTTGTTGCCCCCAAGGTACTTTTTCAGGAGTCAACTGGACTTTCTGGGTTTTTTTGGTTTTGCCTCCTGCCATAATCTGGATGACTGCGGAATCTCTATAGTCTTTTAGCTATACGATTTGGGATGGACGCCTTTTGAATGGTGTGAGAGTAGGAATGGATCTCCAGAGGAAAACATTGCAGACTGCAGGAACATTTGCAGCACTCAGGTGACCCTGAGGGCACAGACAAACCTCCAGGGGGCCTCAACGACTAAAAGGATGCAAATGACCAGTTGTCTGCAAGGAATATAAATCCTTCCATTCCCCACTATCCTGGCAGAGCTGAAGAAGCTTCTCAAATGAGAAGCGAAAAGTCTTCAAAAGAAAAAGTCCAGTTACCTCCCGAAAAAGCATCTATCCAACCGCCCCTCTGAAATTCAACAATTTGCATTCACCCCTGTGTGATTTTGTTTATCCTGTTGCCAATCATTGATGCAAGTAGCGCAATTATCAATTTGCTATTTGTTAGTGTCAAAGCAAGATTTCGCTAGGGTGAATGTGATACCTGCACGAGAGAGAGATTATTTCAAAAGAAATTTAAGTAGGGTCACTTTATTAGGTGGGCATTTGCTCAGCCGCAAATAGAAACTACAGAAATTGGGTAACGCAAATAGATTTGCAGAAGGGGGGGGTTAGTGTAAAACATCTGGCAACATTGGCCTGGTTCTAGCATTATGGTTGTGTAAAATATTTTAAAAGTCACTTGTGACTTTGGTGGCTACAATATATAAATCAGAAAAATTGGCATTGAATGTGGCTAGGAATTCTGGGGAGTGTAGTTTCCAAGGAAAGCAATCAGGTTGCAAATTATCAGCGGAAAAAAAATAGGACATGGACTCCTCTATGGTTTCTTGTTCCCATGGCAACTGTCCGGGTCCGTGATGTCACCTCCGGTCCTGTTTTCCTGCTTTCTCCACAGTAGAGGCGAGCGTAGCGGATCATATGTTCGCCTCCTCCTTCCCCCCCCCTTTTAGAGTTGGTGCGTCCCATCGCCGCCGCCTGAGCAGCGGTACGAAGGCGAGCGCATTACAGGAAAAAAAGGGGGAATATAAATTACGGAGATTGAACCAAGCAGGCGAGCCAGAAGTAGAGGGAATCGGGTGAGTTTCTCGAAATAATTGGAAAAGAAAGGTAAAGCACGCCCCCCCGGGTATTATTGATCAGATTTAGACTTTTTTTTTCTTCCTGGCGTGCATATCAGCCTTTGGGACGGACGCGGAGTGCAAAAAGAAGAGCAGGGGTTGGTGCAAAATAGGGGAAGGTGTGGAAGCAGAGTGAATAATTGCTGCAGAGAGTTTGCACGCTCCACTGTCGACGTGCGTTGTTCTCAAGGCATTGTTGCGCGATATATAAGCTATTCGGAGTCGAGCTGCCTTTGCAATGGATCGAGGGGTCAAGGCTGGTGGTTGAGGTCGCCCAGTCAGCCAGATGTTTAGATGGATCTTTAGATTAGATTAGATTAACAGAGTTGGAAGGGACCTTGTAGGTCATTTAGTCCAACCCGCTGCCCAAGCAGGAGAGTCTACACCATTTCTGACATATGGCAGGATTGCATTGGCTTTTTTGGCTGCTGCTGCACACTGCTGGCTCCTATTTAGCTGGTTGTCCGCTAAGACTCGATAAGATCCCTCTCACAGTTACTGCTATTGAGCCTGGTTTCGCCCAGTCTATATGTGTACTTTGGGTTTTTCTTGCCTAAGTGTAAGACTTTTCTCTACATTGAATTTCATTTTGTTAGATACGACCCAGTGTTCTAGGCTGTCAAGATCCATCTCATGCTGACTGCTTCAGGGATTCCATGCAACCCCCTCCTTCTCTGCCGTCCCCTTCTTCTTCTTTGGTCCTCAATCATTCCCAGCATTGGGCTGTTCTCCAGCGAGTCCTTCCTTCTCATGAAGTGGCCAAAGTCTTTGAATTTCCTCTTCAGGATCTGGCCTTCTAAAGAGCAGTCAGGGTTGATCTCCTTTAGGACTGACCGATTGGATCGCCTTGCAGTCCAGGGGACTCGCAGGAGTCTTCTCCAGCCCCAGAGTTCAAAGGCCTCCATTCTTTTCACTAGACTACACACACCCGATTCTAGCAATTGTTCATTATGTTTCGGCCTCCAGTCCTCTAATCCTCTTGGTTGCTCTTCTCTGTCCTCTTTCTAGAGTCTCAACCTCTTTTTTATAGTGTGGTGACCAAAACTGGATGCAGTACTCTAGGGGTGGTCTTACTAAGGCTTTATAGAGTGGTATTAGTACCTCACTTGATTGTACCCGTCTGTTAATACAATTTAAGATTGCATTGGCTTTTTTGGCTGCTGCCGCACATTGCTAGCTCATATACATTTTTATCCACCTAGTCCCTCCCAAGGACCTGGGGTTGGGTGGTATTCAAGGCATTGCCTTGCATTGCATATCTTTCTAATCTGTTATCTTCTCCAGCTCTCTGCTGCTGCTTCCAGATACTGTCACTGTCTTCTATTATTATTCTTATGGTTTGTCCCACAATCAGCCAAGTATTTAGACTGCATATGGCATTTTGGTCCACCTATCAAGTCCCTGTAGCTCAGGGTTAAACTGTGGGCTCCTTGCTGCTCTCTGAGCTTGGTTGTTTCCTTGAAGATGTTTCATGACTCTACTAGGTTACATCACCAGTGTTAGTGAGTGTGGGGTTTGCTCTCTTGTTTATATACAGTAGCTTTGCCCTGCCAGTGTGGTATGGATTTTCTCTTTGGTAATTCCTCAATTAAGATATTATTCTCTGCTGGGGTTCATCCCTGCTTAAGCATTGGCAGCTGGAGGGATGTGTTTTCGATCTTTTTGTTTCCTTCTTATATTTTTATGGTTTCTTTTGAATGGTGGGGAAACGTGGTTTATCTCTCTGTGTCTGTGGATGGCTGACTGGTCTGAATAACATAACTTTTCCAACAGTTTGAGAGAGTGCCAGATTTATTTATTTTCTGAATGGGACCAATTTTCCTTCCCCCCCCTTTTTTTTTTAAAGATGCCACCAGATCATTCTGAAAAATGCTTGGATTCTTAAAGCAGCCAATTGTCTTTTCGGTGGAAATCAATGTCAACCTGGTGGTTTTGACTGCGCTTGGATTAATCAGCCGGCTGTGGGCTCTGTCCTATCCCAGAGCTGTAGTGTGAGTAAACGTATTCTAATATATGGGGATACCATGGATTTAGTAGACTGAAAACGTCCATATTGACAATGGCTCTTCCAGGGGTTAAAAAGAAAGTTCTTCTCTCTGTCTATTTATAAAGACCGTCTGCGGAAAACCTCACAGTTGCATTTTTAGAAGCTTTTAATCCAGGCACATAAACTATTTATTATTCAGTCCAGCTTTTGGAGTGTGAAAAAGCCTGTAAAACAAATTTGAGATTAACATTAATCAAGCTGTCATTTGGCACAATGGAGCTGGGATATCTTTTACGCTCTGACAGAATGGTAGCTGAATGGATGAACAGAATTAAACCGCGATTTGACTTTATGCTATGTTGTGTTTAGGATATGCAAGGTACTTTGCCACTTGTGGCTGTAACTCAGCCCCAAATTTCAGCTGCCATGGGGAGAGAGAGAAACTATGTTGCCTCATTTTATGACACGGTTGTTAAGTGAATCACTTAACAGCAGTGTTACAAATTTAACAACTGCAGTGATTCACTTACAAACCATTTTTCACACTTAATGGCCACTCCAGCATTTTTCACACTTAACTGAAATCCGGCGAGTTTCTCTGTTAGGCTGATGAATTCAATTCCTTGAGGGGTTTGATGAGAAATCTCTCTCTCTCTTTCTCACTTTATTATTTTATTGCATTATTCCAGTTTTGATGAAGTTTACTACGGCCAGTTCCTCTCCTTGTACATGAAGCGGATATTTTTCATAGATGATAGCGGGCCACCGTTCGGCCACATGCTTTTCGCTTTGGGAGGTATGCAACTTTTCAAAGAATTCATCCTGTGTTGCAGGAATGAATTATGGCATCTCTGTATTGTCGGGAATTTGAATATTAAAAAATTGCCCGAAACTTCGCAAATAAGGAGAAATAAAAATGCAAATAAAATTGAAAGCCGGCTAGGTGACTTTGGGCCACTCATCAGGAGACTGGGCGTTCTAGTCCTGCCTTAGCCATGAAAGCCAGCTGGGTGACTTTGGGCCAATCACCAGGAGATGGTGAATTCTAGTCCAGGCCTCAAGACATGAAAGGCAGCTGGGTGACTTTGGGCCAATCACCAGGAGACTGGGAGTTCTAGTCCCGCCTTAGGCAGGAAAGCCGGCTGGGTGACTTTGGGCCAATCACCAGGAGACTGGGAGTTCTAGTCCTGCCTTAGCCATGAAAGCCGGCTGGGTGACTTTGGGCCAATCACCAGGAGACTGGGAGTTCTAGTCCCGCCTTAGCCATGAAAGCCGGCTGGGTGACTTTGGGCCAATCACCAGGAGACTGGGAGTTCTAGTCCCGCCTTAGCCATGAAAGCCAGCTGGGTGACTTTGGGCCAATCACCAGGAGACTGGGAGTTCTAGTCCCGCCTTAGGCAGAAAAGTCAGCTAGATGACTTTGAGTCATTCACCATTGTTCACTGCCTTGAGCTATTTCTAAAAAAAACAATAAAGGCTGGGTGCAAATCAATGAATAAAATTTTAAAAATTGAAAATAAACCTTGGGAAAAGCTAAGCACAAGTTTTCTTTGCAGCCATAGGAGAAAACAGAAAAAAAGCACAACATTGGCGCTTAATTAAATGTATTTTTATAGCTGCACCCAGCCTTTTCCTTCTTATAATGTAGTAAGGCAGGATACTTAAAAAAAAATCCTTGATTTTACTTTGGGGTTCTTGAAGTTTATTTTCTTAGCTGCAATCAAGGAGGCGAGATATAGTCAAAACTTTAGCCCCGAAGCTATGACATTCCTGTCATGATTAAGCGTTTGAGTTCTTTCCTTCAGGATTATCTTCCTCTCTGCCTTTTGTTAGTCATAATGCCTGAATTTCACAATTTGTGGACCGTGCTTTGCTCCTGGACAGGAGTTTAATGTATTCTAATATTTTAGGACTCTTGCTTCAGTTTGTTTGACTCACCTTGGATCATCTTTAGTCTAATGTGTTTGTGCAAGTTTAGGTTTTATTTATTTTTGTGGGTTTTTATTTTTGTGGTATGCTGCCCAAAATCCATGGCCATGGAACATCTAGATAATATGTCAATTCATAAAGAGTTGAACTAATTATTGTGTTGGCAAAAATGTACAAGATGTATGTAGAATCTAGATGGAGAAACTGGGGGAAAAAATCCGTGTATTGCTGAAAAAAACCGTATGGATACCCCCAGATGTTTAGCCAGCATACACTTTTAATTTAAGTTTAGGTTCTGTGATCTGGGAAATTTATTTTTCTCTTTCCCTTCCTTTTCAGGTTATTTAGGGGGATTTGATGGAAATTTCTTGTGGAACAGGATAGGAGCAGGTAAAGGTGTTTTCTGATTCACCCTCCAAGCTAATTATTGATAAGGGCATGGCCATCTGTTCAACTGGAAAAAATAGAATGGGGGAAATATAATAAAGGTAGCTGTAATGCCTGCATTTTATATAAATCTTTGGTCTTGTATTATTCCTAAGGATTGATGAGAGATGTAGAAAAGCCAGCTAAAATGGAGGGACAGGTAAATAAGAAAGCTGCAGTAGACGAGAGATGCAGATAAATAAGTTGCAATTAACTAGGGATACAGCTGGTCCTTGACTTACAACCACAATTGAGCCCAACATTGGTAATGAAATGAAAGATTGTAAGTCCAGGACTACAGTTTGTTTGTTTTGGTTTTATTTGGACTTATAAGCCGCCCTCTCTCCCGAAGGACTCAGGGCGGCGTACATAAAAGACAGAAAGTACAAAAGTTAAAAGAAATTAAAAAGATACTAATTACAGTTGAGCTGTAATTGACCAGCAATACGGATAAATTAACCAGACAGGCAGGTAAACAACCTGTAATTGACACATAGATTGGTACTAATTTTTCTCTTTATTATATCCTAGAGTACAGCTCCAATGTGCCCATTTGGGCTTTGCGGCTGCTACCAGCCATAGCTGGTGGCTTATGCATTCCCTTGGCATACCAAATACTGGTTGAGTTACAGTTCACCCATTTTGTTGCCCTGGGTGCTGCAGTCCTGATTTTATTTGGTAAATAAGATCTCGTTCTTTTTCCATTCTCCGTTGTTATGTGGTTCAGGCAGAATAGTTCCCAAGAGATTTCACTGTTCGGTTTGTTTCCCTCAAGCCGTGTTTAATCCTCTCGTTATCTAAGACAGAGCAAGCTTTTGCAAGATTATTCTGTTGGGTCTCTATTTTAGATCACTAGTTGTAAAGTTACTTCTAGAGTCTTCAGAAGTAACTTGACATGAATTTAAAAGTAATGCTTAATGAATTAATTTAAGAGACACAGCTGTCTATGGAGATTCTCAGTCATCCAGATGTCCCAAAGGGGCTTTTTCAAGAAGCAACTGGACTTTCTTAAGAAGTACAGCAGAAAAGGAAGGAATTGGAAGAGGGATGTGTTGTCGCTTCTTGATTGGTTGATGGCGGCTGTTACTAACAGGGATCAAGAAGCGACAACACAGCTAACAACACAGCCAACCAACCCGCTTACAACAGAGCCAGCACACCACACCTCCCCTCCAGTATTTATAGAGAGAAGGCAGCTCCGATCACGCTTTGCTGGCACAAGCACAAAGCCAAAGACACCAGCCTGAAGATGGCGAGTGGGATCTCATCGAAACGTCGCCAAGATACTCTCAATCTTACACGGGATAAGACCCAAATACACCAAGACCTACATACCTTTACCCGTGAAAATCTACAAACACACACACACACACATACATATATATATATAAATTATGACACTGATCCATACAGTCAAAATATATCCTCTTTTAGCAGAACTATTTTTGTATTGATTATTGTTAAAACATCCATAGGATATTCCTTGGACACTTTAAAATCAATCCAATGTCATATTCTTAGATTGAAAAAAAAATTGCAGAAGGCCATCCAGTGGTCCTGTTAAAATCTTATCCCGGTTAGTGAGTTGTCAGGATGTCCAATTATTTCCTGGCAGACCCACGAAAATAACCTCTCAAGCGAAGTTTCTAGAATTGCAGCTGTTAACAAATATTAGCATAAGATTTTCTGTTACCTTATTTTATTTGTTTTTCCCACAGGGATTTTATTACTTTGTACTCAAAGGATGTTATGAATCGCTGTTGTGTCTGTGTGGTTGTTTCGTAGATACATGCCATCAATAATAAAATAAAAGTTAGGCACTGAGATTAGGATGTTTGAAGAATTGTAGCAAAAAAAATGCTGTATGTTTAGTTAAAAGGGTTTTTAGAAGCTGGGACATCCCCTGCACCCAAATTTTTAAAAATTTAGTCTGTTTTGGTCCCCATTGATTGATTGGAAAAATCTATATATATTGCTTGCTGTAACTGGGATCTCCAATTTTATGACTTGTGGACTTCAATTCCCAGAATTCCTCAGCCAGCCATGGCTGAGGAATTGTGGGAGTTGAAGTCCACAAGTCGGAGGTTGGAGACCCTTCCTGTAAAAAGCTCATAGAAGGACCACTATAGGGGAAACCCAATTCTGATTGCTCCTTTTGTGTCTTAACAGAAAACTCACTAATTACTCAATCCAGGCTGATGCTGCTGGAGTCAATTTTAATTTTCTTCATCCTGTTGGCAGTTTTATCTTATCTGAAGTTTCACAACTCGCAGAAAGAAAGGTGAAAGGTTTCTTTAATGTCTCCCCTTTGTTTGCAGTGAAACATAAAGTTCCCCAAAGCAGGCCAAGCAATAACATGTCTTGTGCATTTGCGCTAAGGGGATGTGGGACTCACATTAACATGGTTTATAAATGGTGGCTTAAGGCTCAGCCCAAACCAGCTGGGGGTGGATTCTGCAACAAATCCGGGCTTAAAAAGTTTCTGTGAATTTTTTTTGGGGGGGTAGTACATAATATACAGGTTAATCCTCGACTTAACGACCAGAATTGAGCCTGACATTTCTGTTGCTAAGCAAGACAGCTGTTAAGTGATCCAATATTAAGGACAAATTTCATGACAGTGAGAACAATTAACCAGTTAAACAACTTTGTCTCCAGAAGTTGTAAATGCTCCAACACTGGAAGTTTTCAACAAGAGCCTGGACAGCCATTTATTTGTCTGATATGTTATAAGGCTGGCCTGTGAGTAAATATGGGGTTTTTGTCTTTTTAAGCCCTTTTTCTGCAAGATGGTGGCTTTGGCTGTTACTAACAGGGATCTCCTGCTCCTGTGCAGTTGGGTAAGTTTATCTCTGGCTGGTCTGCTGAGATATTTGATAACTGCCTTGTTCATAAACGTCTTAGCCGTGTCCAACTGTGACTTTAAGGCTTGTGGACTTCAACTCCCAGAATTCCCCTTGCTGGCTGAGGAACTCTGGGAGTTGAAATCCACAAGTCTTACAAGTTGCTAAGGGTTGGGCACTCCTGTCTTAGATCTTCTGGTGGTCTCCCCTCTCCCTTCTGGGCCCATCATGGGTTCTCTACGTGTTCTCCTCCTTACCTTAAACCCCAGTTGAGGTGACATGCAAATGCAGCCAGCGTCTCCTTCCAATGGACTTGTTTTAGGTGGCATTTCATGCTTGCTTTGCAGGGTGAAATACATGGGCCTCTTCACTTACCTGCTCATTCTGTGCCTGGCGGGCATCCATTCCTGGCAGCTGCTTGGCGATCGCTCCCTGCCCAATGTAAGTCAGAGAGTGGAATAGGATGCAGTCGCTCTGAGGTGGTGGGAGTTGATCTCCAGGATTTCTTGGAGAACTTTGGAATTCAGAATCCGTGGGTTTTCGTTTGACACAGCCGTTTTTCTTGGGACAGTCAAGGTTGCAAGAAATGTGTTTTTCCATACCTGTTTGATGGTAAAATTGGGAGTATTGGTGAGTTAGATGTAAGGCTCCCTAACATAGAGCTGTCATATCCATAAATGGTAGGTAGGTAGGTAGGTAGGTAGGTAGAGATAGATAGATAGATAGATAGATAGATAGATAGATAGATAGATAGATAGAGATAAATGGGATAGACTGGATGAATGAATGAATGAATGAATGAATGAATAGATGAGATAGATGGAATGGATAGCTGGATAATAAATAGAATACAGGATGGATGGATGGATAGATATAGATAGATGATAGAAGATAAATGATGATAGATAAATAGATGATCAGGGGGAGGGAGAGATGGATGATAGAAGACAAAGAGGCTGGTTGATAGATTTCATTTTAGTGGGGAAAAACCCTAAACCTTTATAATGGCTAAATGAATTAAACATAACATCAAATGATCAGGAATACATGTCTCTGTAATAAGTATCTATTTGGAAATAATTCATGTTTTTCGGTATGCTGCCTAGAGTCACCTTGTGTGAGATTGGTTACCATGTAAAGTTGATAGATAATGTCTGGTTGATCGATTGCTTGCTTGCTTGCTTGAATGAATGATTGAATGAATGAAGAGCCAGACACTTCCCTGGCCGGCAATCTTTAGTTTTTAGAAGCAAACGTGACCCATTCTTCCTTTTCCCATTTAGGTCTCCCTGCTGGGGCATTTCTTGGCCCGGGGTCTAGCTCTCCTGGTCCTCCCCGTCGCTCTCTACCTCTCGTTCTTCTACATCCACTTGATTTTGCTGTACCGATCCGGTCCCCACGATCAAATCATGAGCAGCGCCTTTCAAGCAAGTTTAGAGGTGACACCAAGCTGCTTCTGGGGATAATTGATCAAAAAGGGAGAAATTAGGGAGAAATCCCTTCCTCCCTCCCTCTTCCTTCCTTCCTCTTCCTTCCTTCCTCCCTCCCTCCCTTTTTTCTTTCCTTCCCTCTCTTCCCCCTCCCTCCCTCCTTCCTCCCTCCCTCCCTCCCTTCTTCTTTCTTTTTTCCTTTCTTTCCTCACAAGAGCCAATTCCCTCCCTCCCCACTTTTTCACTTTTACTTTTGTTCTTTGTATCTTGATGTTAATTGACCAGCTGAATGCCGATTTATTTTAACCCCCTGCTGGACTTTTATCTTTCTGTTATTCTTTATTTACCAATTTCTGTGCAGGTAATCCTCGACTTATAACCACAATCGAGCCCAACATTTCTGTTGTTACATGACACATCTGCCCCTTTCTTGCCAGTTGATCACGCCAGTTGTTAAATCAGTAGCAAGGCTGCATTGAGTCTGGCTTTCCCCTTCACTCTGTGTATGTGTGTGTGTTGTGTTTTAGGGAGGGCTTTCTCGCATCACTCAGGGGCAACCCTTGGAAGTGGCTTATGGATCCCAGATTACTTTGAGGAATATCTTGGGCAAACCCTTACCCTGTTGGCTTCATTCCCACCGGAATACCTACCCCATCAGGTGAGAAGGGAAGTTTTCCAACAGGGACGTTGTATACAACCCCGGCCTGTCCCACAGTGGATTTCATCTCTGGCGGATATCGTCAGGAAATGCTGTCTTCTTTGGTGTGGAATTCTTTTTTTGCCAAAGAAAAGAGCACAATATCTGAGGAGAAATGGCCAATTTGGCAGAGAGCCAGGCTCCCAGTCTTCTTTGGTGTGGGATTTTTTTTAAAGAAAACAAGAGGAGAAATGGCCAATTTGGCAGAGAGCCAGGCTCCCAGGAACGAGACCAAACCCCCACCAAGCTCAAAGAGCATCAAGGAGAGGGCGGGGCTGACGTCGCGGTGACACGACATGCCTCACGGAGAGCTCCATGGGGACCATCGATATCCAGCTGTCAAGAGAGGTCCTGATGGACCTAAATCGCCTTGGGGGGGGCCAGGATTGTAGAGAGCACACTCCCTCGATCGCAGGGAGCCTGCAAACTCCCTGATCAGTCTGGAGAAAGCTCTCCAATCTGGCAGTAGAGAAGACAGCCATTGTGAGCCGTTCCGAAGCTGGGTAAAATAAATATTTTTTTTTCCTATGACCTAAAAGGGCCCTTCAGATTATCTTGCATTCCTTCTTTTCCACAGAGGTGGTTATGCCCCGTTCTCTCCGTATCTTC
This sequence comes from Naja naja, assembly GCA_009733165.1. NCBI lineage: Eukaryota > Metazoa > Chordata > Lepidosauria > Squamata > Elapidae > Naja > Naja naja. Next base: position 6,800,252 of record CM019157.1, read on the forward strand.
CCCAGGTACGACAACGGACGGGGCAGTTCCCATCAGCAACAGGTGACCTGCTATCCGTTTAAGGACGTGAATAACTGGTGGATCATCAAAGATCCTGGAAGGTAGGCCTCTTCTGGTAGTCATTCATTGAGTGACCGTTTGAAGCTACAAGACACTGAAAAATGGTCATTTATGAAAGCTTTTCACCCTTACAACCATTGCAGCATCCCCATGGTTATATGATTAAAATTCAGCCTCACATTTATGATGGTCACAGTGTCCCAGGGCTCATGCGATCCCCTTTTGTGACCAGCAAAGTCAACGGGGAAGACAGATTCACTTAAGAACCGTATTGCTAACTGAAGGGCTGCAGTGATTCACTTAACCACGGTGGCAAGAAAGGTCGTAAATTGGGACCAAGCTCACTTCACAAATTTCTCGCTTAGCAACCTAACTATTTGGACTCAATTATGGTTGTAAGTTGAAGACTTTATTTGTCCAAGTGTGATTAGACACACAAGGAATTTGTCTCTGATACAGACGCACTCAGCAAATTTGCAAGGCAACAGAGAAAATAATAAGAAGGAGAAGAAGTTGTTGATACCTAGAATGCTGGCAGCAACCTGTCTCAACCATTAGTGCCAGTTAATTATATTTGTGATACATTTTTAAATGTTCAGTTGACTCGAGTTTCATGTTTAATGAATAAAAGAGATAATAATAATGTTCAGGGTATTGCAGCATAAATTCAGCACCAGAAAAGTAAACATAGGTGGCTGAGACTTCATTTAACTTCTTTATAAACACATGAAGTTTTACAATACCAGTTGTAGATTTCTCCAACATGGAGCAAACTCAAACAGGAGCAGACATGTTACAGGTTCAGAGCAGAACAGCAACTCAGGAGCTCAGAAACAGACATCAGTTTCACATTTAGTTCAGCAAGCAAGTTAGTTTCTCTTTCACTTTAGAGCTGAGCACAGAACAGAGATAAACCACACCCAGATTCTCTCTTTAAGTTTCAGCCCTCAACTCAGCTCTCCTTGTTACTAAGCTCTATTCCAGTTCATGAATATACTCTGACAAATAATAATAACAACATAATACCACCACCAATAAAAGGTGGAAATAATGCAGACAATAAAAGGAACAAATCGTTACATTATAGCCAGACTTAATGGATTGATATACTTTGATTTTGCTGGTTCCAGCCACCGTTTTTCTGCCTCTCCTAAAACAGGCAGCAGTTGGTAGCTAGCAACCCGCCACGGCCTGTGCGACACGGCAACATTGTGCAGCTGGTCCATGGAATCACAACCCGTTACCTTAACACGTAAGCTGTTTCTTCTTTTGGCTTCTAGCTACGTTCATCTCGAAACTGTTGTAATGGTATGTAAGAAAACCGCCAAGCACCAAGCACCGCCTCACAGTTCAACCCTGAGCTACAGATATTCTCTCCTGTCACTTTCTCCACCCTGCAGGCATGACGTGGCTGCGCCCCTCAGCCCACACTCCCAAGAGGTCTCCTGTTACATCGATTACAACATTTCCATGCCTGCTCAGAATCTCTGGAGAGTGGTAAGTGCCAGGCTGTAAAGGGATTGATAAAAGTTGGACTGAGCTAATAAATAAATAAATAAACACAGCAATAGTGCTTTCTAACCCTCTCTAAGCAGTTCGCAGAGCCTCTTGCCCCCAACAATCTGGATCCTCGTTTTACCCATCTCAGAAGGATGGAAGGCTAAGTCGACCTTGAGCCAGTCAGGATCGAACTTCTGACAGTGGGCAGAATTAGTCTGCAATGCTGCATTCCAACCACTGTGACACCACGGCCCTTCCTCCCTCCTCCCTCCCTCCCTCCCTTTCTCTCCACCTAGCAATAGCACTTAGCCTTATATGCTTTCCAGCCCTCTTGCCCCCAACAATCTGGGTCCTCATTTTACCCACCTCGGAAGGATGGAGGGCTGAGTCAACCTCTGGAGCCGGTCAGGATCGAACTGCTGGAAGTTGGCAGAGTTTAGCCTGCAATACTGCACTCTAACCCCTGCGCCATCGTGGTGCTATCTTGGCTCTTAACCCCTTTCCTAACCTAGTTATAATCAGATGCTGCATCAGATGACGTGGCAGGAACAATGAAGGCAGAGTATCAGCCAAACTGCAGCATCAGGAAGTGTCTCTTTCCCCCCCCACCCCAAAATAACCCTACAGGAAATTGTGAACCGTGACTCGGATAATGAGATTTGGAAAACGATCCTGTCCGAAGTCAGACTGATCCACGTCAACACATCGGCCGTGTTAAAGGTGAGTTTGCTTGGGGTCTCAACCACTACAGTTTCTTGCAGCCAGTGGTGCAGAGAAGGCATGTAGTCAGAATAATTGTAGGGGGGGACCTTGGAGGTCTTCTATCCAAGCCCCTGCACAAGAAGGAGACCCTATACTATTCCAGACAAATGGTTGTCCAGTCTCTTCTTAAAAACCTCCAGTGATGGATCACCCACAACTTCTTGTGGCAAGTTGTTCCACCAGTTAATGGTCTTCAGTGTTAGGAAGTTTCTCCTTCATTCCAGATTGCTTCCCTCCTTGGTGAGTTTCCATCTGTCATTTCTTGTCCTGCCTTTGGGAGTTTTGGAGAATAGGTTGACCCACTTTTGAGTTTCCCTTTTGTGGATGACTTCTCAACATTCATAAGAATCTGAGCATGCAATGATACTGGTACTCCTCCACTTACGACCATTTGTTTACTGAGCCTTCAAAGTTACGACAGGGCTGGACCAAAGCGTCCTCCCTTTTTAACGACGGCCGCAGCATACCCGCAGTCACACAATCACCATTTGCAACCTCCCCAGCTGGTTCCAGCAAGCCACACCAATGGAGAAACCAGCAGGGAAGATTGCAAGTCAGAGTCTTGATTAACGACCATAGCCAAAAAAAAAGGCTCGTTAACAGACAGACAGACAGTAAAATCAGATGTGTTCACGTGATGATGCCTCACTTAACAATCGTGCTGCTTCAGGGTGAATTTTTCGGTTCTGATTGTGGTCATACATTGAGAGCTGTCTGTGTGTGGGAATGGACTCAGGGGACAGGAAGAACAACAGCCAGTGGGTAAAAGGCACCTCAGCCCACCAAAGGAAAAGGGGCATGGGAAGCATCTCAGAAGGGACTCCCCCAAGTTCTCCAGAGAGTATAAGGAAAGGAGGTGATAGTCATAGGTTACTATAAGCAATCAAATCATACATAGGTTACTAATACACAATCAAAACATACTAGGAAAACAAATGAAACAATATAAATTGTAAAGATACAAGCAACACAGTTATAGCCATAAGTGGGAAGAGATAGGGAATGGGAAGGAAGAGAAGAAGAATAGTAATACAGTCTTACTAAGTAAGTTGGCATTTTAAACTTCTTTTTTTCTTTCTTTTTAACCATTCCCTTCTTTTTCTTCCCTTCAGCTCAGTGGAGCCTCTCTCCCCGAGTGGGGGTACCGACAACTGGAGGTGATTGGAGAGAAGATCTCTAAGGGGTACCACCAAAGCATGTTTTGGAACGTGGAGGAACACCGATATGGGAAAAGTTAGTTTTTAGGGAAACCTCTTCGGACATTAATCCACATTCCACCACGCCCCCCCTGCAAAATTCTGGAAAGACTTTTTTCCCCAAAAAAACTTCCACTCACTTGAGACCTGGAGAGATAGTCGTTAACTTAACGACCGCAATTGAGCCTAAACAAAAACCTGTTGCTAAATGAGATAGTTGTTAAGTGAATTTTGCCCCGTTTAATGACATTTCTTGCCATAGTTGCTAAGGGAATCACTGCAGTTGTTAAGTTAGCAACACGGCTGCCGTGTGACACCACAACCTTCATAAATACATGCCAGTTGCCCAAGTGTCTGAATTTTGATGGACCATGGAGATGCAGCAATGGCTAAGTGTGAAAAACAGTCACAAGTCACTTTTTTTCAGTGCCGTTGTAACTTTGCTCACTAAATGAGCTCTTATAAGTAAAAGATGTTGACCCAAATTGTCTTCTGTGAGCAGTGGTCCACCCTACCAAACCCAGGCCAAACCCCGAAGGATTGTGGGAGAAAGTTTGGCCCCGACTAACCTGGTTTTTCAGGTCTCTTTTGTTTTAATCTTTTGCAGGCCATGAGCAGAAAGAGAGAGAGGTAGAATTGCACCTGCCCACTCAGATCAACATCAGCCAGAAGCTCACCTTTGTTGCCAAGTTCACCGAACTGCAGGTGAAAGAAAGGGCCAAGAAAGTCAGCTTTCAATAAAGCCACAAGAATTCCCAGAATTCTCAGCAGCCGCCATGCTTGTCCAGGGGATTCTGGGAATTGAAGTTAATTGGTTGTCATTTCCCCCTTTCTGATTTCCCATCACATATATACACACACAGCTTTATTGCCTTTCTATCCTGCCCCCCCTTCCAGCCCTCGATGGCAGGATGCCTGTGAGGTGCCAAGCCGAACCAGGCAGAGCTGACACCCAAGCTACGAGTGATACAGCCCCTAAATAAACCTGAATATTAACTTTGTTGTGTAAATCTCGCCAGCTGGTTTCACATCTAGAGGTGGGGGGAGCGTTGTAGACTTCAAGAGACATTTTGAATTAGGGGCTGTATCACTTGTAGTGTCAGAATTCCAGCGATTGCCCTAATTAAATCATGAGCCTCAAGCCAAACTTCAAAAACCTTCAAATAATTTATTAGGAGCGACATGCTGGCAATGATCTGTATGAAGCCAACTCTGGCATATGTAATTTACATTCTATTGAGAGTTTTGCAGCGATAATTCAGCACCAGAAAAATAAACACAGATGGCTGATGCTTCATTTAACATCTTTATAAGCATAATAAGATTTTACAAACCAGTTGTAGATTTCTCCAACATGGAGCAAACTCAAACAGAAACATGTTGCAAGTTCAGAGCAGAGCTCCGTCTTCAGCAAGCAAGCAAGTTAGTTTCATCTTCAGTAGACAGACTCAGACTCAACATAGCTGCAGAGTTGCGGAGCCTAACATAGAGCCACAGCTAGGCTACTTTTAATTTCAGTTTCCAGCCTAGGCTGCTTCTAGTTTCAGTTTCTAAACTATCCTCATTGGCTGACTTAGTTGCTATGCCTATTCATTGGCTGACCTTGTTACCATGTTCTATTCCAGTTCATGAATATACTGGGACATATTCACCTGTGACCCTATTTCCCCCTCCCCACTGGCTGTCTCATAAATCAGATTCTCCAATTAAGCACATTCACGGGCTAGCTGTCATCAATCTCGTTCTCCAATTAAATATTTTCATGGGCAAAAGCTCTGCTAACTTCGTTACAATCTTTTAAAAATAAGTGTTGGAATGTACTTTCGCTTACAAACTGCTGCACTGCTCTTCCAGATTTCCTTCCTCCCCCACCCCTTGTTTATGGCAACTCTAAAATAGGCATAGGAATGCTGTATGAGTTGACATGTAGTTCGCGTTGATATCCAGCGATGTTGTAAAACCCAATCCTTGTGTTTCATTCTAGTGGAAGATCCTTACCCTGAAAAACGAGGACACGGAACATAAATACAGCTCATCTCCCTTGGATTGGATCACTCTGGAGACCAACATTGCTTACTGGTTCCATTCCAGCTCAGGGGTGATTTTCCTGGATTTTTATGTGGGCTTTAGAAATCATGTTGTCTGGAATACATATGGGCAACCTCCAGAACTCCCTTTGTCCCAGAGAGAATTTCAGCAGTCCACATCCTGCTTCCTTTTTAGCTATACAAGCAGTCCTCGATCAACAATCACAAACACACAATGTTAAGCCCAAAATTTACGCTGCTAAGCAAGGCATTTGTTAAGTGAGTTTTGCCTCATTTTGCGGCCTTTCTTGCCATTAAGCTAATCCCTTCGGTTGTTAAGTTAGTAACCCAGTTATCAAAGTGAATCTGGCTTCCCCACGGACTTGGCTTGTCAGAAGGTTGCAAAAGGGTTTCAGAAGATGACACCCCCAGGGACGCTGTGACCGTCATAAATATGAGCCTCATGTGACCATGGGATGCTGTGAAAGTCATTACTGTGAAAAAGAGTCAGCCCCTTTTTTCAGTGGCATCTTAACACAACTCAAAGCATCTTCTTGATCTTTCCTGGCCAGGCTCAAATTCACCTTCTTGGCAACCTCGTCAGCTGGACATCGGCCAACGTAGCCACTATCATCTACGTGGTTTTGTTCCTGGGCTACCTGCTCCGGCGGCGGCGGAAAATCCGGGATATCCCTGAAGGTCTGGGACCTCCAAACCCATCTTGATCTTCTACCCAAGATCCCTTAATTGGGTTGGCCTAAGACCTGTTGTAAGGGACGCGGTGGCTCAGTGACTAAGACACTGAGCTTGTTGATCAGAAAGGTCGGCAGTTCGAGTCCCTAGCGCCGTGTCACAGGCTCAGCTCCCGTTCCTTGTCCCAGCTTCTGCCAACCTAGCAGTTTTAAAGCATGTAAACAGCGCAAGTAGAAAAATAGGGACCACTTTGGTGGGAAGGTGACAACATTCCGTGCATGGGTTCTGGGGAGGGAGGGTGTTTTGCAGGCCGGTTGTGGGTCAGTGTGTCTGTGGACGGACACCCTGTCTCTTGCAGAGGAGTGCCAGGCTTCGATGAGCCTCCTTGCATGTGGGCATTCGCTGCCCCCCTCATCCTGCCTGCCAGGGGTGAAATGCCCCTAGGTTCATTTCTTGTTCTCCTCCGTGCCCCATCCTGGCTATTTTCTCAGGCTGAGGAGCTGACTTGCCCGTTTTTTACACACACACCCCTCCTGTTTTCTCTGCAGAGATTTGGCAGCAGTGGCTCCTGGCTGGAGGGATCTGCGTGGGTGGATGGGCCGCCAACTACTTGCCTTTCTTCCTGATGGAGAAGAACCTCTTCCTATACCATTACCTGCCAGCTGTCACTTTCCAAATCCTCCTGATCCCCATCATTCTGCAGCACACCAGCGACTTCCTCTGCAGGTAGGTTTGGCGGGCACACAACCTCGCCTCCCTCTCTTCTTTCCTGGGTTTTAATAATTATTTTATTTTTAAAAATTGCTTCTAAAATAACAACACCATCGGGAGAATAGCTGAAGGAAGAAAGTACAAGAGAGAGACAGACAGGAGGTATGTCTGTACGTACAACCGTTGGTTGAGTGACCGTTAGAACTTACAACTTGCTCCACCACCACCATCTGGCCTTTTATCACTGGAAAATTTGGGGCTCAACTGCGATTGTGAGGCAAGGACTTCCTGCATTTGATCAAGAGACATTTCTCAAGAGGTTGGATTTCACACCAAAGAGGGAGAGCGGATTTAATTTGATCTTTGAGTTGGCACGTTTTTTACAGAAGGGTCTTCCAGTCCAACCCCTTGCTCAGGCAGGAGACCCTATCCCATTTCAGACAAATATGGCTCTCCAGTCCCTTCTTAAAACCCCCCAGTGATGGAGCATTCACAACTTCTGGAAGCAAGCTATTCGTTCCACTGATTAATTGTTCTCAACTGTCAGGAAATTCCTCCTCAGTTCTAGGTTGGATCTCTTTCTGAAGATCTTCCATCTTTGAAGAACTTTTTTTAAAAATTAATTTTATTTTATTTTATACCAACAATCCATCATCTGTTTAAACAGTGCATCATCTGGGCACAAATATCTTGTGCAATGTTCATTACAATTAGTACATATTCATTACTGTAATATCCATCTTGCTTCATACTACTTTACATAATATATTTAATTATTACAACAATCCCCTTCTCAATATATTTAATTCTTATTCAAATGCTTACTATTTTTCTAAATTCCATTTTTTATTCTCCAGCCATTGATAAATTAATTCCCATATCATATAATATTGCTTAATTTTCCTTAATTGCAAGAGTTAACCTATTCATTTCTGCACATTGTAATATTTTCCTGGTCACATTCTCATCTGACGGTATCTTTTCACCTTTTCACAGGATTGTATTTGCACAGTTTTGTGCAAATACAATCCTGGCTGCAATTAATACATGGATAATTATGCCTTTTCTTTACTATAAAGTTCTGGTATAATCCCCAACAGAAATATTTCAGGTTTCATCTTTGAAGATCCTGTCCTGCCTTCGGGTGCTTTGGAAAATAGCTTCTCTTCTTTGGGGCAGCCAAAGAAGATTTTGGAATATACTGCTATCATGTCACCTAATCCTTCTTTTCATGAGACTAGACATATCCAATTCCAGCAACCGTTCTTTGTCTGTTTTAGCCTCCCGAACCATCTTGGTTGCTCTTCCCTGTGCTCTTTTGATGGGTTTCAAAGACTAGTCATTGTGCAGAGTGCCAAGATGTCTGACTGCCTGGGCAGCGTTTATTCTTTTTATACCATTTTTACAAGCAAGGAAGAGTAGCATAGATACAGTATTTGGATTGCAGAATAGATCCCACGTGGGTGAAACCTCTCAACCACATTGGTGCAACCTCCCAACCAATCCTTAATACTAGTGGTGATGTTAGTAAATGAGATCACCTATAAGTCTGGAAAGTTTGGGACTTTCCACCTTCACCAAGATAGGGAATGAGATCATGCAAGTAGCCAAGAGGCCCCCATAGCTAAAGCTGCAGTTTGCTGCTAGCATCTAGCGCCATCTGTAGGATCTCAGTGGCTACTACACTCTTTCCAGACGCTCAACCTCCTTTTTCACAGTTGTGCCTCTGTTCTCTCCCATAGGTCCAATCTGTCCAAGAGCATGCACAGTGCTTTGGTTGCGGCCTGGATGTCTTCCGTCTACCTTACGTATCACACGTTCCGGCCGCTTACTTACGGAGACCCGGCCCTCTCAAAATCTGAGCTACAAGCTCTACGTTGGAAGGATAGCTGGGACATTCTGATCCGGAAACGCTGACACCAAGCTCGAGAAACGGGAGATGGCGGAGACAATGTCGTGACTGGATGGCCAACCAAAAGGAGAAAAGAATTCATCTGAAGTTGAGATTTCTTCCATTTTGGAACCGTTCTATAATCCCAGAAACAGCACTGTCGATTTGGAAATGCCTGGAGAATGGATTTGGGAGTTGTTTTGCAGCCTTTTCCACCTTGTGTTGTTTTGCAGAGTTAAAATTCAAATGGATAGAAATGTATTTGGACAAGGGAAAGAAATCTCAGCATTCCAACCCAACTCTCCATCTCAATTCACCACTCGCAGACAAAGTCCATCCAAGTAAGAATTTATTAGAGACGTCATATTGGCACATCTGGGAAAACCCGAATCGGAGAGGTCCAGGTTTTCCCTTCCCAAAAGAGAAATCAAAGATCCATCCCCTGCGTCCATCAGTCCATCATATGGCCCAAACAGATCTTCGTCCCAACTGGAGACATTGCCCCCAGTCACTTCCTTCCAGGTGCAGGACAACATGTCCTTGACTCTCTGAGAAAATAATGTTGTTATGTCTAGTCTTCTACCCCACTAATACAATCCCCCCTCCCAAATTCCCAGGCACTGAATGTGGCAGCCTCGAAGCTTCCAAGGAAAAAATGGCTTCCAAGGCTGACAGGGGCCCTTTTGCCCACTCAGGACAGAGAAAAGGGGCTAATGTACCTCAGAGTCACTTGAGCATGGAAAGAGGGCACCGGGCTGGCCTGAGACTCCTTCGATGTGGAAAGGATTCATCGGAGGACTATTCAACTCTTGCAGAACCATCTCTGGAATAGCTATAAAAGAGGAACAGGATGAAATAAATCTTACTGTGAAACTGCTGATTATATCAGCTAATAAAATGAAGTCGGCTACATGCACCAATACTGAGGCCTCTCAGAGGTGTCATATGGAACTAAGTGGGATCTAGGAATTGAGGGCCTCCCATGGAAGCAGAGCTGATCAGGAAGACGTAAGAGTTAGAAGAATGAGCTTCAGGTATGGTAAGGAAAGGCAGAAGGATGTCACCAGCTACGCAGCTGCCTTGATGAGACTTGGCCCAGTGCCAGAGGGAGTTTAGAAATTGGACTGGGAGTTCTGGACCACCAGGCCGGCCCTGGGGGGGCAGGCAGGGGGCCAGGCAGAGGCAGGCTAGTCTGTCTTTCAGGGGCCCAAAGAGTTTCTTTCCAGCAATCTTGAGCTAATGTAGTACACTTTGTTAGAAAGGATTCTCTGGGTATCCTTCGATCTGCTTTTAAAGAGCCTTTATTCTGTATTGACACCAGTGTTGGTGCTAAAAGAGATGGAGGGAGGGAGGGAGGGAGAGAGAGAGAGAGAGAGAAAGAAAATATGAATAAGCTAGAAAAGTGATCTAGCCCTGCCAGAATTGTCAAGCAACAAAAGATTTGACTCTTTCAGAGAGATTTTTTTTTTGGGTAACTTAACCCAAAACTTTGAAGAGTACAAGACTCAACTGAACGTACCTCACAGCATAGAAGGTGATGTCACAGCAGGCTAACAGTCTTGGGCTGGATAGATTTTCTTCCTTTCTTCTTCTTCTTTGGCTTTTCTTTCTTCTTCTGCCATGCGCACAAGCGCTTGTCTTTGAGTATCTGGCAGCAACAGCGACTTTTTCCTCCCTTCAGTCTGCAAAGCTAGAAAACTATAGGACCTTTATAGATCAACAGCCACACCGAGCATTAAAAGGGCCGTTGGGGTTTCAGCACTATCATAATCAAGAACGATCCAGTCAAGCAACTGCCAAAGAAGCTAACAACAAAAACCCAACAAAGGACCTCCGAGACCATTTCTACCAACACTGAAAGAAGCCACTAGACTAGAGCATAAATTGAGAGAAAACTGCACTCCCTACCAGCACTGATGATGTTCCCTAGTTTCATAATGAAGCCTCTACAAGAAATCCACCGCGCTCAGCATCAAGGACGCCACATTTCAACTGTGAGCCTGGCTGGTACTGGCATTATTTCTAAGGTGGGAGGGAGGTGATCCCGAAGAATTCCCTTGCAGTCTGAGCCACACTGAGGGGGTCCTCAGGCACTGGAGGAGGCTTCTAGCTGGGGGCAGTTGTCTCTTCCAGTGTGATTCGCCCTCACTGCTCTCTCAGGGACTGAAAGGGTCCCCCAGGACAACCCCAGAGAGGACTTCCAGTGTGAGTCTCCCACCGTGTCTGCTCAGGGACTCAATGAGACAGGCAGCGGATGGACTCCCGGGCTCATTCAGTGTGAGCATCACAGAATGGAAGCTCAGGGACTGAAAAACCTCTAAGTAGGGGCATCACCCCCATCTCCAGCCTGTGTTGGAATGTGGAATGCGCTCTGGTTCTAAGAACCACAGCCAATAGCCAAAATTATGTTGGGTCAGAAATGTTTTGATGCTTTTTATCTAGGTTTGTCACACTTATGACTGCTCTTTTTACTATTGATACTTTGTAATTTTTTTTAATCTTTGCTAAAGCAAGCCTTAAGGGTAAACTTTAGCAAGGCCCAAAGATTTTTGCAGTAATAAACATAAGAAACAGTACCTGCCAGGGGTCCTGGTGAAAGGACCATGAGGCAGGCCCTGGGAAGCAGGCCGGGTAGGCAGGGGGCCGGGCAGAGGCAGGCTAGTTGGTCTAGCAGGGGCCCCAAGTGCGCAAAGGCAAGGCTGGGATGCTGTCGCCCTGCCATGCAGCTGCCTTGATGAGACTTGGCCTGGTGCCAGAGGGAGTTTAGAAATTGGACTGTGGGTTCTGGACCACCAGGCTGGCCCCGGGAAGCAGGCAGGGCAGGCAGGGGGCCGGGCACAGGTTAACCTGTGTTTCAGGGGCCCAAAGTGTGCAAAGGCAAGGCTGGGATGCTGCAGTTCACCTGGATCACCAGTAGATGGTAGTGGAATGTGGGTATTTTGCTGGCCTCTATTGGCCTTTTGGAGCATGTCAACTGACGACACTCCCTGATTAGAAAATTGAGCTCAACAATTTTAAAAATAGGTTAAGTGTATAAAAGCTATGTGATTAAAATTCCTTTGGCAATTGGACAGTTTGACAGAAATATTTAACCAAAACATGTGTTGATAATTTGAAAAAAATGTGAAGCAGCAGTGTATTTATTGCTTCAATGATGCTATATGCACACAGATTTTACAAATTGTGTGAAATAAGAGAAAGGATCGACGATACCTGTCCTTTAATCTCTTTAATTCTTTAATAAAGTCAAACAACAGGAAAAACAAAAGGAGACATGTTGGGGCATTAAACACTTTTAAAATCCCACCCAGGTGGATGAAGATGGGTGAAAAAGGAAGTATTTCCAAAGTAATATTCTCGAACTTTTTTTTTTTTTTTAAATTACATTTATATGCCGCCCTTCTCCGAAGACTCAGGGCGGCTTACAATTTTTGGAGCACAACCCAATGTGCTCAGCAATAGCCTTCATTCCATTGTATGCCTGCTTATACTAAGCGGCATTTTACAAGGTCAGCTAATTGCCCCCAACAATCTTGGGTCCTCAATTTACCTACCCCGAGAGGATGGAAGGCTGAGTCAACCTTGAGCCTGGTGGGATTCGAGCCTACAATAATTGTCGACAGCTGGATCTTAAGAGCAGGCATTTACAGCCTGAGCCACCAAAGCTCTAGAACTTTAGAAAGGTCTGGTAAAAAAAAAAGATATGAAAGTGAGGAAATTAATAAACAGATTCATAAGAAGTCAGAGGGGGGAGACAAAGGCCTGCCAGTGATTCACACACAGTGCTTCCTGACATCTCCAACATCTAGCCCTTAATTGAAAGATCTGTGGGAAGGTTGAATTCTCCCATCAAAAGAAAAGACCCCCCAAATCCATAGGGAAAAATCTTTGGCTGAAAGATTTTGGCTGAAGGAGATCAGGATACTCAGCCAGCCTTTCAATAATTCCTGTTCTCTTATCCATCTCTCTTGAGAGAGGACCAGATCCCAGCAGTAAAAGGATTGTCTGGAGCAGCTCATATTTTTCTTTCGGGACTGCAGAAACAGCCAGGGAGATGGGTTGGGCCTGGAACATGATTAGTTTTCAGCCCCCAGTTGTCGAAAGGAAAGGAAGAAGGGTTCACATTAAAAAAGAAAAAGAAAAAATGCAGTG
>CM019157.1:6814243-6847458 GCA_009733165.1 Naja naja
ATAAATAATAAATCAAGCAACCTAGAACTAACCAGAAATGTGGAAATTGGGTGGAATTATCTCAGCAGCAAACCAGATTGTGGAGCCTGATCATTTTGGCTTTAACATTACACACCAATCCAACCGTTATGGTAACCCTGGGACCGGCTCGACCACGGTGTTAAAGCATTTTTTAAAAAATCATTTTGAGTCCCTTCTCCAGGGTCAAGTTGCAGTTTTTCCTCTTTCAACTGTCCATCCTTTTCTTCAATTTTACCTCTCTTATAAAACATTCATGAGGCCGTATCTGGAATACGGCATCCAGTTTTGGTTGCCACGTTACAAAAATAACACGTTGAGACTTTGGGAAAAGGGCAGAGAAGAGCAACTTAGATGATTTAAAGGCCTGGAGACTAAAACACCTGAAGAACGGTTGCAGGATTTGGGTTTGGCTAGTCTAGAGAAAAGAAGGTCTAGGGGAGACATGATAGCAATATTCCAGTATTGGAGGGGCTGCCCCAAAGAAGATTTATTTTATTTATTTATTCAACTTATTTTCCAAAGCACCTTCAGAAGACCAGGAGAGGAAGCAACAGATGGAAACTAACCAAGGATAATAGTAACCTTGAATTAAGGAGAAAATTCCTATAAGTGAGAATAATATCAATGAGAATGGCTTTGCCTTCACAAGTTGTGGATGCTCCAACATTGGAGATTTTAAAGAAAAGATTGGACAGCCAATTTCCTTGGAATGGCCTTGGCTTTCCTGCTAGAGAAGTGGGTTGGACTAGAAGACCTCCAAGGTCCCTTTCAGCTCCATTCTGAATCTGAATCCTTTCCCTTTGAAAACGTTTGAAGAAAAGAAACCAACTTCTCACCTCTCCGGGACAATCTGACATCTGAATCGGTGTCAACAAAAAGCCGGAGATGAAACATGTCTCGGATTTCTTGACTGTAGAAGACTAAGATCCCTTCAAACAGCAGCACGTCGGCAGGGTAAACCATCGTGGTCTCGGGCAACCTGTGCCAACACACAATCGTTGAAGAACAATTGGCCAACTCACACAGCATAATACAAACGCAACCTGGGAGAATCAGCTATCCAAAGGGAGAGTTTGGTTTGTGTACGTAGGAAAGCAGGTAGTTCTTGACTTACGACTCACCGCTTAGCCCAAGTGTTCAGTTGCTAAGTGAGACGTTTGTGCAGTGAGCTTCCATTAAAATTAAAAATTAAAACATTGAAACAAAACAGAAGACATCATAGTTTATTAGAGATAGTGGGGAGTTACTTGATAGGCAGCCAAAGTCTGCCTAATTTTACAGTCAGTAGAGCAGAATTTAATTACGTTCAAATAAACGGTATCATACTGATCCAATAATAATAGTTGTACATAAGAGACAGAATTTCCTGGATATTTCATTTATTTATTAGATTTTCACACACACCCCTATTTTATTTTACAAGTAACTCAAGGCAGTGAATATGCATAGTGCATTACCCCGTTGTTAAGTGAATCATTACCATTGTTAAACTAGGAAACAAATGCAGCAATTCACTTGAAAGGGGCAAAATGCACGTAACTGTCTTGCTTAACAACAGAACATTTGGGGCTCCGTTGTGGACATAAATTGAGGACTATAGTTTTGAGGAACTGGATGAGTTTAAAGTCTACCTTCTGACCCAAAAAAGAAAAAAGGGCTATTCACTATTTTATAACACAGGTGATCCCCGACGTATGACTGCAAAAATTGAGGTCGGAATTTTGAATGCTAAGTGATGTGGTCATTAAATGAGTAATTATCTGATCTGATCTAATGACTTTTTTTTCCATGGTCACTAAGTAAATTGGGTGGCCATTAAGCAAAAGACAATGAAACAGCAAAAGATAGGTCAATAGATAGGTCGATAGGTTGATAGATAGATAGACAGACAGATAGATAGATAGATAGATAGATAGATATAGATAGATATAGAGATAGATAGATAGTTTGATAGATGATAGATAGATAGATAGATAGATAGAGATATAGATAGTTTGATAGATAGTTCGATAGATGATAAATATAGAGATAGACAGACAGACATAGTTTGATATAGATAGATAGATAGATGATAGATAGTTCAATAGATAGATGATAGAGATAGATAGATATAGATATAGTTTGATAGCTCGATAGATGATAAATATATAGATAGATAGACAATAGATAGAAGATAGATGATAGATAGATGAATAGATAGATGATAGATAGATAGATAGACAGACAGATAGAGATGGATGATGGATTATAGATAGATAGATATGATAGATGATGGATGGATGATAAATATAGATAGATGATACGACAGATAGATGATGATGGATGAGATAATGGATTGATAGATATTCAGATAGAGAATGGATGATGATGGATGGATAGATAGATAGAGAGACAGATGATGGATGGATGGATGGATGGATAGATAGAAGATAGATAGATAGTTCGACAGATAGATGATGGATGGATGGATGGATGGATGATGGTTAGATAGATAGATAGATAGATAGATAGATAGATAGATCGATCGATCCAGGGAATGGACACTGACCTGGAATGGGTCACAAAATCATACGTTGGGACCTCCACTGCTTGACCATCGATGATGTTCTTCAACGTCGTTTCCATCAAATCATTGTCAAAAGCATCTAGAGAGGGAAGAGAAGAGCAACCAAGATGATGAGGGGACTGGAGGCTAAAACATATGAAGAACGGTTGCAGGAACTGGGTAAGAAAGAGAAGGACCAGGGGTAAAATGATAGCAATCTTTCAATATTTGGGGGGCTCTCACAGAGGACCAGAAGGAAAGAGAAGAAACAAGCTTGATGGTGCGATAGATACCTGGGTGGTCAAAGTTATATTGCCCCTTTAAGGCTCTGGCTTTCTGTTCTGGGGTGAGCACTTTGTAGAATCGATCTTGGCTCAGAATGACCACCTTCCGTTGACGATGATCTACCTCATTTTGACCCAGCAGTTCCATGATCTTCTCACACACGGTTGACTTTGGAGGAAGGGACGGACAGACAGACAAACCAAGAAGGAAAGTTATCAAAGTCAAAAGTACAGATCATTTTTTTTACTTACGATCAAAATTGGGACCAGAATTTCTGATGCAGGCAGTCGTTCAAGTGAGTCATGTCCTATTTTATGACTGGTATATATAAACACATGGAGCCAACCTCATTCCTTCTAGCTCTGATGATGTTACCTAGTTGGGTCATGAAACGTCTGCAAGAGAACCACCAAGCTCAGACAGCACTAAGGACCTCACAGTCTTCCTCCTCCTCCACCTTCTCCTCCTTGCAAACCTCACTCCCTTCTAGCTCTGATGATGTTACCTAGTTGGGTCACGAAATGCCTGCAAGAAAACAACCCAGCTCAGAGAGCACCAAGGACCCCCCCCCGCCATTTTAACCCCAAGCTACAAATATCCTCTCTTATTGATAATAAATTCAACTGAACAATCAATATGAGCAGCAAATGAAGCCAGCCTTATTAATTTGCCAGAAACCGGAAAGGTCTCCCTTAACACAGGAACTGGACAGAAATCGCACCTTGCTCTCTCCATAATTATAAACCTGATGTCATAAGGGAGGCTAGAGATCACGTATCATATTATACAGGATAATACAAGCTGGCAGCTGTCATTTCGAAACAGGAGGACATCCACACATGTCAAGCCCATCCCAACCCTGTTTTTGGAAAAGGACTTCAGTGCCTTAGACTCAGAATAATTTTACTGTCCCTTCGAATGTACACTAATTAAAATGAAGTTTCGTTGCCTACAGCGCTCAAAGAGTAGTAGAATAGAACAGAATAATAACTTTATTGTCACTTTGAATGTACACTAATTGGCGTACATCAAAATGAAATATTTTGCTTACAGGCAACTCTCAAATGGTCACCACCTCCAATATACTCTACATAAACACGACAAATACAAAATTAAGACAACACAAACAACACACACACACACACACACATACACACACCTCTAAGCAACAGAGCTTTCTAATCCTGGATTTTAAACCTTCTCTTCTCCTCTATCATCTTCCTTCTCCTCCTTATCTTCTTTTTCTCCTCTCCTCTCTCATCTTCTTCCTTCTACACCTCTATCATCTTTTCCTTCCTTCCTTCCTTCCTTCCTTCCTTCCTTCCTTCCTTCCTTCCTTCCTTCCTTCCTTCCTCCTCTTCCTTTTCCCCTTTCCTGCTTTCTCCGCATTCCCGGCGGGACACCTGCCCCCACCCCACCCCCAGGAGGGATATTGGAAGAGAGAGAGGGAGGGGGGGGCGTTTTGCTGCCTTCCCCCCTTTTCTTTTGGCTTTTCTGCAAGCCCCGATCGTCGCGCGACCCCTTCACATCCCCCCCACCTTCCTGCCACGTAGGAAGTCGCCCCCCCCCATACTTCCCACTTTAGAGCCAGAAAGAGAGAAAAGCAAAGCAAAGCACCTGATTTTTATTTTTGCAAAACCGCTTCCTTTGGGTTTGCAGTTTTTGCAAGCAGCGGAGGAAGCTGTGAATGCAAAATGGGGGGGGAGGGGTTCTCCCCTTTTATGCATTATATTTTGGGGGGGAGGGCGGGTAAGTTGGCTTCCCGGCTCTTTTGCTGAACCTCCACCCCCGCACCTCCCGTCCGGGGGGGGGCATGCATTGCACGCTCCAATTCTTGCTGAATTGTTACTATTATCATTATTTTGCAACGGGAGTGGGGAAGTTTTTGCAGCTTTACCTTGCCGCTGGCGGTGCCCCCGCTCACCCCGATCAGGAAGGGCCGCGGATGAGGCCGCTCCGTTTCGGCGGCCGGGCTGCAGCTGGAAGCGTGGCCGCCCGCGGTGGCCATGAGTCCGGCTGTGCCGAAAAAGCCGAGCGCCGCCGACGGCGAGGAGAGGGGGAAAAAAAACTACGCCTCCCAGCAGGCCCCGCGCGAGGAAAAGAACTCCGCGCTGGTGTGGCTGGAGCGCGGAGCCTGCTGGGAAACGGAGTCCTCCCGAACGAATGCCGCCCCCAGCGTACACATGACCGGCTGTCATTGGGTGGAAGAGGCGGGGCTTGGCGGGAAAGGGGTGGAGCTTCAGCATAACACGTATCCGTTTGCTTTGATCTTGTTGATGAACCCTAATGTTGCTACATATTAGCTGCCTTGACAATATATACACACACACACACACACACACTCATATACACATACATATATACATATACATACGCACGCACACACACCTGTCTCATCATTGTCTGTCTGTCTAGCTATCTAACTTTCAGCAGAATAGAATTAGAATTAGAATAAGAAAATAGAATAGAAATAGAATAGAAACAAAATAGAATAGAATTAGAATTAGAATAGAAAACAGAATAGAAATAGAATAGAATTAGAATAAGAATAGAAAATAGAATAGAAATAGAATAGAAATAAAATAGAAACAGAATAGAATAAGAATAAGAATAGAAAACAATAGAATTAGAATGAGAATATAAAATAGAATAGAAATAGAATCAACAGAGTTGGAAGGGATGATCTTGGAGGTGCAGCTAAACTTGTGCAAAACTTGGGGCAGAAGCAAATCCTGCATACTGGAGATGTGTGGGTGTGAGTGTGGGTGTGTGTGGCTACACATTGGCAACCCATCGTGGGGGAGTTGAGAGTACCTCAAACTTTATGGACGGATCAAAGGTCCGGGCAATCCAACCTCAAATAAATCCGGATTATTGAGCTGGATGGGAGTCGAAGGAATTGCCCTTCGCCCTGACCCAGCGGCTCCTTCTGGGTGGGGAGATGCTGGCGTTTGCCAAACCGAGCCAGGATCTTGGCACAGCTTTGCACTGCACACAAAACACATGAACACACACACACACATGCAGTGGCCTTTGACCTCCTTGGCTTTTGGTACACACACAGCCATCCTTCTGCAAACAAACCATCAATGATTAATCCCTGGAAACTGAATCTCAGCGCATGGGATGAGCCCAACGGGTGCCCAGGGCAGGACGCCATTGTTTTTCCAGCCGGGGTGAGGAAGATGGCACGGGCCAGGCGGAGGCAGGAAGGGCCCCCTACCTGGCTGAGGTGCCCAGGTCTTTGAAGGAGGAAGGAGGCCGGGGAGAAGACAGGTAAACTGCCACAAACTCCTCTCTTTTAAATACAAACTCTGGGTGCGGGGGTGCGGTTCCCCTCTTTCCTAAAACCCAACGGTGCACAATGTTAAAGGAGCCTTGGCAACAGAGCCTCCAGGGCTCAAGGCAGTCTACCTGTGAGGAAGCCAGGGGCAGTTCCCAAGTCAAAGGGCTGCCAGGAGCTCCTCACATCAACGCCGCCCAACATGCGACTGCAAATTCAGGCCCCGAATTGAGTTCTGTCCCATTTTTATGACCTCTCTTGCCGCTGCCGTTGAGTGAATCGCTGTTCAATGAAGCCCCCCAGATGTGAAGTCAATCTGGCTCACCCCCCCCTCACCCCCCCCGGTGGACATGGCTGGTCAAAAGTTTCCCCAAATTCCCCTTTTCCCTGCGACCGTCTGTCATAAACCTAAGTCGGTGGATAAGCGTGTGAATGTTGGCCACGTGACCATTGGGGGGATGGTACACTGGCCGTTAAGTGTGAAAAACAGCCATGGCTCACTTTGTAACTTTGAATGGTCACTAAATGAACTGTTGGAAGTCGAGGAGTACCTGGCTGCTACCTGTTGATGCTAAACGTCCTTCCTCGGCGCAGGAGAGTAAAACATCTGGGAAGAGCTGCCTGCTGGGGCATTCAGGTGAACTGCTATGCGGTTCACGTTATTTGCAAGGTATCCAGGAAGTTCCTTGGAGTGGATTTGAGGTTTACTATGGAGAAGAGCATAGTACACACTGGTTGGGTGTTTCATGCTTTGATCCTCACTCAAGGGGCAAGTGTGTTGTGTATGCTGTGTGCAGCACAATCTAGTTTTCTCTTCTAGCCTGGTAATATTTTGAAATAAACTCAGCCTCTTGTTCTTTCCTTTCCTTTCTTTCCTCTCCTCCTCCATTTTCTTACTTACTTTCCTTCCTCTCTTCTTCCCTTTCCTGCACCCCTTCCTACCTTCCTCTTTCCTCCCCTCCTCTTTTCCTTCTTCCATTCCTTGCCTTCTCTCTCCTCCTCCTGTTCCTCCTCCTTCCTTCCCTTCCTTTTGTATTTTCCTCCCTCCCTCCGTTTCCTCTCTCCTCTTCTTCCCTTTTCTCCTTCTTTACTTCTTTACTTACTTACATACTTACGTTTGTTTAGATCGTCTTCCCCTTTGAAAAGTTTGCAAATGATCCAACTTGAAAAGAAAGGGAAACCAAAGCTTATTTGATGATCAACATTATGGGGGTGGGGCTGTTGCTTCCTCATAGGACCTGTGGAAACTTCTCCCCATTCAAGCAACCAAGTTTGGAGGACGCCAACATGCCTGGAGAAGAACTCGATCCGAGCCCATCTCCAGACCACCCAAGGGCAGTTGAAAGAGCAGGAGAGGCCCAACCTTCTCCAGGAGATGCAACAAAACTCACGGGAGAGCAGAAGGCCTCATTTAAGCCCGACCACCAAGCAGGATCAGATCATCTCCAGACCCTGGGGACCCTCAATCCAGGCTTCGTAGAAGAACCTCCTCCCTATGCTCCACCAGATCCGAAAGACGTCCACTTGTATCCGCCATTCCAAACCGACGTTCCACCACCGAGTTGTGTCTTTTACCAGCCGACAGCTGCAACCCAGGTCCTAAACCAAACCGCCCAGTGTATTCTCTAGCCCCTATCCTTTCTCCATCGTGAATTGTAAATAAGGGGAGAACATTTGTAGCTTAGGATGGAACAGTGGGCTCCTTGGTGTGTCCCTGAGCTTGGCTGCTTTCTTGCAAGACGTTTCATGACATCATCACTGCTAATAGGGAGCCGAGCTAGCAGGGGAGGAGGAGGAGGATGTGGGGTCTTTGATGCTCCCTAAACTTGGTTGCTTTCTTGCAAGACATTTCATGACCCAACTAGGTAATACCATTGGTGCTAGAAGGGAGTGGTCTTTGCAGATTGGAGGGGGAAAGGGGAAAGGAAAGGGGGAAGGAAGGAAGGAAGGAAGGAAGGAAGGAAGGAAGGAAGGAAGGAAGGAAGGAATCAGATAAAATGCTATGAGGAGGGAAGGAAGGACAGAGGAAGACGGAAGGAGAGAGAGGAAGGAAGAAAGGAAGGGAGGAAGGGAAGGAAGGATTTCAGATGCTGCCTGCCAGATTCCCATCAGTTTTGTCCACCCTTAGTCATTCTATTTCTCTATTAAAGTAAAGCAATATCTCTGAAAAGATGACCCAACGGGGCACTAATTTTACTTCCAATTTATATTTATTGGGAATTTTGCAGCACCAGCAATTGAAACCTACTTCAAACAGGTACTGGCTTAACCCTGGGGAAGCTAGTCAGCCGGCGTCTCTCAACCCAGCTTACCTGGCATGGTTGTTATGTGGAAAATAGGAAAAGAGAAGGCTCTGTAGATTTCCCACCCTGAACCTCTAAGGAAAGATGGGGTGTATATTGACCCAATAAAGAGTTGGGTGGGCTTCTCAGTTCAAAATGGTTGAATGTTGGCTCTTCTTTCAGTACCAGGATGCCTGGCCTGGCGAGAGCCCTCCGATTGGTGACCAGAGGCTCCCACCCAAAGATTATATGGTGGAATCCGTACTAGTGACAATTTTCTGCTGCTTGTTCACGGGGCTGATAGCACTTGTCTATTCCCATGAGGTACGTGCTGCTACAGCAAAGAAAATGCTGAGGTTTAGGGGAAAAAGGGGACCCTTTCACACTTTGATCCCCACAGACGCATGCTCAAAATTCAGACACTTGTCAACTGGCTCCTATTTATGATGGTCGCAGTGCCCTGGGGTCATGGGATGCCCCTTGGCAACCTTCTGACAAGAGAAGTCCACGGAGAGGACAGATTCACTTAACAACCATGGGGCTAACTTAACAACTGTGGCGATTCACTTAACAACAAGAAAGGTCATAAAATGGATGGATGGATGAGATGGGTAGGTGGATGGATGTTTGGTTGAGGTGGATGGATGGATGGTTGAGGGGATGGATGGATGGATGGATGGATGGATGGATGAGCCGATGGATGGTTGAGGGGATGGATGGATGAGAGACTGGGTAGGTGGGTGGGTGGATAGATGGTTGAGTCGATGGATGGTTGAGTGAATGGATGGATAGATGAGAGGATGGGTAGGCGGGTGGATGGATGGATGGTAGAGTGGATGGATGCTTAGCAATGACAATTTTGGGCTCAATTGTGGTCATAAGGTGAGGATTACCTGTGCTTGACCTTGCTTCCAAGGAAAAAGTTGAACAGTGGTCCATATTTCTCACCTACTGTGGAAATTGATCCAAGATTCTCCATTTTCTTTCTCATGTAGACCCGGGCCGCTCTGAAACGAGGTGACCTCATCCAAGCCACGATAGCTTCCCACAAAGCTCGCTCGCTCATCTTGTTCAGCCTCTTCTTCGGCCTCTTTGTGTCCATCAGTTGGATTATCTACGTGGTGGTAACCCTGTATCTATGATCCAGAAGGTTGGGATGGACCGTGGAGTTTCCTACAAAGTTGTGGTATGGAGCCCTCATCCTTTTCGACCAGCTTGGGGACCAATTTCTCATGCTGGCGCTTTCTTTTGTCTCTTTTCCAAAACCAACCACATCAAGAAGGCACAATTGTCCTACAGAAAGTGATGAGATCTTACCATCACCACCACCAAGCTGGAAGGAGGTCTTCATAGTGCAAAGCACTGATATCTTCTTTCGGAGCTTCCCAAGGCTCACTTAATTGCTATCTCATCAGTCTTATTTTTTTTTAAAAAAATACATGAACAGCCTGGTCCAAGGTTTAAAGGAAATACCAGACTCTCCTTGGAAAAGCTACATGTTATCCTTGGGGCAGGTCAGGAGGGCGATCATCGGTCCATGGATTCTCCAGGCATCGAGACCAAATCAAGGGCACTGCCCTGTGAAGACCTCAGGAATTCCATACTGACTTTTATTGAGGATACTCAATTAGGAAGAATAAATATTGATGAGCGCATTGGGTTGCATCCCAAAAATTGTAAGCCGCCCTGAGTCTTTGGAGAAGGATGGTATATAAATGTAATTTAAATGCTGGAAGGATTTTTACCCATCCGTGTCCTTTATGTGACCATTGACCTACAGCTGTAAATAGGGGGTCAGCAACTGATCTTCATTCCCTCCTGTCTAGGTAAAAGATGGATGGATGGATGGGCAGACAGATAGACACATAGATCAACGATAGAGATAGATTAGGTAGGTAGATAGGAAAATAGATGGACAGACGATAGTTGACAGGTAGACTGGTAAGACACATAGATCAATGATAGAGATAGATTAGGTAAGTAGATAGGAAGATAGAGATAGATAGATAGATAGATAGATAGATAGATAGATAGATAGATAGACAGACAGACAGACAGACAGACAGATAGATGATGGATGAATAAAAGACATAGATCAATGATAAATATAGATTAGGCAGGTAGATAGATAGGAAAAAAGATAGACAGATAGATAGATGGATGAATAATAGATAAATGATAAATATAGATTAGGCAGGTAGATAGGAAGCTAGACAGACAGATGAGGTATCGATAGAAAGATGGACGGACTGAGCCTAGGAGAACAATCTTCTAAAATTTGAGAAATAGCAAGGGCAAAAAAAAAAAAGAATTTCTTTGATCGGTTCCTCAATGCCCATTTCAACTACCTGTTTTCAACCTGGAATATGTGGAACTACTTTTGCACGTTGGCTTCATGGGTGCAGTTTTGAAAATCTTGCTACCATTGATGGTGACAGGTTCTTTAACTGCATTTATTTTCACTAGGGTTTTTTCCTCCCCTGCCTTGAATATAAAAAAAGCAATAAACATGTTTTCAGATTTTTTTTTTATTTGCAAGTTGGGGCTCTACACTGTTGAGCCACAAATACACAGTGTTGGGCTCAGGAGACCTGGTAGATGAGATAAGATAACCGAGGACAATTTTGTAAAAATTCAGATTTCTCCTTTTGATTTCCTAAATCAAACTGAATCTACCCATTTTCCCCCTTTCACTCCTTCCTCGGTGCTGGTCTCATTAACTCAGTGATATGCAACCTTGGCAGGTTGAAGACATGTGGACTTCCAGAATTCCCCAGTCAGGATTCCCCAGCATGCTGGCTGAGGAATTCTGGGAGTTGAAGTCCACACCGAGTTGAGAAACACCGCTGCTGGAGCTGAACTCCGCTTTAGGTTAAACTCTGCTCCCAAGAAAATAAACAGAATGTCGTCCCTGTTTTAAGTAGCAGGATTAAATAAGAGAAAACAAAACCAGCCCTATTGGGTCAGATTCAGAAACAGGAATCATTCAGAGCCATGTGGGAAGAAGGGAAGAGGAGGAGAGGGGAAAGGAAGAGAGGGGGAAAGGAAGAGAAGCTGGAGAAGGAGAAGGGACAATGCTTTTGGTGGTTTAGGACATGGAGCAGGAAATCGATGATGGTGATAGAGAAGGAAAAAAAAAAAAGAGGAGAAGAGGAGGAGGTAGTGCTGATGGAAAAGGATGGAACAAAACCACCTCAGTTCTGGCCACTGAGCAAGAGGAGAAAAAAAAAAATCAAAGCAACGCAGCATGAATTACACACCAAACCCTCCCAAATGACGGGGAGAGAAGGCACCACTTTCTGGAAACCAACTTTTTTCGGGGCACCTGATTTCAAGCAGCAGAGAACGGAGCCCTAGAAACCTCTCCAGCAGGCCTCGAGGGAAGCTGGGGAAGAATAAAACGCGGGCTGCGCAGCATGGGAGTGGTAGTCCAACACCTCTGGAAGGTGCTCTGGAAGAGAAAATTCAAGGGGAGGCTCTCCCTCTTAGTTTTTCATGGTTGGGCGGGAGTAAATTTAGGTTTAGCCATCATCTTGGAGCCCAACAATCCAAACCAACCTGGTTTAATTCTGCCCACAACGGGTTTGACCTAATGTGTTCACGATCGCCTGCCTGAGTTCTGTCGTAACTTTGGGCTGATGTCTTCACAGCCTAAAGATCCGTTTTGTCTCTCTTCCTTATCCTTTTTTCTTTTTTTCTTTTTAAAAAAACGATCCCTTGCCAAAATAATAATAATAATAATAACAATAATATTAATAACCAACTAAAAACAACCCAAACAGAATGGCAAAACGGCCCTCCAAAAAGAAAAAGAAAAAGAAAGGGGGGGGGAAAAATGAAAAGCAAAAAGGAAGGAAGGAAAAAAAAATATATCCACGGGCGAATTCAAACATGCACATCGAAAAATGAAAACGCAACGCTCTTAGGGCCCCTATGTATGTACAGGCGGCTGTGTTTTCCTACAGATTCACTGCCTTTGCAAACTTAGTACCGTCACCAAATTAAGACGTTTCCCTGCCTCCCCCGGTAGAAATCCGGAGAGTTGAGATATGATGCCCCCAGTTCCGGGTAGGAGGAGGAAGCGATCCAAGCTGGTGGAAGAGATGGGGAGAAGAACAGCTGGATTCAAGCCCTCCACAACTTCTTCTGCCACTTCCTGCTCTAGAAGAACAACTTCACCCAGTGCTGTTGTGGTGTCGACACCATCTCTGTCAAAGAAGGAGGGGGGCAGCCAGAGTTTACCTCCATCCCTTCCATAGCTGCCTTGGCTCTCTGCTTTCTCCCGGGTTTTCTCCTAGAGTGGAAGTATCTGAGATGCTTCTCTTGACGTGCTCTTCAGGAAATGCCCCTGGCCAAACCCACCCGTTGGTTACACCATGGCAGGGTGCGAGAGATAATAGGTTCATGTCTCCCTTCTCCGCTTGAGAGTGTGCAAAAATGTAGGCTGCCTGGTTCCCTCTCTCTCTCTCTCTCTCACACACACACACACACACAAAAACACACACACCTCGGGTGCAAGTATCACTTGACTTTCGGCGAGGCGGAAAGATACCCATTCGGCTTCCGTCCTTCACTTTCCAGACCAAGAGGTTGATGTACGACAGCCCAGAAGTGACGGAGAAAGTTCAAGAGGGACTTCGAGGTTATTCCACCACCACCACCACCACCACCACCACCAGCTCAGGAAGTGATGGAGATCTGCCCAGAGTGCCAAGTCTTGGAGCTCTGTGCCAGTCCTAATTGGATGCCCACGGCCTTCCTGCTTCCCCCCCACCCCACCCCTTTCTAAGTCTTCTCTTCCCGGTCTGTTTTCCGCCGCGTTATATTTCGGGGTTTGATTTTGAGCGAAAGTTCCCACAATGCCTCCTCGGCCAGATGGTCGCTGAAGTCGTTGAAGAAGGAAATGATGTCATCGTTGCGTTTGATGTCGTAATGCCTGCAAAGATCAGAGCGAAAGGGGGCAGTTTAGACCGGAAAGGAATCCAGTTGGGTTAACTCTTAGCTCCAAAGGTGCTTTTTTTTTCCCCAAGAGGCCACTGGACTTTCTGGTTTTTCTTGGAAGATGTTTTCCTTCTCATTTCAGAAGCTTCTTCCGCTCTGACTGGATGGTGGGGAATGGAAGGATTGACACTCCTTGCAGACAGCTGGTCATTTGCATTCTTTCCGGAGAGTCGTTGAGGCCACTTGGAGGTTTATCTGTGTCCTGAGGATCCCCTGAAATAGTGCAAATAGGTGTGCAGCCTTCTACAGCAGTTCTAAGAAGGCTCCACACCCGTTTGCACTATTCAGATAACCTTGAGGACACAGACAAACCTCCAAGTGGCCTCAACGACTCCCTGAAAGGAATGCAAATGACCACAAATCCTTCCAATCCCCAAGCTTCTCAGAGGAGAAGCAAAACGTCTTCCAAGAAAACCCAAAAAGTCCAGCTGCCTCTTGAAAAAAAGCACCTTTGGAACAACCATGACCTGATGGGTGACGGAGATCCAGAGAGGTTAACCCTTCGTGTTGCCCTTCTCCTTCAGCACGGTCAACCCAAAACATGGGTAGGAAGCCAAAGGGACAAGAAGAGGAAGCCCCTTACACTTGCTGGAACCGTCTCATGTTGTCCAGGATGTTGAACTGCTGCCATCTCTTGGAGAAGTTGACTTTGCCATCAATGTAGTCGGGGTTTCCCAGGTGCACGAAGGTCAGGTCTTGCAGGATCAGACCCCTGGAGGAGGGGAGAGGGGAAAGGGAAGAGGTTTCAATTGTGGCTTGGAAGAGCTACACGGCTTAAGAGGCGAAAGGGTTGTCTCTGAGCGGGAAGACTTTCTGCTTTGGCAGGAGCCGGTCAGTCACAACCAAAGGAAGAAGGTTGTTTCGCACCTTTGAAGCCTGGGGAGAAATCCGGCATGCCCAGCGACAAGCAGTCCTCATTTAGTGACTACAATTAAGACCGTCAGCCCAGCCGTTAAGCGAAGCACCTGCCGAGCGGAAACATGGCGACGTTACCATCTTACTTCCGCTTCACTTTACAAAACTGTGAAGGCCAGTGCAAGGATTGGTCGTAAATTCACTTTTTCATCAATGTCGTAATGGCTAACGGTCCCTAAACGAGGCAGCGAGGTCTACTCGATGGACCGGAGGGAAAATGTGTCTATATAAGCTAACTCTAGTTTATCGTAAAGCCACATTAACGGAACCTGGCAAGTCTGAAAATACAGTTCTGTTGCTGTCATTTTTATCACTTCTTTCTCCATCCATTATGCAGCTGAGGGCTATGCGGTCTCTTATCTGGCTTTTCCAAAGGTAGCATCTCTTTTGTCCGGTCTCCCAAGGTCTTTTGGGAGCCTGGACAAATGACCAGATAAATATTACACATTAGGGCCAATTTCTTCTTCTTTTTTTTATAATAAACTTTATTAATCTTTTATAACTTTAAAAACAAACAAAAAGTGTAAATATCTTGACATTAACAGTTTGTGGCATTCATCTTATACTACTATTTTGTGCATTATTTACAAATATATACAATTTATGCGAATGTAAGCATTTTAACCTATATGTTGCTTATCATTAATTTTTCATCATCCATGTATCTTAGCTCCATCCAGTCGTACCATTTTTCCCAAATCCTATAATACTCGGACTCCTCCTTTTCTTGTAACATCAGAGTTAATTTATCTATCCTGGCACAAGACATTATTTTTTGAATAATCAGTTCATCTGGTGGTATACAAGTATGTTTCCAACACTGGGCATAAGCAATTCTAGCTGCCGTTAAAATATTATAATTATAGTATAACTGTATTAGGGACAATTTCTTGATGACCTTAACGAATCCAACTGCTAAAGATGCATTACAATGTTTTAGAGTTAACATATACAGCCGTGTCTTCCCTCGGTTCGATCTAGTAACACCTAGCTGCCTCGTTTAGTGACTGTTAACTCTTAGGACCCTGATGAAAAAAGTTAACTTTTCGACCAATCCTTGCTTTTACAACCTTCACGGGTCTGTAAAGCCAAGCTGAAGCAAGATTGTGCCATTGCAACGTTTCAACACAGCAACCCCTTCGCTTAACAGCCAGGCTGGCAGTCGCAAGGGTTAGCTGAGGTTGAACAGACAGATTTTTGAGGCCTTCTGCAAAGTGAAAGATGAAAGAAAAGGTTGTGACGCTACTCACAGGTAAGGGATACAAGGTGGCTCGACCTCAGAAAGAGCAGCTCGGTAAGCCCGAAAGGATGACGAACTGTCGATCAGGGTACAATACTCTGCCAAGCCCTGGGGGAAGCAGAAAAGAAGAAGGAAAGTACAGATGGTCCTTGACTTGTTTAGCGACCGTTTGAAGCCAGAACTTAGTTGAGCCTCAGTCAAGATCTTCTCTTCAGCCACGAGGGCCGATTCCCATGGATGTTGTTTCTGTAAGCTTCGGCGACCCTGAGAAGTGGGTGAGTGGGCAGCCACGTAAACTTGTCTTAAATGGAAGAAAAATAAACTTCCAATTTTACTGTCACTTTGGTCATTTTAACCAGATCCAAAGTTAAGGATGACAAAAGTAACAGTAAAATTAGAAACTTGGAAAAAACTTTGGTGTGATATCATCGAAGTCCTTATAAACACTTTCACACACAGGAGAGAAAGAAGAGAAAGGGGAGAGGAGAGAGAAGTAGTAAGGATATGGAAAACTAGTCCTGATTTACAACAGTTCATTTAGTGACCATTCAAAATTACAGTGGCCCTGAAAAAAATGACTGTTTTCATACAACTGTCGTGGGGCAAAACTCCCCTTAAATGGAGGCCTCACTTAGCGACAGAAATTTGGGGCTGGGTTGTGGTCGTAAGTTGAGGACCGCCTTGTAAAAGCCAACCTACCTCAGAGGTCTGTTTCTGCCACTCGAGACGCCGAATGGGGGCCGAATCCAGCGCAGAGAGGATGGCCAGGTAGGAGTTGAAGTTGTTGAGTTTCCGTAAGTGCTGCGGTGAAAAAGGGAAAGGCTGCGGTTGGTGTCGCCCCTCGTCCGTCTCTTCGTTAGATCGAACGGACTTAATTTTAGTTCAAGAAGCCAAAAATTTCATCAGTAAATGTTTTGAGCCTGGAATTCTGCCCTCCTGCCCCTCGAAGCAGGGGTGGGATTCAAAACATGTTTGCTACCAGTTCGGTGGGCGTGGCTTGGTGGGCGTGGCAGGGGAAGGATATACTGCAACATCCCCATTCCCTCCCCACCCCACTAACCTGCTTTCCAGCTCCGTTCTCCTGTGCAGAGCGACCAAAAAGACCCAGCCAATCAGCTGGGACTTGAGAGGCGGAGAATAGATGGGGGCAGGGCCAGTCAGAGGCGGGATTTGGCGGTTCTCCAAACGACTCAAAATTTCTCCTACCGGTTCTGCAGAACCAGTCAGAAGTGGCTGAATCCCACCTCTGCCTCAAAGGCCTCTTCAGCCTGTCCTAACTCAGGCCTGGTCCAATTCCTTGAACTGGGTCTCTCCACCTCTTGTGCCTCCCTAGCTGGGTCTTTTTTATTTTTATTTTATTATTTTTATTATTATTGTTGTTGTTATTATTAATACAAACAATCCATCATCCATTAAACAGTGTGTCATCTGGGTACAGATACCTTGTGCAATAACAATGGAAGTTTTCAGCCAGAATCATTACACTGGTATTCATTCTCTACTCTTAGCTTATTACTGATATACACACACAAACACACACACACATATACATATGTATGTATATATGTATAATATCTAATTTTTATAACAATTCTCATCTTAACTTATTTGCTTCTATTAACGCATTTTCTATATTTCGCTAGTCTCTAACTTCCGCATTTATCCTCTAACCCGTTGATAAAATGATCCCCATATCATATCATAGTCAGTTTCCCAGCTGGGTCTTTTTACCTTCATGATTTTGATAAATTTCAGCAACAGCCGCTCTCGGTCTTGCGATTTTTCCTGCTGCATGATGATTGAACGGACCCTGTTGTGGATTAGGGGAAAAAAGGGGGAGACCCACCAGACATCGTATATTTCAGATGGTTTCTCATACCAGGCGAAACCGATTCCAGCTTTTTTTAAAAAAATAAATGAATAAAAATAAAAAGTTTGCCAAGGGATGCCAGGGGTCTGTTAATCCTAGCTGTCTCCTGGACAGGAGAGAAAATTCGTTTCTCTCTTCAACTTCTCTTCAGAGCCGGTCTTTATTCTCCCTGGCGGGAGGTTTCAGAGACAAGGTCACCCAGCTGGCCTTCGTGCCTAAGTGGGATTAGAACTCACCATCTCCTGGTGATTGGCCCTAAGTCACCCAGCTGCCTTTCATGCCTAAAGCAGGACTAGAAGTCACTGTCTCCCGGTGATTAACTCAAAGTCACCCAGCTGGTTTTCACTGTTAAGCTGAAACTAGAATTCACAACCTCCTAGTTGATTAGCCCAAAGTCACCTAACTAGCTTTCATGGCTAACGTGGGACTAGAACTCACAATCTCCTAGTGATTAGCCCAAAGTCACCTAGCTGGCTTTCATGGCTAATGTGGAGCTAGAATTCACAATCTCCTGTATGACTGGCCCTAAGTCACCTAGCCATGGCTTTCATGGCTATAGGAGAACACATCAGAACCTTTTTCTCTCTCTTACCAGTAAGACATATTGTTAAAGTGCTCGGTGAACTGTGTCAAGTTGGGGCTTTTCTCCTCGTTCTGTTCCTTTGCCCAGAGTAAAACTTCCGGAATCTGAAAAAGGACACCAGGACACAGAAAAAATAGATTAACACTTTCATTAGTCTAGTCAAATTTAGAGGTCTTCAGTCTGGAAAATTTAAATCTCTCAGGTCCCCAAAAATCAAGAATGATCTGTGGAGTTGCTTCGGAATAGTTTCTTTGTTGCCCCGCTCGCCTACAGACAGAATCTTGCCAAATTAAAGCAACTGTCTGCGTAACTATAGATATACTCTGTGAACTGCTAGAAAAGAGCCATCTTTGCTCTCTTCCTGCCTACCAGACATTCCATGCTCCACTGCCTCTTTGTCCTCTGGGAAGCATTCCCTCCATCCTGGGACTCCAGACTACATTCCACCACAAAAATCTAAGCCAAATGTAGAAAGTCTCCAATTTAATTGGATTGTCCATTTCATTGCCTTTCAACCTTATTAGGGTTGAATTTCCTCTAGCAAATTTCCTCTGGTAAAAAGCTCCAGAAAACTAGAAAGAAATGATACATTATTTTCGATTCCTTGGATGTGGCTTATGACTTTTGCTCACCTGTTCTTGAATTTCAAAAAGCAGAGGGATATTTTCCCCTCCCTCTTGACGGCAAGTAGCCAAAAGAGCCTCTCTTGACTTTAGATTCTCAAAAAAATCATATTTTTTTAAAAAAAGAAGTTTCTGCCTGCAGAGGCAACCATTGCTAGAAGTCTTTGTGTCAGCCTTGGAAGCCATTTTTTCCTTGGAAGCTTCGAGGCTGCTACATTCAGTGCCTGGGAATTTGAGGGGGGGGAGACTAGATACAACAATATTCTTTTCTCAGAGAGTCAAGGACATGTTGCTCTGCACCTGGAGGGGAGTGTCTGGAGGGATGTCTCCAGTGGGGACAAAGATCTGATTGGGCCATGTGATGGACTGATGGATGCAGAGGATGGATCTTTGATTTTTCTTTTGGGAAGGAAAAACCCAGAACTCTCCAATTCGGGTTTTCTCAGATGTGCCAATACAACAACTCTAGTAAAAAGGAACTTTGTGGAATTGTTTGTCTCAGAGTTTATTGGTTTGGAGTTGGTTAGTTGGAACGCTGACACTTTGGTTACAAACAAAGAAAGTGCTTTATGCACTATTTATATATATTTTTTGTATGTTCGTATGTTTGTATGACTCAACAACATTCTTGTCATGCCCCTGGTGGAGACTGACTCTGAGGGAGAGGAGGAACAATCGACAGGGAGTGGAAGTGTGGCTCCAGAGGTTGTGGAGGAGGCTGGGGAAGGGCAGAGGCCGGCTGGGCAGTCAGAGGAGGACCCAGGCCCATCCCCTCTCCATCCTAGGGCACTCATGGAGGAGAGGATAAGGGAGAGATGTGGTCTACTGGGGAGGAGAGGGCCTTGATCCCCTTTCATGGGCTGCAGCTGTGACAAGTGAATAAGAGTATGGACCTGCGAACTGGCGAGCGCTGGAAACAAAGCGTGTAAATATCTCTAGTTTATAGTTCCTCTCTGAGTTTGGTGTCCTTCCCAGTGTGTGTTATCTGTAGACGTCCTCCAGCCCTTATCTTGCCTGGTTTGTGTTGCTTTTTCCCTTCTTCTTGTAACTGTTTGTGTGGGAGTTTTTTGGCTTCCGTCAAAGATATTCGGAGCTTGGAAACGAAGTGAAGGAATAGAAGGGGCTTCACCTGTTTTCTGAGACTGTGTTTGTTTTGTATCCCACCCTGGGTCATCACATTTCTTCTTATAAAGTCAAGGACAGGTTACCCTGCACCTGGAGAGGACTGTCTGGAGGAATGTCTCCAGGTGATTGAACGCTGGCTGATTGGGCCATGGGATAGACTGGTGGGTGCAGAGGATGGATCTTTGATTTTTCTTTTGGGAAGGAAAAACCCAGAACTCTCCAATTCGGGTTTTCTCAGATGTGCCAATACAACAACTCTAGTAAAAAGGAACTTTGTGGAATTGTTTGTCTCAGAGTTTATTGGTTTGGAGTTGGTTAGTTGGAACGCTGACACTTTGGTTACAAACAAAGAAAGTGCTTTATGCACTATTTATATATATTTTTTGTATGTTAAGT
Organism: Naja naja; assembly: GCA_009733165.1. Taxonomy (NCBI): domain Eukaryota; kingdom Metazoa; phylum Chordata; class Lepidosauria; order Squamata; family Elapidae; genus Naja; species Naja naja. The sequence goes on from CM019157.1 coordinate 6,834,413, forward strand.
ATGTTTGTATGACTCAACAACATTCTTGTCATGCCCCTGGTGGAGACTGACTCTGAGGGAGAGGAGGAACAATCGACAGGGAGTGGAAGTGTGGCTCCAGAGGTTGTGGAGGAGGCTGGGGAAGGGCAGAGGCCGGCTGGGCAGTCAGAGGAGGACCCAGGCCCATCCCCTCTCCATCCTAGGGCACTCATGGAGGAGAGGATAAGGGAGAGATGTGGTCTACTGGGGAGGAGAGGGCCTTGATCCCCTTTCATGGGCTGCAGCTGTGACAAGTGAATAAGAGTATGGACCTGCGAACTGGCGAGCGCTGGAAACAAAGCGTGTAAATATCTCTAGCTTATAGTTCCTCTCTGAGTTTGGTGTCCTTCCCAGTGTGTGTTATCTGTAGACGTCCTCCAGCCCTTACCTTGCCTGGTTTGTGTTGCTTCTTCCCTTCTTCTTGTAACTGTTTGTGTGGGAGTTTTTTGGCTTCCGTCAAAGATATTCGGAGCTTGGAAACGAAGTGAAGGAATAGAAGGGGCTTCACCTGTTTTCTGAGACTGTGTTTGTTTTGTATCCCACCCTGGGTCATCACATTTCTTCTTATAAAGTCAAGGACAGGTTACCCTGCACCTGGAGAGGACTGTCTGGAGGAATGTCTCCAGGTGATTGAACGCTGGCTGATTGGGCCATGGGATAGACTGGTGGGTGCAGGGGATGGATCTTTGAATTCTCTAGATTCGGGTTTTCCCAGATGGGCCAGCACGACTTATTTACTAAATTCTTACATGGATGAACTTTGTGTCTGAGTGCTGAATGAGAATGGGGAGTTTCACTGAAATGCCGACAGATAAGGGCATCGTGCAGAGATTCAACGGGCACCCTCCTTTGACTTGATAGAGCCATTTGAAACAAGACAAAACAACAGAGCAAAGAGAACGCCTAGAAAGTATGAGTTAGGGATGGTTAGGATAGTATGTTGGAGGCAACTTCCGCGCATCATTTTGCATACCTCAATCTTATAAAACAGCTCTGCGTCCAGGAGGGTTAGCTGCTCTGAAATTTCATGGCTGTGAAAATCATGGAGGGTGCCAGGCCTGGGAAAGAGAAACGACGAGAAAACAAATAGGTTTGCTCAGAAGGGTATCTGTTTACCCTTGAAAAGGAATAAATAAATAAAAAACCACCATGAAATTATGGGCTGAGCAATGACATTCAACGTCCCGTCTATGGAGATTCTCCGTCGTCCATCCAGGTCACAGTTGTCCCAAAGCTGCGTTTTTTCAAGAGGCGACTGGACTTGTTTTCTTTGAAGACGTTTCGCTTCCCATCCAAGAAGCTTCTTCAGCTCTGAGTGGATGGCGGGGAAGGGAAGGATTGACACTCCTTGCAGACAGCTGGTCATTTGCATCCTTTTTAGAGGCGTTGAGGCCACTTGGAGGTTTCTCTGTGTCCTCGGGGTCACTGCACATAAACCTCCAGGTGGCCTTAACAACTTGCTAAAAGGATGCAAATGACCAGCTGTCTGCAAGGAATGTCAATCCTTCCATTTCTTCAGAGCTGAAGAAGCTTCTTGGATGAGGAGCAAAACGTCTTCAGAGGAAAAACAAAGGAAGTCCAGCTGCCTCCCAAAAAAGCACCTTTGGGATGTTCAGCATCCTGGTAATCTCATCTACTTGACCGCAGAAATAATTGCAGGTAGCGTTATGACCAGAATTTCCATTGCTAAGCTATGTTAAGTTGAGTTGCATCTGATTTTTAACCAAGCTCAGAGAACACCAAAATACCCACACTCCTCCTCCTCCTCCTCCATTCCACATATCTCACTCCCTTCTAGCACTGATGATGTTATCTAGTTTGGTAATGAAATGTCTGCAAAAGAAAACCACCAAGCTCAGAGACCTCACAGTCCTCCTCCTCCTCCTCCTCCTCCCTGCAAATTTCACTCCTTTCTAGTACTGATGATGCTACCTAGTTTGGTAATGAAACATCTGCAAGAAAACAACCAAGCTGAGGGAGCACCAAGAACCCCACAATCCTCTTCCTCCTCCCTAAATCCTCCTCCCTTCTAGCGCTGAAAATACGTTTCTCAAAAATGTTGAAGGAGCTCTGCCCTGGCACCCTGAATCTGGACTACACCTTCCTTAGTAAAGGTTCTGGGGTTTTTTTCCCTCCTGCCCCACGGAGCCCGTCACCCATCTCACCTGGCTGCCACCCATCGAGCCGCCAAAGGCTTGATGGAGTTGGTGTAACGCAGCATTTTCCTCTGGTCGACTTTGTCCAGGATATTTTTGCGCAAGACCCGGGCGAGGCTGAGTTCTCCGTTGCACACCAGACGGAATACGAGCTCCATCAACAGCTTCAGGATCTCTTCGGTCAGCTCTACCAAGCTGGAAAAGGAAACAGGCCCGGTGAAGGCTCCGCTTCAGATCCACCCAGGAGTAGGTGATGAGACACCTCTGGGGATTGCCGAGGTGGAACTCGAGTCGGGCTCTGATCTTAAACTAGATCTTCAACGTACTGGTCCTCATGATGAGAGGAAGTAATTCAACAGCCCAGCAGCTGCATCTACTGAAGGTTCAGTATCCACTAAGGGACATCTAAGAAGTCAGAGGTCATGCATTTTGTACCAAGGGGGAAGCTCATTTGGGGTCCTGAGAAGCTTTCTCTGATCTTAAACTAGATCTTCAACGTGCTAGTCCTCATGATTATAGGAGGAAATTCTTTTTTTAAAATATTATTTTTATTATTTACATATATTGAACACAGTGTGACTCTCCTGGTGTTTCCTCCACCATACACATCAAAGTGAAAGACAAATAACATATATACTACTTATACATTGCTAGTCTTGTACAATTATTTTGGACCAACATATTCATTCTAATACTTCTATAATATCTCATTCTGGGTCTACTTAGCCTGATTATTTCATGTTCCGACTCCCACCTCTTAATTCCAGCCATTGGTAATATCTGTTCCATGTGTCACAATATTCTGTCTCCTGTTTTTTTAAATTCTAACGTTAATCTGTCCTATTCTGCGCAAACTAATATCTTCTTTATTATAGGAAATTCAACAGCTACATTTTTTTTAAATTACATTTATATGCCGCCCTTCTCCGGAGACTCAGGGCGGCTCACAATTTTTGGGATGCAACCCAGTGTGCTCAGCAATAGCCTTCCTTCCATTGTATATGCCTGCTTATTACTAAGCAGCATTTTTACAAGGTCAGCTAATTGCCCCCAACAATCTTGGGTCCTCAATTTACCTACCCCGGGAGGATGGAAGGCTGAGTCAACCTTGAGCCTGGTGGGATTCGAGCCTACAGCAGTTGTAGGCAGCTGGAACTTAAGTGCAGGCAATTAACAGCCTGAGCCACCAAGGCCCATTTATTGAAGGTTTGCATCCACTGACATCTAAGAAGTCACAAACCACAAGTGTTTATTTTATAGGCAGTAAAGTTTAATGCGAGAACACATTTAGTATATTGGCTATTTGATGACCTAGAACCCATGCCTGGTTCTAGCTGGCTCTTCCCCTGCAGATCAAACCCAAGCCCACCCACACACATTCCACAGAGCTTCTTCTCACCATAGTTCATCCACCACTCTCACCAGGACGAAAAACGTATTCTTGCTGACTCGTTTCTTATTGTTGTCTGGACAGTGGCAGAACTTCTCATAGGTCGGAAGGGGAGTTAAAGAAGTTAACAAGAGCTGGTGACAGCCAGCCAACATTGTTGGTCTTAGATTTAGAAGGATCAAACCAGTCGATTCCTGGACATCCAGCATACAGTATCTCCAAGGCTGTATGGGCAAGTGAGCCAAGAGTTTAGAAAGGAGCGTCCAACCTTGGCAAACCTTAAAGACTTATGGACTTCAGGTCCCATAACTCCGCAGCCGGCATTCTGGCTGGGGAATAGTGGAAGTCCACCAATCTTACAATTGCCAAGGTTGGACATTGTTGTGGTACACCGGCAGCCTGCAGAGACGGCAGCAGAATCGGACAGTGGGAGGAACATAGGCCAGTCTGGGAGTCTGGGGAGGACTCGGATGAGGGTCCTGTGTCTGATGCAGAGATGGGTCCAGGACCATCTGGCAGTGTGGTGCTGACTCTGGAGCCGCCAGAATCTGACAGCAGCAAGGCAGAGGAACAAGGGGAGCCTGCTCCCAGTGCGCATATGCGCAGAACTGCCAGAGGCAAGAGCAGTTAAGACAAAAGGGGCAACTCGGGAGTAAGGCTTGGAGATTATTGCCCCTCCCATAAAGGTATAAAGGACAGGCAAAGGTGGTGAAACCTTTGCAGGAAGCAAAGTTGTTCGTTCTTTCGGATTAAACCTCGAAGCTCTGTGTGGACTTCGTACTTCAGTTGGTTTTTTATAATTCATTTGGCACTCTAGTTGTTGGCAGTAATTCAAAGGAGAGAAAGGTGGGTGCTTATCTCGAGGGACTGTTTGGGACTCATTACCGGCTGGGAATGAACATAATTCCCAGTGTTGAAATCTTAAAACAAGACAACATCCAGCATTGTGTACTTCTCAAGGGGGAGTTACCAAACCCCAATTTTATCCCTCTCCCCACAAAAGGATATCGGTATTGTAGTTTTTTTATAAGCTCTTCTGGGGAAATAAACGTTCGGTATGTTGTCAAGAAGGCTTCACAGTAAAGCACCAGATCTGGCCGAGAGGGGAAGAAAAGAGAGAGAGAGAGAAATAGAAATTAATTCATCTTCTGATCAAGCAAGTGTCCTCACCTTGGAGGTCTGGGGGCATCGCCAATTCTATCTCTCTCACCGTGGGGAACCCAGGCGGAATACAAATAAAAGGTTGGAAACTTAAAAACTGGATATATAGAGCCAGATTGGGCTTGGGGTTAAGGTAACAGGTTAGAAACGAGGAGACTGGGAGTTCTAGTACCACCTTAGGCAGAAAAGGCAGCTGGATGACTTTGGGCCAATCACCAAGAGATGGGGAGTTAAAGTCCCACCTTAAGCATGAAAGTCAGCTGGGCCGATCACCGGGAGATGTGAGTTCTAGTCTGGCCTTAGGGACAAAAACCATCTGGGTGACTTTGGGCCAGTCACCAGGAGATGGTGAGTTCTAGTCCAACCTTAACCATGAAAATCAGCTGGGTGACTTTGGATTCTGGGTAACTTTGGGCCAATCATGAAGAGATGATGAGTTCTAGTCTGGCCTTAGGGACGAAAGCCGGCTGGGTTGACTTTGGGCCAGTCACCAGGAGATGGTGAGTTCTAGTCCCGACTTAGGCAGGAAAGCCAGCTGGGTGACTTTGGGCCGATCACCAAGAGACGGGGAGTTATAGCCCCACCTTAAGCATGAAAGTCAGCTGGGTGACTTTGGGCTCTGGGTGACTTTGGGCCGATCACCAGGAGACAGTGAGTTCTAATCTGGCTTTAGGGATGAAAGCCATCTGAGGTGACTCTGGGCAACTCTTCAAGGATCTCCTTCCAAAATCCTTCCTTCAGGCTTTCTGGGTCTCGACAACATCTAACTCTAGATGCAAATGTGAACCTTGCATGAGGGTTCACAAACATTCCCTCCACAGTACCTTTCACTGTCCCCTCCACAGTGGCCGTCTCTGTCGCGTGCACCAGAAGGATGTCTCCTGACCCACCCCGGACGTCTGGACCATCATCCCCCTGCAGCAGTGGAAGAGAAACCCCAAATGATGTGCACATTTCCTTTGGAAGCCGTGATTGTGTTGCTTCCTGACTAGATCTCCCAACCCCACAGCACCCATTTTTACCTCCCGTGGGGTTACCATTGTGCAAATCCAGTCTCGAATGCAGGAGAAACGCTCCGCAGGTTTCTCATTTGTCATACTAAAGTGACCTCCAACCCACCTGGCAGGGCTTCAAATCAAGACATTTGGTGTCAAATACAGGTGTCAATATATGGGTGGAACATTGGCAGCTAGGTGCCTCTTCATTAGGGGGGAGGTGTTGATTACGAACGGCTTAGTCGAAGAAAGAAAATGTCTACAGTTCCAATGAAACCTGGGAGAGTCTAGAAACTTCCCAAGGACGTATCCACAGGTGTGAAGAAGAAGGTAGACGGTTCCCATAACTTGTCAGCTGGTCATCTGCATTCTTTTAGAGCAGGGCTCTCCAACCTTGGCCACTTTAAGACCTGTGGACTTCAACTCCCAGAATTCCTCAGCCAGCTTTGCTTTGCTGGCTGAGGAATTCTGGGAGTTGAAATGCACAAGTCATAAAGTTGCCAAGGTTGGAGACCCATTTTAGAGAGTCACGGAGGCTACTTGAAGGTTGACCTGCGGCGGACACAGAGAAATCTCCAACAATTCTCTAAAAGGATGCAAATGACCAGCTGTCTGCAAACCCTTCCATTCCCTACTATCCTGAAGAAGCTTCTGAGATAAGAAGCAAAACATCTTCAAAGAAAAACCAGGAAGTCCAGTTGCCTCCTGGGAAAAAATAAGGCACCTTTGAGTTATTCATTGTACACTTTAGCTTCCAGACCCCTGATCATCTTCATTGCTCTTCTCTGCACTCTTTCTAGAGTCTCAGTATCTTTTGATTTATTCTATTTTTTTGCATCGTGACCAAAACTGGAGGCAACATTCCAAGTGTGGCCTCACCAGTGCACTATAAAGCCGTACTATCACTCCTCGTGATCTGGATGTTATCCCTCTGTTGATAACAACCTAGGGCTGCATCGACAGAGAAAGAAGTTAATCTAGTCTGCTTCCAAGCACAGCCCAAAAGCAAGATAGCAACCCCCCAAAAAAGAGAAGTCAGAACTTACTTCCTGTTTCATAGTCAGCCTGGAGATGATTTCGCTGTGGTTCACTAGGGACAATTCGTCCACTTCCTCCTCCATCGGAGGGTTTTCCGAAGATTCCTGGGACTTCATTGGTCTGGGTGCACAAGACAAAAATGGAATGCCCTGCGTTGAGAGGAGGCCTATCATGGCAAGATTCCTAGTCCTCAGTGTTTTGGAAGGAACTGGACGAAGATCCAAGGTTAGCCATGGATTTTGAAAATCTGGCTTTAAGTGCTTAGTGTAGTTCCTCAGAGACAGCTTAAAAACTGGTGGATATTAGATTTTGTGCACGTATATGAAATAAGTATATACAATTTTTAATTTTAAAATGTACCCATAAAAACTAACAGAAACTAAGGGAGGGAGGGAGGGGAGGGGAGGAAGGAAGGAAGGAAGGAAGGAAGGGAGGAAAGAAGGAAGGAAGGAAGGAAGGAAGGAAGGAAGGAAGGAGAGGAAGGGTGAGGAAGGAAGGAAAGGAAAAAAGGAAGGGGAGGAAAGAAGGAAGGAAGATTGGGATGGAGGGAAGGGGAGAAGAGAAGAGGGGAAGGTGGCAGGAAGGAAAGAAGGAAAAAAGGGTGCAGCAAAAATTTCAATCCGTATTAAATGCAATTTAGCATCTCAATATTACAACCATAACATTATGTTAATTTTCGTCCAAAATTGAGCATAACATTACAAAGAACCAGCATTGCAATTTGCATCGAATATTTTATTTATTTATTTATTTATTTATTTATTTATTTATTAATGGGACTTATATGTCCCATCTCAAGACTCAATGCTTACAATAAAAACAAACACAATAAATATTTAAAAAAGAATTAAGAATTAAAGAATTAAGAATTAATTAATATTGCTGATATGATAACAGTTTCAGCCTTCAACTAATTATTTAACAGTAAGATATCTACTGTAGTGTTCCTTCGTGTCTGTGTCTATACAGGTAGTCCTCGACCTACAACGGTTCATTTAGTGGCTGTTCAAGCTTACAACGGCACTTAAAAAAAGTGATTTATGATCATTTTTCACACTTACGACCAATGCAGCATCCCCATGGTTATGTGATCAAAACTCATGTGCTTGGCAACTCACATGATTCATATTTATGACGGTCGCCATGTCCCCCCCGGGGTCATGAGGACTACCTGTAGGGAAACCTCACCTTTCATTCTCGTGCTGTTCCTTCCCCGGGGTCCCACTCAGAGACGCAGAATCTTTTGTGTGGTCATCCTTAATTATTGGGGTTTCCTGGAAGAAAAGTTGGGAGACAGGACGTAAGACTTGCATTATTAACCACATACAGACAGCCCTTGACTTATACCGTGTCTCCCTGAAAACAAGACCGGGTCTTGTATTAATTTTTTGCTCCAAAAGACACATTAGGTCTTATTTTCCAGTTGGGTTTATTTTCAGGGGAACAAGGTACAACCGTTCATTTAGTGGGCATTTGAAATTATGATGGCACCGAAAAAAGGTGACCCGGGACCGGTTCCCCCCCCTCCCATTCACGATGATTGCAGCGTTTCTCCATGGTCACGTGATCAAAATTCAGAGGCTTGGCAACTGGCATGTGCTTATGACAGTTGCATCATTCCTGGGGTTGGTGGTCATGCGATCCCCTTTGACGACCGTCCGTTGTGCAAAGTAAAAGGGGAAACCCAGGTTCTCTCAACAACGGTGTACCTAATTGAAACAGCTGCAGTGATTCACTTAACCAGGGCTAGAAAGGTTGTAAAACTGGGGGAAGCTCACTTAACAAATGTCTCGCTTAGCAACGTGAATGTGGGGCTCCATTGTGGTCGTAAGTCGAGGGACTATCTATCGTCTCAGGGTCTCCAAATAGGGAGAGACGTTGGTCCACACCTCTTCAAATTACACCACATTATATATTGTCACCATTCCTCAAAGTTGAACCGAAGGAAAATCAAGTTTTTCAAGAAAGACACAGCAGCGCTTTCTGGTTTCAGGACTACATTGTCGTTGGTTTTTTCAAGGTGACAGAAATGCATCCAAAAATGGAAAATATAGTAGATCCGTGTTGTTGTTTTTAAAACCCACCCTCTTGAAGAGGTGTGGACTTCAACTCCCAGAATTCCTCAGCCAGCAGGAATTCTGGCTGGGGAATTCTGGGAATTGAAATCCACAGCTCTTCAAGTTTCTAAGCTTGGAAATCACCGATGAATCCAATTTTCCTCAGGCTACTTCTCAGTTCTTCCTCTCTCCTTGCCCAAGCCATCAAATCCAACCAATTATTCCACAAAGACGTTTAAAATAGTAGAATGTACATTTTCTAGGCTGGAAACATGCAGTGTGATAGTCAGAGGGGAAATTAAAATCCACAGGGGATTGGATAGGAAAGTCCTTAGCAGAGGTTGTTAAAAGGAAAAAAATGCTTTTCTGATTCTGGATAGGAATTTTAAATTCAGTTTGGTACGAGGCGCCCTTAAAATGGCAGCATGGTGCAATAAAAGAGGGAAGCCTAACGGAATCCAGGTATAATTGTCAGTATATTCATGAACTGGAATAGAATTTGGTAACAAGGTCTGCCAATGAATAGGCACGGCAACTAAGTCAGCCAATGAGGGCTGTTTGGAAACTGAAACTAAAAGTAGCCAAGGCGTGGTTCTATGTTAAGCTCTGCAACTCTGCAGCTATGTTGAGCTCTGAGTCTGTCTATTGAAGATGAAACTAACTGCTTGCTTGCTGAAGACTGGAGCTCTGCTCTGAACTTGCAACATGCTTCTGGCTGAGTTTGCTGCATGTTGCAGAAATCTACAACTGGTTTGTAAAATCTACCTATTATGTTTATAAAGATGTTTATAAAGATACTTATTATATTTATAAAGATGTTAAATGAAGCATCTGTGTTTATTTTTCTGGCGCTGAATTATCGCTGCAAAACTCTCAATAAGTATTTATAGCTCAGGTTGAGCTGTGGGGTCCTTGGTGCTTGGTTTTTTTGGGCAGACTTCTCGTGACCCAACTAGGCAATGTTATCAGTGCTAGAAGGAAATGGGGTTTGCAAGGAGAGGAGGGGGAGGGGGGAGGAGGAGGAAAGGGAGGAGGAGGACTGCTGGGTTCTTGGTTCTCTCAGCTGGGCTATTTCCATGCAGACATTTCATGACCCAACTAGGTAACATTATCAGTGCTAGAAGGGAATGGGTTTTGTGAGGACGACGACTTGGTGCTCTCTGAGCTTGGTTGTTTTCATACAGATGTTTGATGACCCAACTACATGCTGGTATTAGTGAGTGTGCTTTGCTCGCTTTTTATGTACTGTAGCTCTGAGCTTGGTTGTTATTCTTGCAGACATTTCACGACCCAGCTAGGTAACATCATCAGTGCCAATGAGTGTAACTTGCTCCCTGTTTATATAGACCAGAGTTCAGGTCCTGAATGCTGGGAGAGGGTGAGAAACAAGACCTTCCTGCTACTCATTTCCAGTAGGCATGCAAGGCCTGGTTTTACTTACTCCTTCTGAGTAGGAAGGTTTTACTTAATCCTGGTTTTACTTACTCCTTCTGAGTAGGCAGGGAGAAGCTCCCCATTGCTTTGACCCGAGGAATACAGATTGACGTATTCACCCTCCCCGGCTACCTCGCCAACGTTGTCACTCTACAGAGACAGAAGGGAAGGGAAGCAAAGGGGTGATCCCACCTGGGGGGGATGAACCCAGTACCCCCAGAAAAGCACGGTGGGACAGGTGGGCTTACCGGAACATTCTCTAGCTATTCACAGGGGGCAGGAGGGAGGGGACCTATGCGACATTCGTGACATGCCCTCACCCACCTTATGAAAATCGTCCTCCCAATTATTATTATTTTTATTTTTTAAAAGGATAACCGTTGTTCTCCAAACAATTCTAACAAAACTCTGGAGGGGGGTGCTTAAAACAATTCCCCAAAAGTTACAGGGCCCCCTTAATATTAATAGAGCCAGTTTGATCTAATGGTTAAGGCACCAAGCTAGGAAGTGGGAGATGTGAATTCTAGTTCTGCTTTAGCCATGAAAGGCAGCTGAGTGACACTGAGCCAATCACCAGGAGACCGTGAGTTCTAGTCCTGCCTTAGCCACGAAAGGCAGCTGGGTGACTTTGGGCCAATCACCAAGAGATGGTGAGTTCTAGTCCTGCCTCAGCCACGAAAGGCAGCTGGGTGACTTTGGGCCAATCACCAAGAGATGGTGAGTTCTAGTCCTGCCTCAGCCACGAAAGGCAGCTGGGTGGCTTTGGGCCAATCACCAAGAGACGGTGAGTTCTAGTCCTGCCTCAGCCACGAAAGGCAGCTGGGTGACTTTGGGCCAGCCACTTTCTCTCAGCCCTAGGAAGGAGGCAATGGGTAAGCCAGCTACCACTGGGTCCCCCATCCCCACAGCCTGACCCACAAAAGGAGAGCTCGGGCCCCATCCGGTTTTCTCACCGAAGACTTCTGGAGACGTTCGGTGAAAGAGGGTTCAGAAGAGAGCGAGACAGAAGCAGTCTTGTCTTGAGAAGAAGAAGAGGAGGAGGAGGAAGAAGAAGAAGAAGATGGCCGCTCCAGGGTGCCAAGGGGCTGGCCAGACGTGGCTGGCGCCGCCGGCGGGTCCGAATTCGGAGCCTGGTGTGCAGGTGGAAAAGTCTGAGGAGAGGAGGCAGGGGCCGAAGTAGATGAAAGAAAGGGAGGGACGGCGGGAACTTGGCCCCGAGGCACGAAGTCTTGGGAGAAAGACCTGAAGACCGATTTGTACTGAGGGAAACGGGACGAGGATGAAGTGGAAAGGGCGAGGGGGAAAAAAATGGCAGCAAGTCAAGGAGAAAGGGTAGCATTGAGGGGAAGGAGAGGAGTGGGAGGAGAGGAGGGGAGGAGAGAAAAAGAAAGAGAGAGAGAGAGAAGGAATTAGAACAACGTACACAGTAGCCCGATGGCTCAGTTGGCTTGCCCGCTGGGGGAACTCCCTTGGCTAAGAATCCAGAGCAGGCCAAAGCCAGGAAAGAGAAGGGAGTTTGATTCTCCCTTACGGGGGGGAAAAAGGATGACATTCCGAAATAAAATCTAGAAGGGAGGATGAAAACATAAAAGGGCCTTTGGCAGGTGGTTCTCCACTTGCAAGTTGCAGGAGACCAGGGCCCGGCACGATGCAAACGGCCTGCAAATGCATTTTACGCCAAGTGAGAAGTCCACCCCTTCCTTCCCTCCACGCTGGGAGGAGGATCTCCCTGGGGAACCCCGAGTTAAGGCCATAGCCCAAGTCGGTTCTGCAGAATCGCCCTCGTCTGAGCCTTTCCAGCTCCCTCGGAAGCGAGTTGGTGCCTGATTTCCACACACACACACCCTCAACACGCTCTGCTTTTGCTCCGCGGGTCAGCTGGGCATCCCACAGGGAAAAGCGGGAGGAAAACAGTTGCAGGAGTGGAGTTTTGAGAAAAAGGAGCCTTCTTAATATTGTTCTGCAGAAGCAGCACTGTGCTGTTTCAAGGATTCGGCACCGTGCGATCAAAAGCATCCCTGGCTACTGCCGCCATGCACAACCCCTGGCCTAACCAAACACACGACGATTGGAAGAATCTCGTCGAAATCTTCCTTACCACCTCCTTTTAGTTTGATGGAGAACATCTAGCACTGATGAGGTTACCTAGTTGGGTCATGAAATGTTTGCATGGAAACAGCCCAGCTCAGAGAGCACCAAGGGCCCCACAGTCATTCTCTTCCTCCTCCTCCTCCACCCCATTCCCTTCTTGCACTGATGATATCACCTAGCTGGATCATGAAATGTCTGCAAGAAAATAAGCAAGCTCAGGGAACACTAAAGACCATCCTCCTCCTCCTTCCACCCACTACCTTCTAGCACTGATGATATTACCTAGTTGGGTCATGAAATGTCTGCATGGAAACAGCCCAGCTCAGAGGGCACCAAGGACCCCACAGTCCTCCTCCTCCTCCTCCTCCTCCTCCTCCTCCACCCTCTTTCTTCCAGCACTGATGAGGTTACCTAGTTGGGTCATGAAATGTTTGCATGGAAACAGCCCAGCTCAGAGAGCACCTCCTTCCCTCCTCCTCTTCCTCCTCCTCCTCCACCCCATTCCCTTCTTGCACTGATGATATCACCTAGCTGGATCATGAAATGTCTGCAAGAAAATAAGCAAGCTCAGGGAACACTAAAGACCATCCTCCTCCTCCTCCCACCCACTACCTTCTAGCACTGATGATATTACCTAGTTGGGTCATGAAATGTCTGCATGGAAACAGCCCAGCTTCAGAGGGCAACAAGGACCCCACAGTCCTCC
>CM019157.1:7003692-7063389 GCA_009733165.1 Naja naja
GTTGAGACTCTAGACAGAGGGCAGAGAAGAGCGACCAGGATGATGAGGGGACTGGAGGCTAAAACATATGATGAACGGTTGCAGGAAGTGGGCCTGGCTAGTCCAGGGAAGAGAAGGACCAGGGGAGACAGGAGAGCAGCCTTCGAATATTTGAGGGGCTGCCACAGAGAGGAGGAGGGGGTCCAGCTATTTTCCAAAGCACCCGAAGGCCAGACAAGGAACAATGGATGGAAACTGATCAAGGAGAGATTTAGTCTGGAAATAAGGAGGAATTTTCTGACAGTGAGAACAATCAACCCTGGAACTGAAGTTGCCTTTGGAGGTTGTGGGAGCTTCATTGCTGGAAGCTTTCAAGAAGACACTGGACTGCCATCTGTCAGAAATGGTGTAGGGTCTTCTGCTTGGGTGGGCGGGGGGTTGGACTAGATGATCTACAAGGCCCCTTCCAACTATTCTATTCTATTCTATTCTCTCTTCTATTCTATTTTATTCTCTGTTCTGTTCTATTCTATTCCAATTTCTTTTCTATTCCAATTTCTTTCCTATTCCTATTCTACTCTATTCTCTATTCTCTATTCTTCTTCTTCTTCTTCTTCTTCTTCTTCTTCTTCTTCTTCTTCTTCTTCTTCTTCTTCTTCTTCTTCTTCTTCTTCTTCTTCTTCTTCTTCTCTGTTCTATTCTATTCTATTCTCTATTCTCTATTCTCTATTCTATTTTCTATTCTATCCTACTCTAGTAATAAATCAACAAATGATAAAGAAAACCCGAAACAACGTCAAAGAACAAATTGAGGGACTGTTAAGTCTTTTTCTGCTGTGGGTTTTCTTTTAAATGTTTCTAAATGATTTGACAGGAGCTTCTCCGTGACTGACCACGATGCGTGTGGCCCCTTTGGCATCGATCAGGGGGCATATTTTTGCATGTCGCCTACCCCCACCCCTGCCTTCCCTTCTCACGGCTCTGCTTTGCCACTAGAAAGCGTTTGGCATTTCATTATCCAGGGAACCTGAGCGTGTTTTGCAAATTAATTGAGGCGTGGGAGGAATGGCATCTGCTATTGTAAAAAAAAAAAGAAGAAGAAAAAAAAGAAACCCACAATTTAATGATTGCAGCAAAACTCGAAATTTAAAAAAAAAGGGGGTTAGGAAATAAACCCTGTGATAAACTGTCAACAATTAACAGGTGGGAGCAGGGCCTCGGGTAGATGTTCTTTTACAACCCATCTTGTCATGTCTCTTCGGGAATGGCGATAGTTTCTTCTTTGCCCCTTCATTAAAAGAGGGTGAAATATTTAGCAGGGGAAGAAAAGGTGGAACTGGAGAACAAGAACGATGGGATTTTTGGGTGGGCGGCGGGAAATGCTGCTGGGGTAGGAATAGTTCTCAGGTGTTCTCTCAAGTTATTATAGTCATGGACTTACATCCATTTGGGGGAAAGGGAGGGGGGGGAGGAAGAGAAGGAAGAGGAAAAAAAATGATGAGGAGGAGAGGAATCTAGAAATTTTGTGTTCTGATATCCAGGGCTTTGGACGTGGAATGAATCCGGCTTTATTGTGCTTTATTCAACAAGCCAACGATAAAATAAACTTGGAACGAGCTTGCTGTGCCAGCCTATCTGCAGAAAACATATTTAAATCAAGCGTGTGAAGATGACGCCGTGATTTTAATCATGGGCAATGGGGAGAAGACGCACTCTTTCTGAAATACCTCTCGGCTTCAAATTACAGGCATTTTGCAGAAAGCCCCCTGACCAAATCTAGCAGGTGCTGTTAGAATTTTTATGTCCTCTTCTATTTCAATTTGAGGCTTTCCCGCAAGGCAACTCAGCCCCCTAATCATCTATCCTAAACTGAGAGGTGCTTTCTGGGCTCGCTCGCTCGCTCGCTGTATATTAATAATAAAAGAGTACAGATCTCACGGACAGCAGCAGCGCAACGTTAACAGGTACAAGCCAACCTGAATGGAAATGAAATTGTATATATTATCGGAGCCTTTAATGGGCTGGGGTAAAGGGGAGAGAAGACCTTAGCTGGAAAGGCCAATTTAAATCTCATTTTATGCCCCGCAGGCACCCAATCCTGTCAGTCCTTAAAACAAAAGTTTGGAAGAAAAAAAATAAGCAAGGTGGATTCACCCTCAAGGCCAGCTTTGGTGGAGGGGTGGGGGGGGGAAGCAAGATCATAAGGGTGTGCCATTTATTGGGTCAAGAAAGTCAGGCAGCATTCAGGAAATATCAGGACCAGAAGGTTGGAAGGGCGAGGAGGAGGGAGAAAAAGGAAGAAAAAGAGGAGGCGGGCAGGAAGAAGAAGAAAGGGAAGAAGAGGAAAGGAGGAAGAAGGAGGTTGAGAAGAAGAGGAGGAAGAGGAAGAGGAGAAGAGGGGTAGAAAAAAGAAAACGAGGCAGAGGAGAAAGACGAAGAAGAGGAAGAAGGGAGGAAGGAAGGAAGGAGAACTGCCAGAATGAGTGACGGGAAGCCAGAGGCATCAGCAAAAGGGCTGGTTCAGACAACGTTGACTTTGATCAAGACAAGCTGCCAATATTCTTATTTTATATGAGCATTTCCAAGAATTGTGTAAAAGCTGCCATTTCGGGTCAGTCTTTAACCGCTGAAAGATCAGAGTGGAGGTTGACACAGACAATGTATTAATCGTTGTTAGTTTCACTTGGATCTTTCTTTTCTTTTCTTTTAACAAGGTGCTATTTACTCACACCCAGAATCCCTTGGTTGCAACGGTTGAAGCCACAGTCACCCAAAAGATCGAAACAAAGATAAAATCTGAGTGGAGACCCCAATCTTCCCGGCCCATTATTATTTCATATACGTTTATTTCAGGTTTGACGAAAGAAAGAGAAATGAACATAAAAAGTATAGGGGTTACTCAGAGGGCAAGAGGATGGGGTGTTATCTGAATGAGAATACCTTCATGGCGAGAAAGATATAGAGATGGAAAGAGAGAGAGATAGGTAGGTAGATATGGAGGAGATAGGTAGGTAGGTAGGTAGATACATACATAGATAGATAGATAGATAGATAGATACATACATACATACATACATACATACATACATACAGAGATAGCTAGCTAGATAGATACATACAGAGAGAGAGAGGGAGACAGAGAGAGAGAGAGAGACAGGTGATAGATAGATGAGATATAGACAGACAGACAGGCAGATGGGTCAACAGACAGAGATATAGATAGACAAGTAGATGATATAGTAATATATAGATATATAGAGTGGTGATAGATACATATACATAGAATGAGATATAGACAGATAGACAGGCAGATGAGTCGATAGACAGAGATATAGATAGACAAGTAGATGATATAGTAATATATAGATATATAGAGTGGTGATAGATACATATACATAGAATGAGATATAGACAGACAGACAGACAGACAAATAAATAGATCTGTATGTACGGGAGAGAGAAGGTATTCTCATTTGGATAGCATCCCACTGTCCTGCTCTCTGGGTAACCCCTAAGCCTTTTATTTTAATTTCTTTTTCTTTCGTCAAACCTGAAGTAAACGTATAGGAAATAATAATGCCTTCCTCATTCTCAGCAACACATCTATTTACCTAAATTTCTAAAGCCTGCTTGGAAATGCAGAAGGGGAGACTTTTTAATCACTGCTGCTGGAACGAAGGCTTCCAACCAGGGACAAATGCTGACTAAATGTTAAACATATCACCTATTTTTGGGGGGGAATATTTTTTTAATTCCGCGCATGGAACTCTACTCTCTTTGACGTCCTTGGAATTCACAGGAGAAATCCCAATCAGATCTCAGGAGGATCAAAAGTAGATCTACGGCCATCCACCGTCTTATCTGGACTGCTTTTGTTTTCACCAACTTCAAAAGGGGGTGTATCCATTCTGTTCCTCAACACAATGTCAAATCAAAGGGGTAACCCAACGTTGTGCACCAGAAGGCTCGGCCATAGAGTTCTGTACGCAGTCCTCAAATTCTGACCGCCTCTGATCATTTCCCCCCCCCCAACTTTAAGCTGCTAAGCGAGGTGTTTCTTAAGTGAGCTCTGCCTCAGTTGCAAAACCGATTCCTATTTATGATGGTTGCAGGATCCCACTGGGGTCAAGCGATCACCTTTCATGACCTTCCCACAGGTCCAGTCGGTGGGGAAAGCCGGACTGACTTAACCACTGTCTCACTGAGCGCCAGAAACATTGGGCTCAGTTGCGGTCGCACATCGAGGATTAACTGTAACCCAACCACCCTTCTTCGCTCCACCGAGGGCCCAATACATCCTACAGCTTGACAGGCAGCTGGCTTCCGAGGAAGCTGTTGAAATATGGCAGGACCTAAAACGCTTACAAGGGATTACAGCCCCTTTCAGCATTGCATTTAAGGATATCTAGATGTAGGCAACAGAAATATGATTTAGAACAGGAATGGGCTTTAATGGGTGTTCCCCACCCCCATCCCCCTGCCTCCCCACCCCACCTCCCCTCCCTTTTCTGCTGCCATCAGAGCTTATTCAGCCCTGCTTCTTCAGTATCAGCAGGGAAGGCACTGAAACTTTTGTATGTCCTACGGTTTCGATGAAACTCCACTACCCTCAGCTGAACGAGGGCAAGATGGTGTTAAGACCGACCAGACTGGCTTCGAAATGAGATAGGAAGATGGATAGATTAGATAGATAGATAGATAGATAGATAGATAGATAGATAGATAGAATGGATAGATAGATAGATAGATAGATAGATAGATAGATAGATAGATAGAGATAGACAGATAGTTTGATAGTTTGATAGATAGTTCGATAGATAGATAGATAGATAGATAGATAGATAGATAGATAGATAGACAGATAGACAGATAGACAGATAGAGATAGACTGATAGATAGTTTGATAGTTTGATAGATAATTCGATAGATAGATAGATAGATAGATAGATAGATAGATAGAGATAGACAGACAGACAGACAGACAGACATAGATAGATAGTTCAATAGATGATAGATAGATGGATGGATGGATGGATGGATGGATGGATGGATACAGAATAGAGATGATGGATGGATGGATGGATAGAATAGAGATGATAGATAGATAGAAACAGACAGATAGATGAGGGGTGAGAGAAAGAATGACAAAGATAAGTGAAAAAAAGAATGATAGAGACACAGACAGATAGACAGACAGATGGACGATGGATGGGGTGAGAGAGAAAGAGAAAATGACAAAGAGAAAGATGTGAGAAAGGGATGATGAAAGGTAGGCAGGCAGGCCAGAGAAAGAGATGAGAGAGAAAGAGAGAGATAAATGAGAGAAAGAAAGAGTAGATAGACAGACAGACACAGAGAGATGATAAATAGATATATAGAGAGATAAGATAGAAAGACAGATAGACAGAAAGATAGAAAGAAAGAAAGAAAGAAAGAAAGAAAGAAAGAAAGAAAGAAAGAAAGAAAGAATTGTATCCTGTTGACCATTTTAAGAAGACAAAAAGCTCCAGGATGATGCCCAGTATGAAACTGTGGGACAGAAACGCCCACTCCCATATTCGCAGGAGAACAGTTTTCCTCTTGAATTTTCACGTCCAATTCATACGAATTTCTTTCTTTCTTTCTATGCCTTCCCGAACGCAGGAATGGGGAAGGGGAATATGAAAGCGAGATTGGAAAGCCATCAAATTAATTAGAAATAAAGAGCCTTGTAAAAACATTCCCCTCACTTTTTGGGGGGCTCCGGTTTTGATTGCGCTCCGCATGAGCGGAATTAAAATAGATTCGTCCAAGTCATTAGAAGCCAGCTCAACTCACGAGCCTTGGCCGGGCGTGACAGCTGCCACTGGCCTCCTTCTTCTCAAGAATGCAAATGATTAAGGAAGATTAAATGCCTCCTCGGCTTAAATACTCTTGATAATGAGCTCCTTTCCTTCAGAAAGAAAAAGGGTGTTTCATCTTGGAAGCCGATGGAGCCTGCTTTGAATTCTTTTAATTCCTAACAGCTCCATCTGTTGCTCGGATTCCCAGGTTCACGAGCGGCGTTGAGATCCAACTTGGGGGAACGGAGGATTGGGAAGAATGTTAAAACTGAACTAAGCTAGTCATCTCCTAAAAGGTGAATAATAAGAATAATGGAAAGGGGTGTGTGTGTGTCTTCTATTGAATGCAGAATAACCGAGTTGGAAGGGACTTTAGAGGCCTTCTAGTCCAGCCCCCTGCTTGGGCAGGGCACTGGAGGGCAGGACAAAAGGTAATGGGTAGAAGTTTGTAAAACGGAGATCCAACCTAGAACTGAGGAGAAATTTCCTGACGGCGAGAACAATTTAACTAATGGAATAGCTTGCCTCCTGGAATGGTGGGTGCTCCATCACTGGAGATTTTCAGGAATAGACTGGACAACCATTTGACTGGAATGGTAAAAGGCTCCTTGAGCAAGGGGTTGGACTAGAAGACCTCCGAAGTCCCTTTCCATCCTAGGATTCTATGTTCCAATGAAAGAAGGCAATGTAGAAGAATAGAATAGTAGAATAAGGAATAGAATGGAATGGAATAGAGAATAGAATAGAATAGAATTAGAATAGAATCAAGAAAAAATAGTCTAGTCTAGTCTAGTCAAGACTAGACTAGAATAGAATTGGAATGGAAGTAGGGTAGAATAGAGTAGAGTAGAGTAGGAGTAGAGTAGTGTGGAGTGGAATGGAATAGAGTAGAATAGAATATGGAATGGAATGGAATAATGAAATAATAGAATAGAAAGGCAAGCCATTCCACTGATTTATGGTCCCTGACGGTCAGGAAATTTCTCCTTGGTTGCAGGTCGGTCCCTTCCCTCTCTGTCATTTCTGTAAAGACAGGGCAATGCCCTCCAAACCCAAGTCAGGCAGCAGCCAAACGATACGATACACTGCATATGGTTGAGGATCCTTCCTGATGATAGGCTGAATGACCCTGTCTGACGGCATTAACACCCGCCGTGTTGATACTCCTTAATGGGATTATCCACGCCCTTAAAAAAAACTCGTTTGCCCGTTGAAAAGCTGAAGTCAACACATCAAGGAGACCGGAGGGAGATTAGGGATGGTTGGCGTCTCACACAGGATGGAGAGATGGGAAGGATGCGTCCGGTGAAGATCGCTGAATGACGGAACGGGAAAAAAATAAAATAAATACAGTGCCTCTGGATCGGGTCACAGAAAGATTTAATAGAATAACGGAGTTGGAAGGGACTTTTGAGGTCTTCTAATCCAACCTACTGCTCAGGAAACCTGCTGTCCCACTGCTCAGGAAACCGTATACCATTCCCGACAAATGGTTGGTCCAAACTTTTCTTAAAAACCCCCAGTGTTGGAGCATTCACAACTTCTGGAGGCAATTTGTTCCACTGATTTAATTGTTCTATGCCAGGAAGTTTCTCCTTCATTCTAAGTTGCTTCTCTCCTGGATCAGTTCCATCCGTTGCTTCTTGTCCTGCCTTCTGGTGCTTTGGAGAATAGCTTCACGCTCCTTCTTCGATTTGATTTGTTGAGGGACGCAAACAATCTCTTCACGCCCCATTTTCTGACAACAATGCGCTCTCAGACCAGCCGCCTCTGAAGGCCACAAAGGGCGAAGGGAAAAAAAATCAGATGGAAGCACTCATTCCAACGTGGCACTCAAAAGCCAACTCACCAACGCAATTGTGTTGGAGAGGCAGGTCAAGGCCAGTGACAACAAACAAGGTACTCCCATGTTACACCCCTCCTGCGCGGCCTGCATTGGCTTCCGGTTGCCCTCCGGGTGAGATTCAAGGTCTTGGTATTAACATTTAAAGTCCAACAGGGCATGGGTCCAGGTTATTTACGGGAACGGCTTCTCCCAGCATCTAATGCCAACCGCCCTGTGCGGGCGCACAGGCAGGGTCTCCTCGGGGTGCCGTCTGCGACACAATGTCGCTTGGTGGCGACCCGGGAGAGGGCCTATTCTGTGGCGGCTCCCACTTTGTGGAATCTTCTTCCGCTTGAGCTCCGTTTGGCTCCTGATCTTCGCACCTTCCGCCATGATTTGAAAACTTGGCTCTTTCTACAATCTGGGTTGTGCTGATTCTCCTGGGTTGGGGTTATTTAACTGGGGTTTTAAACGTTAATTCGGCTTAAATGTTTAATATCTTTTTAATTAATTTAATTTATTTACTGTTGTATTTTAATTGTAAGCCGCCCCGAGTCTTCGGAGAGGGAGTGGCATATAAGTCGAATAAATAAATAAATAAATAAATAAATAAATAAATAAGGATCTTGTTGGTCCTTAATTACCAGGGACTGGAGGCTAAACCATTCAAAGGATAGTTGCAGGAACTGAGTAATGTCTAGTTTAATGAAAAGAAGGACCAGGGGATGACAGGATAGCAGTCTTCCAGTATCTCATGAGCCTCGGTGGCGCAGTGGTTAGAGTGAAGTACTGCAAACTACTCCTACTGCAATTTGGCAGATCGAATCCCACCAGGCTCAAGGCAGAGGTGTGTCACTCCGAAACCGCAAAACGCCTACGTCCCTCACCACTCCTACACCAAAGAGCCTTGGGCCTGGCCTCCAGACCCTACCCCCCAAAATGGTTACCCAGCTGCAATTTGTAAAGTTAGCAGAAGGCAAAGAGTATTAATTAAAGGCATGTGCAGTGTGGAATAATACCACGCTTAATTCTAATTACATTTGAACATAAAGGAGATGGAATTCAATTTCGTTTTTTGTCCTAGCTCCAGCAATTAAAAACTGTTCAATTGGGAGAGACAAAAATTAAAATCCAAAAGAGCCGGTGCAGACTAGTGGGGAAGGCACCCGCCTAGAAACCAGGAAACCCACCTTAGTCATAAAAGCTGGGTGACTTTGGGCCCATCACCAGGAGAGAGCGAGTTCTCGTCCTGCTTTAGACATGAAAACCAGCTGGGTGACTTTGAACCATTCGCCAGGAGATGGTGATTTCTAGTTTCACCTTAAGTGAGAAAACCAGCTGGGTGACTTTGAACCCATCACTAGGAGACCGTGAGTTCTAGTTCCATGAAAGGCATGAAAGCCAGCTAGGTGACTTTGGGCCAGTCATTCTCTCTCAGCCCAACCTACCTCACAGGGTTGTTTTAGTGGGGAAATTAGGAGAAAGAAGGTGTGGTAGATATATTTGCCACCTTGAGTGGTTTATAAAAATAATAAAGGCAGGATCAAAAACAAAAGTATTCTATTTTTAGGAGGAGAGCTAAAGTCACCAGGGGAATCTAGATTTGCTGATTGACAACACCCGCAGTGATTCGTTCAGCGAACGTCGCAAAACGTGTCATAAAATTGGACCTGACTCACTGAACGACTACTGCCTTGCTTAGCCATGGAAATGTCGGTCCCAACGTGGTTATAACTCAAGGAAAATCAAGGAAAATCTGTAAGGCTTCAATCCATCAAACCTATTACCAGAATTCACCCACACCCCATCGTGTCTGCTGGGCCACAACAAGACTTCAGATTCAGCTTCTGAAACTGAACGCAAGAAGGTTCCACTGTAAAGCAAACACACCAGCCAGCTTTGAGATCTTAATATGGCAACAGCGTTCGGTTACTTTAAATAAACAATCCATTTTGGAAAGCGCGCAGAGTAAGGCAGGCGTTTCGAACGAGAAACCCGAATTTTTTTTTAAAAAAATGACATTTACAGCAGGAGGAAGAGCAGGAATGTTGGCTATCCAGGCAAACAAAATGAATTTTAAAGGGAGGGGGGGAAATGTTTTGCAAAAAAGCAACTGCAGTTTATTTCATGCACGACAAGGCCAACCGAAGAAGGAAAGCAAAAACTTCTCTTAATGTCACCCTTTCCATATAAAAAAAACGCCTACTATTTTATGGAGGAACAGCGTCCGCTTTCCAATGGAATTAGGGGACTGAAAAATAAGCTGTCAAGTGCCCCGGTACTTGTTAAACATTTAAAAACAACAACAACACAACCTTTTACAGTATTTGGCGTTTTTATTGTTAACGGTTGGCCTTAAAAAAGGAAATCAAGGAAGCCTATTAACAGTTTACACTCTACACTGCCTAAGAAATTTTATAGTCATGGCTTTATAGAGGAAATTGATTTTAGCTCGTTGGGTCTAGTGGTGAAGGTGCTGACTTAGAAACCAGGACACGGGAAGTTCTAGTCTTGTCTTAGGCAGGAAAGCTGGCTGGGTGACTTTGGACCAATCACCAGGAGATGGGGAGTTCTAGTCCCACCTTAACCATGAAAGCCAACTGGGTGACGTTGGGCTGATCACCAGGAGATTGGGAGTTCTAGTCCCACTTTAGGCACGAAAGATGGGTATGTGTCTTTGGACTAATCACCAGATTGGGAGTTCTAGTTCTACCTTAGGCATGAAAGCCAGCTGAATGACTTTGGGCTGATCACCAGGAGACTGGGAGTTCTAGTCCCATCTTAGGCATGAAAGATGGCTGGGTGACTTTGGGCCAATCACCAGGAGACTGGGATTTCTAGTCCCATCTTAGGCATGAAAGATGGCTGGGTGACTTCGGGCCAATCACCAGGAGATTGGGAGTTCTAGTTCTGGCTTAGGCATGAAAGATGGCTGGGTGACTTTGGGCCAATCACCAGGAGATTGGGAGTTCTAGTCCCATCTTAGGCATGAAAGATGGCTGGGTGACTTGGGCCAATCACCAGGAGATTGGGAGTTCTAGTTCTGGCTTAGCCATTAAAACCGGCTGGAGCACCTTGGTCGGTCTGTCTGTCTGTCTGTCTCTCTCTCGTTCTCATTGTCTCTGCCCAACTCACCTCAAGGGGTTGTTGTTTGAAGGAAAACAGGAAAAGGAAGGTATCTTACATCCAGGTAATCCTCTCAGTTGCAACCTTGATTGAGTCTGGCAATTATGGTCACAATTTGGGATGGTTAGCAACAGAAACTGTGGCCGTTAAGTTGAGGACTGCCTGCATACCTGCCATTTTTGCTGAGATTGCTAGCCGGGGCATTAAAGAAACAATAAGAGGAGCTTTAAGATTTTTTCCTCACTTTGAAAAAAACAATCTTTTCTCTTTAAGCCTCCGATACCCTTCCTATAATACGCAGGTAGCCTTCAACGTACCACTGCAATAGGGCCCAAATTTCCATTGCCCACTGAGAAATTTTTTAAGTGAGTTTTGCCCTGTTTTATGACTTTTCTTGCCACAAGGGTTAAGCAAACCACCGCAGCTGTTAAGTTAGTTACACGGTCGTTAAGTGAATCCCCTCTCCCCCATGACCTGTTTTCCCACCTCCCAGAGCCTCCACGCGGACCCTGCACTTACCTCCATCGCAAATGGGCCGCGTGGAGACTCCTGGGAGCGGCGGGGCCAGCCGGTCGATTGAGATGCTGGTTCGGCAAAGCAGATGTAACTTTAACATCCGGTTCACGTGAACCAGTCCAAACCGGCAGAATCCCACCCCTGCGTCTTCCGTTCAAATGTGCTAATTCCCCTTTTTCTCAAAACTTTTGAGAACACCTGAGCGCCGGGTTGAAGCTTGGTGCAAGCGGGAAGGAAGATGCTAATTCTGGAATCTTCTTCTTCTTTTTTTAAAGGCTCCTCAAAGCCAAAACTTTAAGCCATGAATATGTATTTTTGGCGAAGGGGGTTTGTTTGTGCAGGGAAGCAGCGGTCTGCTCGAGGAAATCCAAGCTCCCCTTTGAAAAGGGATAATTGAAATAGTCGAACACATGGTAATTCAATCGCTTACGCCTGCTTACGCTGGCGGGGGGGGGAGGAAATGAAAGGCCCGGGAAAAGCGAACAGACGAGGGTTTAGCAAATTCAAGCCCAGGATGTGTTTTTCCTTCCACCCTAAAATGCAGATGTTTCTCTCTGTCTCTCTCCAGAAAAAAAAGAAAAAAGAAAGGAAAGATCAACCCCAAATCATCGCAATTTTGAAAACGGGCCGATCTGCCGGAGATGAAATCCATCGGTCCAACATCTTAAAAGTTTTACGACTTTTGAAAAACACCCCGTTTCTCTTCCACAGCTGGGCAGCAGCACCCTGGCACGTCATGGCATCTTTCTGCAAAGCCGTGCGCTTGCCAATGTGTGGCTTTGTTTGTTTGTTTGTTTGCGTTCCTCCACTCTGGCCATGGCATGATTATCTGCGCGACGAAAGCGCAACGATTTAAAGAGTCCGACACCCCTGCAGGTCACTGGCCCTCTCCCCCTCGGGAGTAAAAAAAAAGGTCAAATGTGCTGAATTACTGAAATCTGGAGGGCACCCTGGAGAAAGCGGCTCAAATTAAAGCCAAAGCAAGCTGGGCAGAAGCCAAAACACGGTGACCGACGTCCTTTTGTGGATGCACAAGAGGCCAAAGGGGCAACCCCAGCAGGCTTTTGTTCGAGGTTGGGCGCAGATGATTATTCGGAAAAGCAAGTCCGCTTGCCCGGCCGGTGGCCGCTGAGCACAATGGTCTCCCGTAAACCCAATTTCGGCGAGGAACAGTAGGGCACCATTAATGTCCAAACTGGCGCAGAGGGGAAGGAGAGAGTTTTGTGTTGGCTGTGATTGTCGTTCAACGCCAAGCTTTGTGCCTAAATAGCTTGACACAGTTGGTGAATGGCCATCCTTGCGTGAGTTTTTAAGCTATCCATGGCCCGGTAGGTTTCTCCCTTTCATAAAATCTGCCTGTTTGGAGCCAGCTTCGTGCTCCCAATTAAGGAAATGTTTGTGGCAGTGGTGAATAAAAGCCACAATCCTGATTCTCCCCGCGAAGAAAAGAAGATGAATTTCAAACCTGGTGGCTTTCTCTGGGAATCCGGTTGTGAGAATGGCCCTGCAAGGATTCACAACCTACAATATACCTTGTTCATCCTTCTGACATTCCCTCCCTCCATTTGGAGAATTGTCAAGTGTTTTCTTTTCTGGCAAAAGGGTTGGAGTGCCCAATATGAAACGCAAGTGGCACAAAGCAGGGAATGGAGCCGCCTGAGAATAACGTTGGCAAAAACAGGTCAATGTAAGAGAAAATTAAGTTGGAAAGGACTAAAAAGTTCTTGAGAATCTCCAATTTGGGTGTTTCTCAGCATTGGATCCTTTAAAGTGTGTGTGTGGGGGGGACACTTCAATTCCCAGAACTCCCCCATCAACCATGCTGGCTGGGGAATTCTGGGAGTGGATCATCTGAAAGTTAAGTTAAAGATAAGATTGCTATCTTTAAAGGAAGTCAAAGATAAGATGGAGAAACCCTGATGTAATATGTCCGTGTGTCTGATTTTGGACCCTATGACATTCATAACGACTGTCCACACTTGGCAACTTCTAGTGTTGGGACTACAGTTCCCGCAATCCAAGGTCAGCCTGGCCAGAAACTTCTCCCTAAAGAAATCACACACACACACACACACACACCCAACTCTCCCATGCTTTGTGGAAATCACACCTGCTGCAAGAAGGAACTTAAATTCGCTCAGGTAGAGATGGCTACCGCTTACTCAAAAGCCTCAAACAAACACAATTAATTGACACAGAATGTAAATATTTGCATATAAACATGCTGCTGTTGAAATGATGCGGTGTTTCACTGTTTATGTTGTGGTTTCAAGCCACCATATGCCGACGTGTGTGAACGTTCAAAGAAGCAGGATTTCCGTTCTCTACCAAAATCCACGCAGAGCAAACTTTTTTCCCCAGGAAAACAGGGAAAGTGAATCTCGAAAATTTCCCAAAAGCAGAAATGAACTTCCAAACACGTTTTGAAAATTCATCAAGTTGCCAGTGCCGTATTAAATGACTCAAGCATTCGTGAAAGGGTGGGCTGAATCCCCATAATTATTTTAAAAAAAAAAAACCAGCTATGCAGACATTTCTCCAATAAAACCCAGCTACTGCATTCCCACTCACGCTAGTAATACTATTACTAAATTTGCAGATGATACAACAGTGGTGGGACTCATCTCCGGGGGAGGATGAGCCTGCCTACCGAGATGAGGTGGACTGGTTGCTTTCGTGGTGTGGAGACAATAACTTGGTCCTCAACACCAATAAGACCAAGGAGCTTATAGTGGACTATAGAAGGAACAGATCAGACATCCAGCCCTTGCTCATCAATGGAGACTGAGTGGAGCAAGTGGCCGGTTTTAAGTTTCCGGGTGTTACCCAGAAAAGAGGACCTGACCTGGGCTGCTCACATTGCAGCCCTGGTCAAAAGGGCCCAGCAGAGATTATACTACCTGAGACTTCTCAGGAAACAACAACTGGATGAAAAACTGCTGGTGACCTTCTACTGCTGCACCATAGAGAGTATCTTAACTTACAGCCCCTATGTAAGGTTTGCCAATTGCACAGTGGCAGATAGGTTAACGTCATTGCCCAGAGGATCATGGGTTGCCCTCTCCCCTCTTTGGAAGAGCTTTATAGCTCCTGCTGCCTTAAGAAAGTTCAAAACATTCTCAAAGATCCATCTCTCATCCTGGACACCATTTTTTTAAACTATTACCATCAGGCAGACGGTACAGGATAATAAAAACAAGGGCAAATAGGCTTCAAAACAGCTTCTATCCCAGGGCAGTAGCTCTTTTGAATTCTGCTGTATAGTGCAATATTAATGCAATATCAGGGGTTTTCAATTCAGTGCATAGAATGTGAAGGATGTGTGTTTGTGTTTATTTTCATAATGGTAACTTTTGTACACTGAAGATGGTATTTAATTTCATTGTACAATGACAATAAAGTAAACTAAACTAAACTAAGTGCAATGTTCACTTTGGGGCCTTGAAAAAGGATCTGGAAATTTGAAATCTGAAATAGAAAGAGTGGCTTTGGTATATCCCCTTTTGCATGAATTTGGATAGTCCTTGATTTGCAACCATTTGTTTAGCGACCGTTCAAAGTTACAATGGCACTGGGGAAAAAGGGGTATTTGTGACCATTTTTTTCCACACTTGTGAACGTTGCAGCATCCTCCTGGACACGTGATCAAAATTTGGTCCATATTTAGATCAAAACGGGCTCATATTTATGCCAGCTGGGTGACTTTCGCCAATTTTTTTTTTTAATATGTGTTTTATTTTTATTCATAAACATTTTGAATACAGTGTATTGTCAGGGCATATCATTTACAAAAAGGCAAACAAAAAACCAAACAGAAATATCAACATATATACTAGTAACGATAATGATGGCAACCAAATAATTTTAACTGACTTCCTTGTATTAGCTTATTTATAGTTCTATTACTTATATCAACATGTTTCTAATTGTCAACTCTCTTTGTATTTAATTCTTACATAACAATAATCTTTCTTCACCTAATTTCTATCTCTTATCTCCAGCCACTCGTAAAATCTATTCCATGTCAAGTAATATTCTGTGTCTTCTTTATCCTTTATTTTTAATGTCAATCTATCCATCTCGGCACATAGTATTTCCCGAATTACATCCTCATCTGATGGGGTGTTCTCGTTTTTTCCAATGTAGTACAAATACAATCCTTGCAGCTGTCAATACATGCAAAATTAAATATACAGTCCCTTTGTCATATCCTTCCGGCATTATACCCAACAAAAAATATTTCTGGTTTCAAGTCTATGTGTCGCTTAATCATCTTTTCCAACCATGTATGTATTTTCCTCCAATATTTTCTTGCTGTCATGCATGTCCACTACATACAACAGTGAGTACCTGGAGTTTGATTACACTTCCAACATTTGGTGGACATGTTGCTAAACATTTTGGCCCATCTTGCAAAAGATTTTGGGCCAATTTCAGGGAGAACGAGCGTTCTAGTCCAGCCTTAGGCACATGGCTGTAATAGAGTCATCCTTAGGCCTTCTTTTCACACCAGTCCAGACAAGCTCTTTTGTGCTTTGTGCTGCAACAAAGGAGGTCCCTCAAGGACTTAAGGGATAAACCTGACTGTTGGCTTCTCCAGGTAAGCCCCATTCGCCACCGGGCCTCCTCGCTAAAGCTGACACAAAGCCACCTTCCTTCTTTTGTGCAAAGTCACCCAGGAATTGTAAAAAAAAAAAAAAATTGCTGACTGGAAACGCTGAAACTGTTCGGTCAATTATCTTGCTCATTTAGCAGCCGAGAAGGAGGACAACTCGTTCCATCTGCCAGTCACAACCAATTTGAAGTCAGTGGGATGATGGATCCATTTGGGGAGGGAGGGGAAATGGGTAGCTACCTCAAGGCTGCCGAGGAGAGCAGGGGAGGGGGAGAGAGAGAGAGAGAGAGAGAGAGAGAGAGAGAGAGAGAGAGAGGGTTTGTGTATTTGTGTCATGCCCCTGTTGGATTCTGACTCCGAGGGAATGGAAGTGTGGCTCAGGAGGTTGTGGAGGAAACTGGGGAAGGGCACAGGCCGGCTGGGCAGTCAGAGGAAGACCCAGGCCCATCCCGTCTTCATCCTAGGGCACACAGGGAGGAGAGGATAAGGGAGAAATGTGAATGGCATGGTCTATGGGGGAGGAAAGGGCCCTGATCCCCTTCATGGGCTGCAGCTGTGAGGACTGTTTATAAGGACAAACTGCGCATGGCCCAGTGCTGGAAACAAAGCATGAAATAATTCTAGTCTTTCACTTCTTACCTGAGTTCTGGCCTCCTTCCCAGTGTGTGTATTTTGATATCTGTGGACATCTTCAAGCCCTTATCCTGTCTCGTCTCCCTAATTGCTTCAGTGTGATTTGTGTTGTTTTTCCTATTTATAATTTATATGTATTTTGAGTTTGAATGGCATTTCTTCCTTTTCGCAACTGTTTGTGGGGGAGTTTTTCCTCCAGTCAATGATAATTGGAGCTTTGAAGCCAAGTTGAAGGAATTTATTTATTTTTTATTTTATTTATATTTGAACTTGTATGCCGCCCCATCTCCGAAGACTCGGGGCGGCTCACAACTAAAAACACAGAACAATAAATTAAATAAATAAATTAAATTAAAGGGACTTCACCTGTTTTTGTGACTCTGTTGCCTTTGCATCCCACCCTGGGTCATCACAGTGGGTGTGGGTGTGTCTTGTGTCCCTGCAAAGCTCTCTCTTACCTATTCACATCCTATTAGCCGGCTTTCGCCCTGATCCATGAGCCGACGGAATTGTTACAGCCTTTGCCGAAATCCATGGGAACTCACAGCCACAAGCACAGAAAGACGGAGCAAGGGCAGAAAAGAGATTAAAAAGAAGATGAGGGCACATCCTCGGGGGACTGTCCTGCCTTAGCGACGGGTCCTAAAATGGGGTGTTCATCCTACCGAATTTCTCTCCCCTCACACCCTCCCCTCCCAGTCCCGTTTTAAAACTGCACTTAGGCAGCTGAGAACTTTTTCAGCAAGAAAAAAAAAATTCCCGCAAAGCCCACGCGGATTGGCCTAGATTCACCACCACAATCTTGGTTGCTAAGTGAGTTTTGCCCCACTGAATGACCTTCCTTTCCAGAGGTGTTCAGTGGATCCCTGCGGCGGTCAAGTTCGGAACAGCTTGTTAAGTGAATCCGGCTTCCCCGTGGGGAAAAAAAAAGAGAGGGATGAGGTGACCCCAGGACATTGCGACCGTTGTAAATATGAATCGGCTGCCAAGCCTATGAATTTTGATCACGTGATTGTGAGGATGCTGCAACGGTCGTAAGTGTGAGGGCCGGCTGTAAGTCACATTTTCCAGTGCCGTTAATGCTCTTAACAACGGTGGGAAGAAAAGGGCACAACGTTGGGCACGGCTCACGTAACCTCGCTTAACGATGGAAATTCTGGTCTCAAGTTTTGGTCGTAGGTCATGGACTGCCTCTACTGATCCCCAAATGTCCTTAGGATGACAACACCCGACTTAAATCAAGCCGAACTGTAAACCATCCAGACATTCCTGAAGGCCAGATGGGAAATAATGGGTTTTAATAACAAGCGAGTCAATTCGGGTGGACAACAGATTGGTTGACAATGGGAAGAATCTCAGGAGACGACGTGGCTGCCTTCTCCTTCTTGCGTGGGAATACACAGAATTACATATAGATTTGCAACATAAAGAGGCAGATTTAGCCCTAGTTTCAACTGGGAAAATGGGAGCATCTTAGAGCAGGCCGCGTTCCCAAAAATGCCACGGAATTTCTAGAAGCCTGGCACTCTGACAATGCGGCCTTCCACGGACACATAGATAGGAACAACATCTACAGATTGTGCAAAAGAGAGAATCAACCAGTCCAAAAAGGAAGAAAAAGACTCCAGGTTAACGCCAAGGTTAACTTCAGACCAACAAGCAAGTAAGCCAGACCCCACTCAGGAAGTTGCCAAAGAATCTCTAAGATTGCTCTCCACCCACCCAGACAGGAAAAGACACCAGAATATATTCTGAGAACAAACCACACTCCTTACTAGCACTGATGATGTTATGTAGTTTGGTAATGAAACGTTTGCAAGAAAACAAGCAAGTTCAGAGAGACCCAAGGACCTCACTATCATCATCTCTTCCTCCCCTTCCTCTTCACAAATCCCATTCCCTTCTAGCACTGATGTTATCTAGCTGGGTCATTAAATGTCTGCAAGAAAACAAGCTCACATAGCATCAAGGACCCCTCATAAACAGAATGTCAAGCCTGAAGGCATCTGCTCAGCTCCATCAGCCCCGACTCCACCCCGGGAAGAGAGTCAGAAAAGAAGATTTCATTACTTGGAAACCTGACACAGAATTTAAAAAAAAAATTTTTTTTTAAATAAAATAAAATCCAACCTTTAGAGTCTCCAAATCTGTTATTATGAGTCTACCAAGCCTTTCAGAGAAATCCAAATAATAGGATATGTTGCTTCGGGGAAAATATAACTCTCAGGCACATTGGCAGGTTTAAAATCCATGCGTTACCCACAATGCTAATTTATGGCTTAAATTATATGTTGGGAGAGATCCTTGCTTCTCTGAGGCTGGCATTTAGAAACGGGCTCTTCTGAATTCCAAAAGAATCCGCGTCCTTTTACATCTTAAAATTTGGGGGGGTGGGGGGTGTTTGAAAAAAAAAAAAGAAACTTTAGTTGGCTTAATGTCTTTAAAAAAAAAGTGGTGGGGTGTGGAAGGCAGCATTTCGGGCGGTCCTCCACTTACGACTGCAACTGAGCCCAAAATTTCTGTTGTGAAGCAAGACATTGGTTAAGAGCCTTGGTGGTGCAGGCTGTTAAACGCCTAGCACTTAGTTCCAGCTGCCTGCAATTAGTGCAGGCTCGAATCCCACCAGGCTCAAGGTTGACTCAGCCTTCCATCCTCTTGGGGTAGGTAAATTGAGGACCCAAGATTGTTGGGGGCAATAAGCTGACTTTGTAAAAATGCCGCTTAATAATGTGCAGGCATATACAATGGAATGAAGGCTATTGCTGAGCGCATTGGGTTGTGCTCCAAACATTGTAAGCTGCCCTGAGTCTCCGGAGAAGGGCGGCATATAAATATGAATAAAAATAAAATAAAATAAATAAATAAGTGACTTTCGCGGGGGTGGGGTGAGGGGGCTTTTACAACCTTTCTTGTTCCGGTTGTTAAGTTAGTGACACGGTTGTTAAGTTGAAACTGGCTTCCCCGTTGACTTTGCTTATCGGCAGGTCTCAAAAGCGTGACTTCGGGAGACAACAACGGTTGTTAAGTGTGAACCAGTTGCCAGGCGTCTCCGTTTTGATCATGGGATCCTTCACGTGTCGCACGAGGATTCTGCAATGGCCCTAAGAATGATGACTGGTTGTCATAAGTTGCATACTTTAACCAGGAGGATGCTGCAATTGTGGTTGTGTGCAAGGACCAGTTATTAAGTCACTTTTTTTTTTCAACATCATGACCGTGAATGGTCACTTAAGCCAGTGGTCACCAGCCAGGGGCCAAAGGGCTGCGTGGTGCGCTGCCCACATGGTCCACAGGAACACAAGGCTTGTGTCGCTTGCATTGCGAACAACACGAGGCAGTGAGGGGAGGGGGGAAAGGGCAGAGGGGGGGAACTCAACCCACTCGCCCCACACGCATGGCCTGGCCACCAAGCTGCTTCTTTCCGCTTCTTTCTTCTGCTTTTGGCTTCACACAAGGAAAGCAGCTGAAGTCTTTTTTTCTCTCCCCCAAACTCCGCCAGAAATGAGTCTTTGGGACCCTGCAAGGCCTCCTGCTCCAAGAGGCTGCGCCGGCAAAGACTCATTCCTGGCGGAGTCTGGGGGAGAGAAAGAAAGACTTCTGCTGCTTCTGCTGCTTTCCTTGCATGAACCCAAAAGTCTCTCTCTCTCTCTCCCCTTGAGAATGGAGCTGGAGATGATAAAGAACGATCAATCGGTAGGAAAACGGGGTGGGGAATTTTCCTGCAGACTTTTTTGGGGATTTTTCCAGGGTCTCTGGTCTGCGGGATTTAAAATTATGAGTTTGGTGGCCCCTGAGGTCCAAAAGGTTGGTGACCCTGACTTAAGTCAAGGACTACCTGTATGAAACACTGCAAGGCAGAAGTAAATTTTAGAGGGTCAGCGAGCTGCCCCCAGGTCTCTTACGAATGACAGGAAGGCTGAGATCTTGCCCAACGTTGTTGCATGAACATTTTGTTTCTGCAAATCCCTGCAACATTGGAAAGGTGTGGAGATCCCCACAGATGAAAAGATAGTAAAACAACAACAACAACCAGAATGTGCAGGAATGGATAGATTAATGCTTGGAATTAAAGAGAAGGAAGATACGGAATATTTTTGAAACATGGGATTCATTTTATCTATGGTTAAATAACAGCAACAAAAGTTAGAATGTTTAAAATTATAAGCAAAGGATTAATTTCACCATGAGGGTTTATTATGATATGTTTTATTATCAATATGATTTAGTATTAACCATTAAGTATTAATATTATGTGCAGAAAATACTGTTCTTATGTGATCACCACTAATGAACATTATGATGATAATGATGACTATTGTACAAACTAACTGTAACCAGACAAAAGACTGTTTCTTTCTTTATATATATATATATATATATATATATATATATATGTAGGTCTTGGTGTATTCGGGTCTTGTCCCGTGTAAGATTAGACAAGACCCGAATACACCAAGACCTACATACCTTTACCCGTGAAAATCTACGAATATATATATATATATATATATATATATATATATATATACGAAAACACACACACACACACACACACACACACATATATATATATATGCACATACATACATAAATACACACACACACACACACACACACACATCCCAATTCCTCGCCTATCACAAACTCAGCAAACAGAAACCAGGATTTTTGCTTGGGGATTGCAATCCCTTGTCTGTCCCTTTGGTTTTTCTTCCCTGGGGGAGTAATGCAAAATATCAAAAAACCAAGGACTCCCGGGGCAAATTATGAGATCTTTAGAGAATTACCCCCTTTCCCTGTGGCCCTTCTAGGCTCCCCCTTCCCACAATCTGATCTCAGCCGTGTGTTTAAAAATACAATCGTTAACAGTCTGGAGGCGCCGAAAATGCCTTGCCTCAGCTCATCAAAAATACAAGAAGCCGGCCATGAAGGATTCGAAAATTAAAAATTAAGTACAGAGAGCACTTCGCAAGGCAGAGATCATGGACTACAAAACCAAACGAATGTGTGTGTGTTGAAGAGGCTGCTCAATTATTCCAGATGCTCTTATTTAAAACAGCTAAGGAGGCTACCGCCAAGCGACATAACTCAAAAAGTGCTGCATCATGTCACTGCATTGTGAACCCAGCCAAAAGCCCAAAGCCAGCCAAGGAGGGTAACATTTAAACCTCAGGGTTTTCGGAGAACGGCGGAGAGGGAGGGATGTTCTGCCAAGCAAGTTCTGAAGCCTTATGCCGGATCCCAAAGTCGGGCCGGATTTCAAATAAAGGAAACCACGGTTAAGTCTCCTGGCCAAAGTTAGGTTTCAAAGGGACTCGCCGTTTCGGCTAAGCCGTCTTTCCACTTTGGTTCCCTGGCCACAAGAAGGTGGTTTACAACAGTCCTTGGTGCTGAGCTTGGTAGCTGGGACATTTCGCGACCCTCTAGGTAACATCATCAGTGCTACTGAGGGTGCCTTCTTCCCCGTTTATATGCAATAACTCTGAGCTTGGCCGTTTCGCTGTCCCAGCCCTTCTCCCTTTCACGATTGAGAAGGAAGGAAGGGAGGATTAAAATCCCTCTGGCAATTCCCAATTAATCCCATCCACCCAGCAAATCATCTCATCACAACCAGCAACTGCAGAAAGGTGTGAGCAGCGCATGAGAGATGTAGGGCGGGTCAGAGGGTGTATGGATCGGGGTGAGGGTGTAGCTTTGCAGATTGGGGTACAGCAGAGACTGTGGAGGATGCAGGGGTGCATGAGAGTTTGGGGAGCGTGTACAGGAGTCTGTGGCATGGGTTGGGTTGCATAAGTGGAGGGGCGTGAGTGAGCTGCGCAGCATATCCATCAAGGGTCCGGAGGAAGGTGCAGATGTGGGGCAGACTTACTCCCAGCAACTTGCAACATTCCCCATGGCTTCCCCAATGACAGTCACTGGGGAAGCCGGCAGGAAACGGGTCACAAACGGTGATCACATGGTCACAGGGCACATTGCCAAGTGCCCAGATGACGATGACGTGAGTGCAGAGGCGCTGGGATGATCAGAACTCCAAGGACTGGTGATAACCCCCATGTTTTCAGCCCCAGCGTAACTCTGAACTCCGAGAGAATGTTCGTAAGTCAGTACACCTGTACTGTACATATAAACAGCCAACAGGTCATTAAAGGAAAGTAGAACAGGCACACACGGTTCTCTAAGGACATTTTTCCCTTTCCTTTCTCTTCCCTGTAGTAACGCCAACGGCAAAATATCTCTTAGTTTGCTGAATGTCAGTGACAATTAACATTAACACCTTACGGATAAAGCCATGGATGAGTTACCTTATTTGACCATTTATAGGCCTGGAGCAGTTGACTATAAAGGGGTGTTTTGTCTTGCACAGGGTCAAGACTCAAGAGACCGCTGTTATGGAGGGGATGGTTTTCGGACGGTTTGCCCACCAAGTTACTCAAGCGTTCCAACTCCCTAAAAACAAATCACAAGAAAAACAGCGTTAGAAAGCATATTTTACACCCCGTTTCCATGAATTCACCTGGGGGGGTGTAACTCGACAGTAAATCATCGGTCTGCACTTTCATACTCTCAAGGTGAAAAACGCAGGACTAAAAATCAAGCAGAAAGACCAAACTACAGGTGTTCCTTGACTTACAACTACAACGGGGAATGGTATTTCCACTGCTACCGTAAGCAGGGCAATTGTCCAATGGGTCGTGTCCAATTTTTCCATCGTTTTTGCCACAGTTGTTAAGTGTGAAGTGAATCATGTGGTCATTAAACGAATCCAGCTTCCCCATTGACTTTGTTTATTGGAAGCTGGTCATCCATCGATCCATCCATCTCTAGCTACATGGTTACTACAAGTTAAGTTGATGGATATAATTGAGTCTGTCATCTGCACCTCTATAACTGTCTGGTTTGAACTCTGCAACCCAACAAGACAGACACAGACTTCAGAGGGTAATTAGAACTGCAGAAAAAACAATAGCTACCAACCTGCCTTCCATGGAGAACCTGTATATACTGCATGAGTCAAAAAGAGGGCTGTGAAAATATCTACAGACCCCTCACATCCTGGACGTAAACTGTTTCAACTCCTACTCTCAAAACGACACTATAGAGCCCTGCACACCAGAACAACTATAGACACAAGGTTTTTTCCCGAATGCCATCACTCTGCTAAGCAAATAATTCCCTTAACAGTCAAAACTACTTATTAAGAGTGTATTACTATTATTCTTCTCATCCTTCCTATTACCATCTCTTCCCACTTGTGACTATAATGGTGTTGCTTGTATCTTT
The DNA here is from genome assembly GCA_009733165.1 of Naja naja. Lineage (NCBI taxonomy): Eukaryota > Metazoa > Chordata > Lepidosauria > Squamata > Elapidae > Naja > Naja naja. Next base: position 7,027,490 of record CM019157.1, read on the forward strand.
ACAATTTATATTGTTTTGTTTCCTAGTATGATTTGATTGCTTATTTAGTATCCTATGATTATCACTAAGTGTTGTAACTTATGATTCTTGATGAATGTATTTTATTTTTCTTTATGTACACTGACAGCATTTGCACCAAAGACAAATTCCTTGGGTGTCCAATCACTTGGCCAATAAAGAATTCTATTCTATTCTATATTCTATTCTATTCCATTCTATTTTTTTTTTAATTACATTTATATGCCGCCCTTCTCCGAGGACTCAGGGCGGCTTACAATTTTTGGAGCACAACCCAATGCGCTCAGCAATAGCCTTCATTCCATTGTATTACTAAGCGGCATTTTTACAAGGTCAGCTAATTGCCCCCAACAATCTTGGGTCCTCAATTTACCTACCCCGAGAGGATGGAAGGCTGAGTCATTCCTTATTCTACTACTCTTTTCTATTTCATTCCATTTTCTTTCTATTCTAATTCTATTCTATGCTATTCTATTCCATTCCATTTTCATTCTATTCTATATTCTATTCTAGTCCATTCTATTCCTTATTCTACTACCCTATTCTATTTCATTCCATTCCATTTTCTTTCTATTCTAATTCTATTCTATGCTATTCTATTCCATTTTCTTTCTCTTCTAAGATACAAGAGTTGATGGATAGGAGATAGATGGATCCTTCCACCCATCCATCTATCCAACCTATCTATCCATTCATATCTCTTAACGTTTATTGTTTTGGCTCAATGTTACCTCCAAGCCGTTTTCTCTCTTTTATTTGCTGTCTCTGCACTGGCTACTTTAGTTGTGTTTTCTCTGTTCGCGCTTTCTTTATTTCCTTATCATAATGTTTCATTTTATTGTTATTTCATTTTATGGTTATTTCTTCCAGTCATTATGGTTACTTCTGGTGTGTTCTGCTTGGCTCCTTTCAAACCAAGGCGCTTCTCCTTGGTCTCTGTTTTGGAGTCTTTTCAAATCACCACACATATAGATGCAACCGGGAACCACAAGACAGCCAGTCCTTGACTTACAACAGCTCATTTAGTGACCGTTTTGAGGTTACGACGGCCCCGAAAAAAATGTGACTTACGGCTATTTTTCAGAGTTACGACCTTTGCAGCTTCCCAGTGGTCAAGGCGACCCAAATTCAGGCGCTTGGCAACGAGTTCATATTTACGACGGCCGCAGGGTCCCCCTTTTCTAACCTCCTCACAAGCCATGTCAAAGGGGGAAGCCAGATTCGCTTAACAGCCATGTTAATGTGGCAGCAAGAAAGGCCATAAAACGAGGCCCAAAGCTCACTTTGCCAACCGTCTTTGCTGGGTAACGGAAATCTGGGGGTTCCATCGTGGCCGTAAGTTCGAGGACTGGATGGGAAGGCTCTACCAAGGGCAGACCAGCTTGGACTCCCCCACAACCGAAAAAAAGACCCTCATGCCCTGCCCTGCCCTGCAGCATGGAAGCCCCAGGTCTATCCCACGCCTTGCCAGTGGATGGACAGGGATGATGGGCCAGGGGGTTCCTACGCTCCATGGCAAGCAAGGAAGCAGGTGAGGCTGGCCAAGCCACGCCCCCTTCCCTGATTATCCTACTTGGCCACGCCCCTCGGCACCAAATGAAAGAAGAAGGGCGTGGCCTCCGCCCCCGCCCGCCCGCCCCCGCTGCTTTGCCCCTCCCTCACCCCAAGTCCCGGCTGACGGAGTGGAGGCTCTCCTGGAAGCTGGCGAGGAAACCCTTCTCGCGGCCCTCCACGGCCTCCTTGTGCCGCCGGCCGTCCTTGAGGCAGTCGAAGACCCGCGTCACACTGGAGCGCAGCGCCTGGATGGCGGCTATGGCCTGCGCGAAGGCCTCCAGGTTCACGCCGGCACTCAGCACCCCGTCCGCCATCTTGCGGGGAAAAAAACGGCTCCTTCCCCGCCTCCTCAGCTCGCGGGGAGCGCCGGGAAATGGAGTCCGCCGCTTGCAGGAAAGTCCGCCCGTCGCAAAGCAGCCTGGGAGCCAAAGCGGAGGGAGAGATAGAGATACAACCGCGGGGCCCGCCGGGAAATGTAGTGCGCGGAGGGGTTTTCAGGTGCTGAAAGGGACAGCTCCTCCTCGCCTTTGGGGAACATTGAAGTTGACTTTCTCCGGCTGAATTTTTTTAAAAATGTTTTATTTTCATTTATGGCGAGATTGATCACTTTGATCTGGCTGGTTTCAAGTGGCCTTCACCGTTGCTTCCTCCTTAATAAAGGCCAATACTTAGCAGACAGACAATAAGGCTCCTTTGGAGGAAGCTGCATTTGAATTAATGTCTTCAATTATTTGCTGTTAATTTCCTTCCTTTCTCTTTCCCTCTCTCTCCTTAACTTCTTTTCTTTCTCTCTCACTCCTTCCTTCCATTTCTTTCTTTCTTTCCTTTCCATCTTTTTCTTTCCCCGTCCCTCTCTTCTTTCCTTTTTCTTTTTTCTCTCTTTTTCCTTCTTCCTTTCTTTCTCTCCTCTTCCTTCCTTCTTTTTCTTTCAGTCTTTCCTTCATACCTTCCTTTCTTCTTTCTCTCTCTTTCCTTCTTTCTTTCCTTTTTCTTTTTTTCTTACTGTCTTTCCTTCCTTCTTCCTTCCTTTCTCTCCTCTTTCTTTCCTCCCTTCTTTCCTTCCTTCTTTTCTTTCCATCTTTCCTTCATACCTTCCTTCCTTCTTTCTTTTTCTTCTCTCTCTCTCTTTCTTCCCTCTTTTTCTTTCTTCCCTATATACACTTCCTTATTTTTGGCTCTGATGTCTCAATACACTTCCTGTTTTATTTTGCTTCCTTCCTGTGACCTTTATTTTATCTTATCATAGCATTGATTGTTACATTTTATAGTCATTTCTTCCAGTAATGATATTACATTTTATAGTCATTTCTTCCAGTAATGATATTACTTCTGGTGTGTTCTGTTTGGTTATGGTCAAATAAAAGCATTCCCTGAGCTGCATTTTGGTCTCACTGGTAACATTTGTATTTGCCCTTTTATTTTATTTTTTTTTCCATTTGCAACTTTAGTTGCTTCTGCTGCCTATATTGGTGTTTGCCATTTTAGTGATTTAGACAACCCGTTCTTTTTCATTGTTGTTCTCATGGCAGCTCCCAGATGCAAAATCCACAGTAGAGGAGGGAAGCATTGTAAAAAAGAAAGGGCAGCGGAGTTAAATTATATATTTCTTGGGCACTAAAGGTTGGGAGTGAACTCAAATAAGGAGTAAATCACACAATTTGCGGTACAGGTCATCCTGAACTTAACAACTATTCTTTTAATGACGTTCAAAGTTAAACGATCTGGGAAAAAAAGGGACTTGTGATCCGCATGACGGTTGCGTGGTCATGTGATCAAAATTTGGAGGCTTGGCAACTGGCATGTACTTATGACTGCTGCAGTGCCCTGAGATCATGTGATCCTCTTATGCAACCATCTGACAAAACAAAATTAGTGGAGAAAGCAAGATTCGCATCACAACTTTGGTGAGTCGGTTCATACCTGTGGCAAAAGGGGTCATAAAACGGGGGGCAAAAACTCAGTTAACAGCTATCTTGCTTAATGCCGGAAATTTCAGGCTGAATTGTGGTCGTATGCTGAGGACTACCCGTGTTTTATGTGGAGAAGATCTGGAAGGAAAAGCTAGCTTGCTCAAAAAACTGAACAGAAATAGCCACCACTTTTGCCCATGGGAGCCAAACTCCAAATCGAAATTTCCACAGCTCGGTTTTTTTTCCTTTTGCAATGCAATTTGTGAGTAATAGTTGTTGGGGATATAACAACAGATCTGGACAAAGAAGTGCCCTTGCGATGAAAAGAAGCATGGGATGGAAAGAGGAATGGTTGAAGGTAGAAAGAGAGAAGAGAATATCCCAATGGTTACCTTCGAGCTAACGGTTCTTTCGTGACTGGCTGCAGCGGCAAATTTTACACAAAAGAAAATAAACCTTCAAGTGCACCGGTGCCTTGGTTCTACAAGCATTTTTGATTCCCTGTGTGAGCATGGAGTATATTTTGATTTGGGAGACATTTATGTCCTCTGGATGTCAACCATTCAGAGCAGGAGTTGAAAAGTGGGAGAAAGCACTTGGTAGGAGCACTTCAAAATAGATTAACAGCTGCAAATTCGAAACTTGAGTAGGAAAACATGAGCACCGAAGCGCATGATTTTATAATGTGTATGCAAGACCAAGTTTTTATTTGTGTTTTATTTGTTTGCTGTTTTTAAAAAATAGATATCCAGCACACCTCCCTTCCTCCTATTTTTCCCACAACAGCAATCCTGAGGGGGTGAGGTGAGCTGAGAGAGTTCACCCACCTGGCTTTCATGCCTAAGGCAGGACTAGAACTCCTCCTCTCCCACGTTCTACCCTTTTGTTTTAACCGCTAGATTAAACCAGCTCTACTAACCATTCTGCTTGTAAATCAATAATTCTACTGAAGTAATTCCGCAATTTGATTTCTGATTTCCCAAAGAATGTCTAATTTTCGTGTTCTAGGAAAAGCTGGAATGGATGCCAGACGATTCCTGTATCTTAATAAAGCTACACCCCAGCAGCAAACCTGAAAACGTTGAATGGCAACAGATGGAACACAGCTATACCTACATAGCATGCTTGCCAAGGAAGCCGGTGCAGACAGCAGGAGAATCGGACAGTGGGGAAGAACGGGGGCCAGTCAGGGAGTCTGGAGAGGACTTGGAGAGGGGTCCTGCATCCGATGCAGAGATGTGGCCAGGACCATCTGGGAGTGGGGTGCTGCCTCTGCAGTCTAGCAGCAGTGAGGCAGAGGAACAGGGGGAGCCTGTTCCCAATGTGCGTGTGCGCAGAGCTGCTAGAAGGTGAGAACAGCTGAAACAACAGGAGCAACTTGGGAAAAAGGCTGGGAGGTGATTGCCTCTCCCGTAAGGTATAAAGGACAGGCCAAGGTGATGAAACCTTTGCAGGAAGCAAAGTCGTTCATTCTGTTCAGATTAATCCTTGAAGCTCTGTGTGGACTTCGTACTTCGGTTGGTTTTTTATAATTCATTTGGCACGGACGTAGAGCAGAACAGGCACTTTAGTTGTTGGCAGCAATCCAAAGGAGAGAAAGGTGGGTGCTTATCTCGAGAGACTTTGGGACTCATTACCGGCTGGGAATGAAAATAATTCCCAGCGTAGAAATAAAGCAAGAGTTGTTTTAACTCAGCGTGTGCTTAATTACGGTCTCAGGAAGCCTTGGTCAGAACACACAGAGGAGAGTATAGATAAGTGATTCTCCAGGACAAAAGGTCTGAAATCGTGCAAATGTTGAGAGACAAAATTAATGGTCAAAGTATAGGGAGTCCTTGACTTAAAACAGTTCATTTAGTGACGGTTCGAAGTTACAATGGCACTGAACAAAGGGACTTGGGACTTTTTTCTTCTTCACACAACCATTGCAACATCCCCGTGCTCACGGGATCGAAATTCAGATGCTTGGCAACTGACTCATATTTATGATGGTCACAACGTCCCGAGGATCATACGATCCCCTTTTGTGACCTTCCGACAAAGCCAAGTCAACATGGAAAGCCCAATTCATGTCACAACCGGGTTACTAACTTATCAACTGTGGGAAGAACTGTTGTAAAGTGGGGCGAAACTCCCTTAACAAATGTCTCGCTGAACCACCCAAATGTTGAGCTCCGTGGCGGTCAAGGACTGTCTGTATTTGTTCCCTCCAAGGTCAGCTAAGGTTGCAGCTGTCTATCCTTCCAAAGGGGTAGATTATACACAAAGCCCTGCTTTAAGGCTTTAACTGGCTTAGCCCTCTGTTGTCCGCCATTCCCTTTCCCAGCAACCCACAGCCTTTCGACGCTTAAGAAAACTGGGCTAAACCGAACGATTTGAAAGCAGTCGTGGCTGGAAAGAATTCTGGTTGATAGAAGCCAAGAGGTTTGAGTTTTGGGGAGATAGGAATAGGAACAGAACAGAATAGAATAGAATATGGAATAGAATGGAATAAGGAATAAAATAGAATGAAAATAGAATAGAAAGCAAACAGAATAGAGTAGAGTAGAGCAGAATAGAATAGAATCAAGAAAGAATAGAATAGAATAGAATAGAATAGAATAGAATAGAATAGAATCAGGAAAGAATAGAATAGAATAAGGAAAGAATAGAATAGAATAGAATAGAATAGAATAGAATAGAATAGAATAGAATAGAATCCGGAAAGAATAGAATAGAATATGGAATAGAAAACAGAACAGAATAGAACAGAATAGAATAAACAGAGTTGGAAGGGACCTTGGAGGTCTTCTAGTCCAACCCCCTACTTAGACAGGAAACCCTATACCATTTCAGACATGAGGAATTCTGGGAGTTGAAGTCCACAAGTCGTAAAGTTGCCAAGGTTGGAGACCCCTGGCCTTGGGAACAAAGCTGTTCCAGAATCAGGTAGGCCTGCTAGAAATACTTTGGAAACAGACAACTCTGGAATCCTTGAGTGAAGAAGGAAATCTGCCATCTGAACGTCACCGCAAGAACTTCGCACATTATCCTTCCAAGATTCTTCGCTCTCGCGTCGAAGGGATGAAAAATAGAGAAACTTTCCAAGAAATATTCATCGGGCTATTCCTGCAGGAGAAAGGCCCAGTCAGTCCCCAAACGTTGGTGCATTTTTATCAGCAGCAATAATCAGCTTTTACGGTCAAACTGCAAGTGCATTATAAAAAAGGACTCGGTCTTTGCAAATTCCCCCACCCCCGTCTCCGAAAGCTGAAGAATAAGCAAATTATTCTGGAATTTAGGGGAGAGCATCTAGCCTGCCATAAGAGTGAAATATTTTATTATTATCCAGGCAGAATAATTGCTTGAAAATAGAGCTGCGAAGACATTTGAAAGAGGAGGAGGGAAGGCAAAAAGAAAACAGAACTCACAGATGGTTCGGATGTAAATCCCAACCACAGTCAATCTACTTATCTCCCTCCCAAATGGAGGGGGGAAAATTTGCTTTTCTGCTTCCAACACACCCCAAAGGCTCCGAAGCATATGTGCTCTCCATTCCATCAAGAGGTGGGTTTTGACGCATCTTTCACCCTTCTGCTGTTTGCAGGCCACTCCTGTTAAATAATTGGCACCTGTGGATTTTATTTTTAAAATACACACACACACACACGCAAATATGTAATTTACATTTTGGAAAAAAAAGTAAAAAGACAGAGGCAGAAAAGGGTTTTTTTCGAGCAGTTTCAAGGAGCAGTGGCTGGAAGTAGATTTGACCTCATATCATTAAAGAAAAAAAAAGTTTTCCCCCCGCCCCCATATTTTCAACAGCTATCCCACAGCACAATAAAGACGCCATAGTCAAAGGCAGTCTATCTTAAACATGCAAGAGTGGCAATGAAAACAAAAAGGCAGGCTGTAATCTTCCTTGCCCTGCCAGTTCAGTCTAGCGATTAAGGCACTGGACGAGAAAGTGGGAGGTGTGACTTCTAGTCTGGCTCTAGACATGAAAGCCGGCTGGGTGACTTCAACCTAATCACCAGGAGATGGGAGTTCTAGTTCCTCTTAGCCAGGAAAGCCTGCTGGGTGACTTCAACTCAATCACAAGAGATGGGAGTTCTAGTTCCTCTTAGTCATGAAAGCCTGCTGAGTGACTTCAACCTAATCACCAGGAGATGGGAGTTCTAGTTCCCCTTAGCCATGAAAGCCAGCTGGGTGACTTCAATCCAATCACCAGGAGATGGGAGTTCTAGTTCCTCTTAGCCATGAAAATCAGCTGGGTGACTTCAACCCAATCACCAGGAGATGGGAGTTCTAGCCCCTCTTAGCCAGGAAAGCCTGCTGGGTGACTTCAACCCAATCACAAGAGGTGGGAGTTCTAGTTCCTCTTAGTCATGAAAGACAGCTGGGTGACTTCAACCTAATCACCAGGAGATGGGAGTTCTAGCCCCTCTTAGCCAGGAAAGCCTGCTGGGTGACTTCAACCCAATCACAAGAGATGGGAGTTCTAGTTCCTCTTAGTCATGAAAGCTGGCTGGGTGACTTCCCACCTAATCACCAGGAGATGGGAGTTCTAGCCCCTCTTAGCCAGGAAAGCCTGCTCGGTGACTTCAACCCGATCACAAGAGATGGGAGTTCTAGTTCCTCTTAGTCATGAAAGCCAGCTGGGTGACTTCAACCTAATCACCAGGAGATGGGAATTCTAGTTCCTCTTAGCCATGAAGACCAGATGAAAATGGGAGGAACAAAGTGAGTTGGATCTGTTCGCCAAACTGAATAATTTGCAAAAACAATCAAGGAGAGATATCAAGAAATAAGGTAGAACGAACTCTTGCAAGGGCCCAGGAAAATTTAATTTAAGGGTGCAGGTTCATGAAACTTTGTTCAAAATGAGAGGGAAAAAAAGGTGCCTTTTATTTTATTTTATTTTATTTTATTTTATTTTATTTTATTTTATTTTATTTTTTACAAATTTATTCCGCTGGCTCACCTACCCCCGAATAAGCGGAGATCTCCAAAATCAGGCAATCATTTAGCTCCAGCCCATATTTCCATCATCTGAAAGGTTTCAGGGTTACAATTGGTATTCAAGCAGCAAAATATTTTTTCAGCACTGCTTCGTAGCCGTAGCGATCGTGAGACGGACACTCCAGATTTATTCCCCTTTTCTATTGATTGCAAAAAGGCAGCCCTGCCAAGAACAGACTCGAATCCAAAAAGCAATGTATTTGCAAAGAAAATCAGGGGGTGGATGGGGAATGGGGGAGGCAGCATCATAGATAGGACATTTTGATGCTGATTCTTTCCCAAATTCACCAAAATATTCAAGACTCTGCATATTACAGGTAGTCCTCGGCATACAATCAAAATTGAGCCACAAATTTCTGTTGCTAAGTGAGACAGTTCTGTCTGTCTGTCTATGTATCACCTCTATCTATCTCATCTCTCTCTCTCTATCAATCTCATCTCTCTCTCTCTATCAATCTCATCTCTCTATCTATCTATCATCCAACTTTCTTTCTTTCTATCTATCTATCTCACCTCTCTCTCTATCAATCTCATCTCTCTATCTATCTATCATCCAACTTTCTTTCTTTCTATCTATCTATCTCATCTCTCTATCAATCTCTCTATCTATCATCTAACTTTCTTTCTATCTATCTCATCTCTCTATCAATCTCATCTCTCTATCATCTAACTATCTATCTATCTCATCTCTCTCTTTTCGCTCATCTCTATCTATCATCTAACTTTTATCTACCGTGTTTCCCCGAAAATAAGACCTACCCCAAAAGTAAGACCTAGCACTATTTTCTAAACCTGCCCTAATATAAGACCTACCCCAAAAATAAGACCTAGTGTAAATCTCCAGTTCCAGGAAGACTTTTCAGGGAGCAACCGTGCACCGGAAACACCCCTACACACTCACACCCACTATTTGGCACCATAAATATATAAGACCTACCCTGAAAATAAGACCTAGTGTGTTTTGGGAGCCAAAAAATATAAGACAGTGTCTTATTTTAGAAACTCGTATCTATTTATCTATCTCATCTCTCTCTCTATCACTCATCTCTCTATCTCTCTATCATCTAACTTTCTTTCTATCTATCTCATCTCTCTCTCTATCACTCATCTCTCTATCTATCTATTACTCTAACTTTCTTTCTTTCTATCTATCCATCTCTTTCTCTATCAATCTCATCTATCTGTCTATCATCTAACTTTCTTTCTTTCTTTCTTTCTTTCTTTCTTTCTTTCTTTCTTTCTTTCTTTCTTTCTTTCTTTCTATCCATCCATGCATCCATGCATCCATGCATCCATCCATCCATCCATCCATCCATCCATCCATCCCTTTATATTTAGCTAGCTAGCTAACTAGCTACCTTGTTTATGCATTTTCTAGTTTTGCTCAACCCTTACTGGCCAGTTTGGGGGGTAAAATGAGAGAAATGTGATGAGATGCTTTAGCTGATTTATTTAAAACTTATCTTTTCTCCTTCTGCAAAACTCTAAGCAGATAGGACTTTGGTGATGTTCAGAGCATCCTGGAACAAAATCTTTGAAAACTCTGTGCCTATCCTACAGTTGGCACTTATTTCTTACTTCTATTCCTTTTCATTTCCTATCGCTCATTTCACTTCCCTCTTTTCATTTCCTGCTAGCCCCTCCAATCAGCATTTCTGTGTCACCCCCACCCCAAATATTTGGGGCTTTCTATCAATAAGAAAAAAAAAGCTTTTCACCATCTCTGCTCTCCCCAACATCTGTTTTCCACTCTTGTCCCTAAAAATAAAGGGTTCCTCTAAAATAAAATAAAATAAATATCAGAAATATTTATTTACTTTTTCTTGAAAGGGTGTCTTAATCAGATGATGAATTCCAAATTTAATAATGTAGCAACTTCTTTTGTAAGAGCCCAGATTTTTATCTGCATGGGTGGGAAGGAGAGGTTTATTTGAATTTGCATGGAAATCAAAACTCATAAGTATTTCTTGGCACTGTTAGCACCTCTGATGTTTCATAAATCCATAACAATCTTTTCTTCTCTGAGTATGGCATATGCATGCATGCATGGAACAAGAACCTGGAAAAATTGCTGAAAAACATAAAAGAGAGAAATTCCTTGGCATTTTTGGACTTGGCCTGGTTTAGGATGGTCACATTTTCCCAACTGAAAACTATGGCTTTATTATATATATATAATATTATATAATATTGTCTATATATGTGTGTGTGTATTAACCATAGTTTCAGTTCATTTTCAGTTCAAAATGTGACCACCCTAAACCAGGCCAAGTCCAAAAATGCCAGGGAATTCCTAGAAGCCTGGCACTCTGACAAAGCAGCCATCCATGGACACATAGACATGAACAACATCTACAGATTATGCAAAAGAGACAATCACCCAGCCCAAAAAACGGACAAAAAAGATCCCAAGCACCTTTCCACAAGATGAACATCAGACCAACCATCAAGTAAACAATACCCCAGTCCAGAAACTGAGCCATCAGTAAACAGCCCAGCCAAAGCATCTCTAAGAGCTACCCCACCAACAATGTCAGGGAAAGAGCATATAAACTGAGAACAAACCACACTCTTTACTAACACTGATGACGTTATATAGTTCGGTAATGAAATGCCTGCAAGTAAACAAGCAAGCACACAGGGCCCCAAGGACTTCACAGTCTCCTCCTCCTCCTCTTCCTCCTCCCAAACCCTACTCCCTTCTAGCACTGATGATATCAGGATTCCGGCAGTCAGGATTCTGGCAGTTACTCCAATTAAATCATGAAGCCTCGAGCCACATTCCCAAAACTAAAAAGGATTTATTAGAAGTTAACATTCTACATCCGGCATTTACCTGGGTGTAGCCAACTCTGAGATACGTAATTCACTGTCACCCTTGATCCTGCTTTCCCCCACACCTCTGGATGTATCATCCAACAAAACACATCCATAGCCAAGAGTCATCAATCATGCTCTCCAATTAGATTTTTGCACGGCAGAAGCTTCAGTCATCTAATCAGTCTTTGAAGAAAATATGAATGGAATGTACTTTCGATTCCACACTGCCGCCTGCTCTTTGAAACTCCCCCCCTTCTTTCTGTTGTCAACTATAAAATGTGTATACAAAATGTTTTATGAGTTGACAGCTGGGTAATGAAACATCTGCAAGAAAACAACTGAGTTCAGAGAGCACCAAAGGCTCTACAATCCTCCTGCCCTTCACAAATCCCATTCCCTTCTAGCACTGATGATGTTACCTAGCTGGGTAATGAAACATCTGCAAGAAAACAACCCGGCTCACAGACCGCCAAGGACCCCTCATTTCAACCCTGAGCTGCAAAGATTCTTCTCGATTGGTATATTTATGACTGTTGCAGCATCCCCACAGTCATATGATCAGAATTCAAATCCTTGGCAACTGGTTACTATTTGTGACCGTCGGAGTGTCAAGCGAAGTTCATGCGGAAGCCAGATTCCCTTAACAACCATGTTACTACCTTAACACCTGCAAGGATTCACTTAACAACGGTGGCTAGAAAGGCAGCAACATGGAGCAAAACTCAACTTAACCTTAACTTAATTTTGGGCTCAGTCATGGATGTAAGTCAAGGACTATCTGTAATCTCAAACCTGGGTGCCAGACTGAAGCTGGACTTCACTTCAAATCCCGCTGAAACTCAGGCTAAGATAAATGAAGTGAATACGTCAACCTGGGTTTGCCTTATGCAGTTCATGGTTTCACTTTCTCGCCTTAAAAATTTAAAAGCTATTTTTGGGAAGGTCATTGGTGTGAGTATATAGAAACAAGCTTGGGTAATTGTAACATGGAGAAACTGAGATTGGTGGCATGGCCCCTCAGGAGCTGCTGGTTATAAAAAGACAGGAGGCAACATATTCTACATTTAGAGTTCAGGAAACTAACATGCACTGTTTAATAGGATTTTTTTTTTAAAGGATGATCTTTCTTAGAGAAAACAGGTTACAGTATGCAACCCAAAGAGATGTTGCAGCATAGAGTTCAGCTGCAAAATCATCATTTCTAACCTCACAGCTTTGCTCTCCCATAATAAATTTTGCATACTTGGAAAGTGGGTTATATCATTTAAAGAAACAAAACTGACTGAAGATTGCGGAGAAACAGAAGCCAATTATAAACAGGCCCGTAACAAGAAAAGTGTTACAATCTCTATAGAGATTATATTATAATTTAAGTTAAGAAGCTATAATTCATCAACCAATCAATCAAATCTTCATGACATTCAGAGACCAAGGAAAGAGTGGAATGCAAACGATTTTAGAGTGGAATACAAACAATTTTAAGAGCCAAAACATATAAAATATTATAATTTTAAATATATTATCTGGACCTCCACCTGGCCCCTGACCTCCGCACCTTCCGCCGCAATTTGAAGACCTGGCTATTTGACCAAGTCGGGCTGTGATCACCTTGCCGGGGGGTGTGGGATAGTTTTAAATTTTAATTTGGGTTTTATTGGGCTTTAGTGATTTAATTTCTTTTTAAGTATTTATTGTATTTATATGTTTTAATCCGTGAGCCGCCCCGAGTCTTCAGAGATGGGGCGGCATATAAGTCCAATAAAATAAAATAAAAATATTTTTTATTAAAATGTTGGATTGCTGTTCCAATAGGGCACAAGGCAAAGCTGCTGTCCAGGGTCCTGAAGTCAGTTTTATATCTATCGTCAGCTGGAGAACTCTGGATCTGAACCCACAAATTTTTTCCATGTGTAATTATAGTTATTCCACAACAAGACAGAGAAAAGGTCAGGAACCAGAGAAAAAACACAGAATCATTGCAGGTTGGAAAATGACAATAGATTAAAACAAACAAACAAACCCAGACAGCCCATAATGTAGATTGCAAGGTGTGTGGCAACTCTAAAAAGACCATAGAAACATAGTTGATCATGAAATATTGCCAAGTCTTGTTTTTATCCAGCACAAAGAAAACTCGCAATATTCTTCACTAAAAAGCAACAACCCCAAAGTCACAATTTTTCTCCCACCTAGCAAAAGAGAGTGGGACAAGAAGGAGCCCTCTCCTTGGGAATTATAGGAGCTGTTCTCCCAACAAATTAGAAAGACACCAAATTGAGGGGAACTTAGCGAGTTATGGTTGCATAGAGACAATTTGGTACAGTGGTTAAGGCACCAGGCTAGAAAGAGGGAGTTGGTGAGTTCAAGTCCTACCTTAGGCATGAAGGCCAGCTCGCTGACTATAAGGGCCAAATTCCTGGAGACTGTGAGTTCTAGTTCTACCTTAGGCATGAAAGCCAGCTGAATGACTTTGGGCTGATCACCAGGAGACTGGGAGTTCTAGTCCCACTTTAGGCATGAAAGATGGCTGAGTGACTTTGGGCCAATCACCAGGAGACTCTAGTCCAGGCATGAAAGATGGCTGAGTGAGTTCTAATCCCACCCTAGGCATGAAAGATAGCTGGGTGACTTTAGGCCAGTCCCTCTGTCTCATCCCAATCCACCTCACAGGGTTGTTGTGAGGAAAATAGTTATATCCGCCACCTTGAGTTATTTGTAAAAAGAATAAAAGCAGGATACAAACACCATTAATTTTTTTTTAAAGAACAGCAGCCAGATTTTAATTTGCCAGCTACAGAATTTTATCCCACTTTTGCATTCCCGGTACTGCCGCTCAATTCCAGCCCACTCTGAGCAGCACGTAATCTGAACAGAATGCTAAAAAAGAATAAGAACAAGCCAGAATATTACAACGTCCTCCAGGGACTGAAATGGAAGCAATCTCTCCTTTCTCAGTGCAAAAGGCTAAGATCCAGTTTAAAAGCCAAAACTTCGCCTCCCTGGGGAAGTTGAGTTTTACAGCTCCCCTACTGTCAATTTAAAAGAATAAACTGATCATAGCCAACAGCCAGCAAACCAAAGCCCACCAATTAACATCGCTGGGTGGGAGGGAATGTGAAAGAGCTACACGTGGTTCTATTGATCGCATTTCAACCGGGAGACCGCAGCAGTCCTTGACTTATTTATTTATTTATTTATTTATTTATTTATTTATTCGACTTGTATGCCGCCCCCTCTCCAAAGGACTCGGGGCAGCTCACAGCTAAAAGTACAACAATAAATAAATTACCTAAAAATATATTAAACAAATTACAAGCCGAATTGGAATTAAACCCCAAAGTTAAAGTCAACAAACCCCCAGAGAGTCAGCACAGCCTGGATTGTAGAAACAGCCAGGTTTTTAACTCGTGGTGGAAGGTGCGGAGATCGGGAGCCAGCCAGAGGTCCGGGGGAAGAAGATTCCATAAAGTGGGAGCCGCCACAGAGTAGGCCTCCCCGGTCACCGCCAAGCGACATTGAGTCGCAGACGGCACCCCGAGGAGACCCCGTCTGTGCGCCCGTACAGGGCGGTTGGTACTTGATGCTGGGAGGAGTCGTTCTCATAAATATCCTGGACCCATGCCATGTAGGACTTTGAATGTTAACACCAAAACTTATGACCACAATCAAGCCCCAAATTTCTGTTACTAAGCGAGGAGTGAGTTTTGCCCCACCTTTGTTGCCACCGTTGTTAAGGGAAGCGCTGCAGTTGTTAACTTAGCAGCATGATTGTTCAGTGAATCTGGTTTTCCCCCATGGACCTTGCTGGTCAGAAGGTCACCGCCATAAATACAAATCCATTTCCAAGCATCTGGATTTTGATCATGTGGCCATAGGGATGCCAAATGGCTGTAAATGGTAAAATAAGTTTCCTTCATCACCATTTTCAGTGCCGATGTGACTTCGGTCACTAAATGAGCTGTTGTAAGTTAAGGACTGTTGTCATGCCCCTGTCGGAATCTGAATCTGAGGAGGAAGCTGAACAGCTGACAGGGAGTGGGAGTGTGGCTCCGTTGGCTGTGGAAGAAACTGGGGAAGGGCAAAGGCCAGCTGGGCAGAGCAGGGGAAGGGTAGAAGAAGGGAGAGGGAGTTCAGAGGAAGACCCAGGCCCACCCTCTTCATCCTAGGGCATGCAGGGAGGAACGGAGAAGAGAGCAACATGGGTTGCATGGCTTACAGGGGAGGAAAGGGCCCTGATTCCCTTCATTAGCCACAGCTGGGAATGAAAGTTTCAAAGAGATGCATGCTGAGAGTGACATCTGCTGGGAGCAAACATGACTTTATCCTGTGTTGCCTTTGGTTATCTGTGTTCCTGGCATCTTTCCAACTATGTTGAGTTTTGCCATGCCTTCACGTCTGGAATTCCTCCTCCTGCCCTGCTGGACTAATTACCTCATCTTGCCTTGATTGGACTTATAGTTGCAGTTTTTGTTGACCATGTTTTGGACTTGATTCTCTGCAGCTGTTCCTGTGAGAGTTTTTCTCCAGCTCAGAAGGTAACCAGGACATCTGGGGGCAAAGTTGGAACTAATAAAGGGACTCCTACTGATTATCTGACTCTGTTGCATTTGTGCCACGCCCCGGGTCATCACAACTGTCCTGTACTTGGTCAGTCTCGTTCGCTTGGAAGGTGAGCAGGAATCAGACCTACTTTGGTTCCTGAAAGGAAAACCAGCCAAATTGATAAATAAAATCATCTCAAGAGTTGTAGACCAAACTTGGAAGACGAAAGACTTTTTAGAAACAACAAGGACAGAACAGTTGTATAATTGTGCCCAAAAAAGGGGGGGACATAGTTAGGGCCCTCTGGGCACTATGAGTTCAGTTTTGACTCAAGGCAAACTTTGTAACTACCTTTAAAAAAAGAAAAGAAATCCATGTTACACGAAGTGTTTTCAGACTAACTTAGCCTCAGGTTTCCATCGCTCTTTTAAAGCGGGAACAAACACTTCAGAAACCATTAGCAATCCATTATTTACTGCAAAAAACAAAGAAAGCTTTACATTGAACTATGAGTTCCCTTCCTCTTGGGATCGGGGTAAGAGAGAGAAGTGTTAGGCTCAAGTCACAGGAAAGATGTATTTTTTTTCCCCAGCTAAAAACAGGCAGTTCTTTAAGATCGTAGTCTTTGAGCCTTCAAGTTTTCAGAACTAATGCTATGGCAGTCTTCCAGCAGAGAAGGAGACGTGAAATAAGGACTTGTGTCCTTCAAAGATTGGTATTTAAAGCTATTTTTAAAAGTATTAGTTCTTCCCCTACCAAGAGAGCTCTCTGGTTTAAAGAGAAAAAAAATAAGTCTACCCTAATTGCACAAATAACTTCCTAGGAAGAAAAACAGTTCGACACTAAACCCCAAGATAACAAAAAGTTTTCCAGCTGAGGGTCCTCTGGGCAATAGTGATGTCACTGTTCAATCCTTTCAACCCGCTTTTGACACGAATGTAGTACTAGCATGTTGGAAGAAAGATCCATCTGGTTCAGTTCCAAGCTAGGAGAAATATTGAGGCGGATTGGAAAGATGGTTTTGTTGATGAAGCAGAACCATCAAGCACGTGTGATTCTGGGTAGCTGAGCCCATGGAGTTGAGAGTGAAGGGTTTTTGTACCTTCTCTTGGGCTTTGAACTTGAGCTTCCTGTTCCTGTGCAAGAACATGTATTCTGTTGGCTGTTGTAGGGGGTCATGTAGGGGTCATAGCTGGCTCTATAGGTTGTCTGAGAAGTTTGGTTGAAGTTTCTGCAAATGAAGCAATGTCCTTAGGAGATTGTCCAATGTAGTGATCTCTGGGTCTTAGTGGATTAATAATCCTATTATGTCCTGAAGGGACATGTTTTAATCCCTTCACCCCAGAGCTGAAGGTTTTTTGTTTTGTAGATAGGCTGGCCTAATCTTTCTCAACGGGCACAGGATATCTGCTGGAGGGAGGGAGATTGAATCTGCTTTCTATCTTTTAAGAAAAACATGTGTCTCCACTTCTCATTTAGGGAAATATAATATTCTGCCTTTTTAAATCTTCCTCAAATTACTCCATTCTTCTAGGAGGGGTGGGTAGGTGCTAACTTTCTACAAGTAGTAGTAGCCACCGAGAGTTGGCTGGTGCTCACTAAGAAAGGATTTTTTGAAAGGACCACCAGAGCATTAGTATTTCCTATATTATTATTAACACACTCTGATGCTAAGGAGTTCTACTCCCCCTCCCCACCTGAAAAGAAATCTGTTCCAAATGCAAAACACAAGCAGAGGAGGGGAGTTTCAGTTTCAGAGCAGCACCAAGCAGCTTCAGCACAGAACAGTTGAGCTAAGCCATGCCCAGGCTCCTTGCTGTCTCCTTCTTGCTCACACAGCAAATACTGTTTCAGTTTCCAAACAGCCCTCAACTCTCTCACACACTGGCAGGATGCTAGCCAGATGAATACCGATGGATGCTGGTAGACAGAGGTGAATCCCCCCTCCTTATTTTCCTCCCCAAAAACTAAGCCCGACCACATAGTTTCATAGCGTAGCACCGGTACAGAGCTAATAGATAGATAGATAGATAGATAGATAGATAGATAGATAGATAGATAGATAGATAGATACCATAGATAAATAGATAGATAGATAGATAGATAGATAGATAGATAGATAGATAGATAGATAGATAGATAGAGATAGATAAAACAATTAGCAATTTGCTTCTTTACTAATCCATATGCATTGGGTTAAACTTAGATACAGTTGCTAGGATTGAAAGAAAAACATGAGACAACTCATGCTAGTTTCTGCTGTAAACAACCAGTTAGGTAAGAGATGGAGTTGGCAGCTCTTAACCAAGATGTGACAACTCCAAAGTCAGCTCTTCTCCTCCCAGTTCTTCAGAATTTTGGACAGGGTTTTGGGAAGAAGATGACTTCATAAACCACCTCCAGCTTTCCCTGATGTATTTTGATCTTTAGAAAAGCGTCGCTGTTATCAGGACGAAATGAATCCTTTTCCTGAATGACAGGACTCCGAATGGGAATTCATGCCAGGATGCTGGGTCCAAGGAGGCGAATATTTTGATGGGAGGTCAACCCACAGGACCTTCTTAACCCCAGCATGATGTCCTCCAAGGATGTTGGGCTTCGGTTCCCAGAATCCTTCGGTAACATGGGGATTTTGGGAACTGGAATCCAAACAGATGTGGAAGCCAGCAGGTTTATTTATTTTATTTATTTATTTGATTTGTTAGTTACAAGATGATAGGTATAAGTATAAACGTGAGTAAGAATTCAGGAAATAGGTTGGAATAAATGGCAACAGTAGAACGGGGACAGTAGGCACGATGATGTACTTATGCACGCCCCTTACAGACCTCTTAGGAATGGGGTGAGGTCAATAGTGGATAGTTTGAGGTTAAAGGAGTGGGGGCATTAGAGGATGTAACAATAGAGTCAGGTAGTGCATTCCAGGCATTGACCACTCTGTTGCTGAAGTCGTACTTTCTGCAGTCAAGTTTGGAGCAGTTTACATTGAGTTTGTATCTGTTGTGTGCTCTTGTATTGTTGCGGTTGAAGCTGAAGTAGTCATTGACTGGTAGGACATTGTAGAAAAGGGAAGAGAGTTTAAAAGAGATGCAAGCTGAGTGTGGCAGCTGCTGGGAACAAACGTGAGTTTATCTTGTGTTGACTTTGGTTATCTGTGTTCCTGGCATCCTTCCAACTGGGTTGAATTACTGCCTTCATATCTGGAATTCCTTCTCTTGCCCTGCCGGACTAATTACCTCCTCTTGCCTTGTTTGGACTTATAGTTACAGTTTTTGTTGACCATGTTTTGGACTTGATTCTCTGCAGCCAAAGGCTGTTCCTGGGAGAGCTTTTCTCCAGCCCAGAAGGTAACCAGGACATTGGGGGCAAAGTTGGAGATAATAAAGGGACTCCTCCTGATTATCTGACTGTGTTGCCTTTGTGCCATGCCCCTTTGGGTCATCACACCAGCCCTCTACATTCCTTCATACCTGAGTCTTCGAATCTGGTTAATGGGAAAAGAACCATTTATTGATGTGTAAGCCGGCCTGCGCACTTTCCTAGAATTTAAATGTTCCATGCAATGTCACATTTGCAGACCCCGGGGGTTGTGGGGTAGGGGAAACATTAAAATGGAATTTGGACCCAACTCTGCCAGGAAAATAAAACTGGGGTTGAAGTGGGGGAAGGAGGAAGGGCCAGGCCAGGTCCTGGCAACCCCCTCCACCCATGCTTTAAAACACTGGCACCAAACTTGTGAACATTCTCAAGGGCAACGGAGGCGAGAATGGGATTCTTGACCAGGAAAGTTTGTCCCTTTTTCAGGGTTCGTGCCAATGTAGCCAAACCGAGAGCCCGGCAGAGCGGTGACCTGCACCTCTGGGGCCAAAACCAAACCAAAAATTGCCTTTATTTTTTTTAACCCCGCCCCGGAGCTATTTTGGATGGCCGAGGGAAAGCACGTGTGTGTATGCAGGGCGGAGGGGGGTTGTTAGCCATCTTCCCTCCCAACAATTAAGAGCCGAATTTCCAGAATTTGCCCGTTTGCAGTACTATATTTTAAACTCTTGACGTTCCAGTGATGTGTCTGCTGAATATTAACAAGACTGCAAAGATCCCAGTGCTATTGCTGGCAGGAGAAGAGAGGTGGGGGGGGGGAGGAAGAGAGAGGCCTGGAGAGGCCTCCCATCGCTCGGTTTCTTGCGGTGTTTTTAAACCGTCTTTTGCTGGTCCTGGTTTCTGGCAGTTTGGAGCTGCAGGAAATGAGTCAGGGAACTGGGCAAAGGGTGGAGGACTTAGGGGGAAGCGGAGGGAAAAGCAGCAGCCAGCCCACCGCAGGAGAGAACGCCTCTAGCCATGTTTGCTTAATCCTGGTTTGTTGGACCACCCGGGAGTAGGTGGGCTTCACAGCCCTAAATCTGAGGTTCGGTGAAGCATGGTGCGGGGGCAGGGGCCATCATTTGCTATGAAGGATGCTACTGGTTTGCTACAGTGTGGGGTCTAGTAGAGCGGGTGTGATCTCAGACTGTGTTTTTTGCGGGGGGGGGGTAGGACCACTGATGGAGAACTAGTTCTGGCATTAACAGTCAAACTGTTGCTCAGGTTTAAGGGATATTTAGTCAATCAGGTTTCTCCAGACTGCCCTAGGAGATGGACTACACAGCTTCTTTCTCTCTCACACACACACACACACACACTGGTAGGAATTGTAGTTTTGTTTGGTCTAGTGGTGAAGGGACCAGGCTAGAAAGTGGGAGCTGGGGAGTTCTAGTCCTGCCTTAGACATGAAAGCTGGCTGGGTGTCTTAGGGCCAATCACCAGGAGGTGGTGAGTTCTAGTCCCACCTTAGGCATGAAAACCAGTTGGGTGACTTGAGGCCAATCACCAGGAGACGCTGAGTTCTAATCCTACCTTAGGCATGAAAGCTGGCTGGGTGACTTTGGGCCGATCACCAGGAGACAGTGAGTTCTAGTCCTGTCTTAGGCATGAAAACCAGCTGGGTGACTTTGGGCCAATCACCAGGAGACTGGGAGTTCTAGTTCTACCTTAGGCATGAAAACCAGCTGGGTGACTTGAGGCCAATCACCAGGAGATGCTGAGTTCTAATCCTACCTTAGGCATGAAAGCTGGTTGAGTGACTTTGGGCCAATCACCAGGAGACAGTGAGTTCTAGTCCCAAATCTTAGGCATGAAAACCAGCTGGGTGACTTGAGGCCAATCACCAGGAGGCTGGGAGTTCTAGTTCTACCTTAGGCATGAAAACCAGCTGGGTGACTTGAGGCCAATCACCAGGAGATGGTGATTTCTAGTCCTACCTTAGGCATGAAAGCTGGCTGGGTGACTTTGGGCCAATCACCAGGAGACAGTGAGTTCTAGTCCCATCTTAGGCATGAAAACCAGCTGGGTGACTTTGGGCCAATCACCAGGAGGCTGGGAGTTCTACTTCTACCTTAGGCATGAAAACCAGCTGGGTGACTTGAAGCCAATCACCAGGAGGCTGGGAGTTCTAGATCTACCTTAGGCATGAAAACCAGCTGGGTGACTTGAGGCCAATCACCAGGAGATGGTGATTTCTAGTCCTACCTTAGGCATGAAAGCTGGCTGAGTGACTTTGGGCCAATCACCGGGAGACCGTGAGTTCTAATCCCACCTTAGGCATGAAAGTGGATGACCTTGAACCACATCACTCTCTTGCAGCCCAACCCACCTGACACAGTTGTTGTTGTGGAGAAAGTAGGAAGAGGAAAGAGGACTAAATATAGTCACCATTATTTATAAAAAAACTAAAGGTAGGGGAATGAATAAATAAATAAACAAATAAAAATATCTGGGCCAGGAGCTACAAAAGCCTTGACTTAAATCTCCTGCTAATTTGATCACAAGTCGCTGAAATGTTTTCTCTCTCCTCGTTTGGATGGAAGAAAAACCTGTACCGATCCAACAGCCAGACCCTCCCTGGTGTAAAAAAACATAAACAAAATTTCTCTTTTCAAAAACATTTCCTTTTGTATCTCCCCTTCTTTGACATCAGGCCGGACACAAACTAGCCATAAAGGATGACCTTGTGTCCTTCGCTCTTGATTCACAACGAATATTGCCGCATTAATCCAATTCCAGGGTTCTGCCGTAATGTCATGGCCCTGGGAAGAAATAACACAGGAAATGGTTTTGGTTTGGCTCTGTTTTCGGTGGTGGTGCCAGACAACGAAGCAAACCCTGAGTTAGCCGGGATCTTTAATCCACGTGGCTTTTATTATCTCCCCAACAAAGACAATAAAAGAGTCCAGAGGTTAAATCGTACGATGGATGGTTGAGGAAACTAGCTTATGTCTAGTCTCAGGAAGAGAAAGATGAGACATGATAGCTGGGGGGGAGGAGGAGGAGGAGGAGGGGGTGGAGGAGGGAGGAGGAGGAGGCCTGTGGGGTCCTGAGTGCTCTCTGAGCTGAGCTGTTTTCTTGCAGATGTTTTATTACCCAACTAGGTAACATCATCAAAAATCACCACCACCACCACCTCCTCCTGTTTCTCCTCTCCCCAAACCGCACTCCCTTCTATGCACTGATAATGTTACCTAACTGGGTCATGAAATGTCTGCAAGAAACCACCAAGCTCAGACAGCACCAGGGACCCCACAGTCCTCCTCCTCCTCCTATTCTACCCCTTCCCCTTCCTTCCTTCCTTCCTTCCTTCGGGGTCCTGAGTGCTCTCTGAGCTGAGCTGTTTTCTTGCAGATGTTTTATTACCCAACTAGGTAACATCATCAGTGCTGGCAATGAAATCACCACCACCACCACCTCCTCCTGTTTCTCCTCTCCCAAACCTTCCCTTCTATGCACTGATAATGTTACCTAACTGGGTCATGAAATGTCTGCAAGAAACCACCAAGCTCAGACAGCACCAGGGACCCCACAGTCCTCCTCCTCCTCCTATTCTACCCCTTCCCTTCCTTCCCTTCCTTCTTCCTTCCTTCCCTTCCTTCCTTTCCCTTCCTTCCTTCCTACTCCCATATCCATCAATCTGCCTCCTCCCTCCTTTCTTCCTTCCTTCTCATATCTAACCCAACCTTCCTTCCCCTTCCTTTCCATTCTCCCGTAATCGATGATTCATTCGTTCAAACGATCCATTTTCCATTTTATTCCTGCATGATCGACCAGTCTGTATCATCAACAAACAACCTTCCATTATCGATAATCTATTGACTACTTCCATTTCATTGGTTCGTACCATTTCTGCTCAATTCGATGATCTCCATCATCGTTCATTATCTCATGATCCGACCGGCCTCATTCATTCATTTCATTTCATTTCATTCGTTCCATTTCGACTTCATTGGTTCATTTCATTTCATTTTCCATTTCTCGTAATCAATGAGATCTGCCTCCTCCTCATCTCTTTCCATTTCCATTATCGTAATCCAGCCGATATTCCCATTCATTTTCATTTCATTTAAGCTATCCCCATAATCCTATGATATCATTTCAAAATTTTCATTATTTCCTTCCATTTCTATGCATAATCGACCAGATCTTATGTCATCATCGTCCCATCGTACCATAAAGCAATCTGACCGACCCATTTTCATTTCCATTGGTTCCAGGCACCATTTTGCTCAATTCGACCAGTCTCCATCATCAAACCATTTTCTATCTAAATCCAATCCAATGACATCATCATTCCGTCATTTCCATTTTCATTTTCGCTTCGTACCGTAGGTTCATTCCTTCCATCTATCCCCGTAATTCGACCAGTCTCATCAATCCATCATCTCATAACCATTTCCATTTATCTCCGTAATCAACCAAGCCTCCTTCGGCTTCATTTCCATTTCATTGCTCACATCGATGATCTGCCTTCCTCCTCGGCATAACCAACCATTATCTGTAATCTATTAGCCATTTCATTTCGTGGTTCATTTATTGCTCATCGAATTCGATGATCTTCCTCCTCATTTTCGGCTATGTCGTGATTTCAAATGACATAAGCTTCCTATTTCGGCAGCAATAGTAATCTATTATTTCATTTCGGCTATTCTCTCACATTCTTCCTTCCTTCTCCCAGTTCCTTCCTTCCTTCTTTCATTTTCATCCTTCCTCTTTCCCCGTTTCCTTTCTTTATTTCCTTCTTTTTCAGTCTTCTTCCACTCCCATTTTTCTTTCAGTTAACCGCCACATGTATATATATATATATATATATATATATATATATATATATATATATATTTCAAACCAGCATGCCTTCTTGATCAAAACGCAGATTGGTGGGTTTTTTTTTTTCTTTTTTGGGGCACGTGTTTTCCTCTCAAAATAAGCATTTGAAAATGTATCTTGGTCCTCTTTCCTCCCCTTTGACAGCCAAGAACGGCATCTTGAACATATGGGGACGGGAGGGGGCTGGCCTTGAACGAGGCTTTGCTTCACACTTTGCTGTGGGAGGGAAGGAGGATCACATCAGCAGCGTGGAAGAATTCACCATGCAGCTTCCAAATCCAGTCGAAGTCCTAAACTCATCTTCACAGCACTGCCTGCCCATCACTGAAGTGAAGTGCCCTCGTTACAGGCAGCCCTTGACTTACATTGGTTCACTTAGTGACCGAAGTTACAACGGCACTAGAAGAAGCACAGAAGAAGAAGAAAAAGAAGAAGGCCCCGAAGAGGCTGGACTTCCTGAAAATGCTCAGGAAGATAAATCTATCTCAGCATCTAACTTCTGTCCTACTACTGCAGCACCATGGAGAGCGTTCTGACATACGGCAGCTCTGGAGCGAATAAAAAAGGCTCTACAGAGTATCATTAAAACTGCCCAGAATATCATCAGGCTCCAGCTATTATTATTATTATTATTATTATTATTATTATTATTATTATTATTATTATTAACAAAAACAACAGTATACAGAGCAAACGAGATAACTATGCTGGGTTTCATATCACAAATCACTAGTTGAACACTTCCCAAGTGTTTAGGACTGTGGGATGTATCGGTGGAGCAGATCCCAGTAAGGTAGTCTTCTGCAGCTGACCAATGGGGATCTTGTCAGCACCCATTGTTTTTAAGTGTTTGCCTAGGTCTTTAGGCACAGCAGCACCCGGTGTGCCCAGTACCACTGGAACCACCTGCACTGGTTTATGCCAAGTCTCTCTGCTGAGTTCGATTCTCAAGTCCTGATATCCGTTGACTTTTCAAGTTGTTTCTCAAATAGATTCTGCTGTCACCAGGTATGGCAATGTCGACAATCCACACATTTTTCTTCTCCACAATCGTGATATCCGGCGTATTGTGTCCCAAACCTTTGTCAGTCTGTATTACCAGTCGTGGTTTTGCATGCTCATTTTTGACCACTTTTTCAGGCTTATGATCCCACCAGTTCCTTGCTACAAGCAGATGGTAGTTGTGACACAAGTTCCAGTGGACCATCTGAGCGACTGTGTTGGCGGCGTTTGTAGTCAGTCTGAGCAATTGTCTTGCAACAGCTCAGTATGTGATCGATGGGTTTCATCTGCTTCTTTGCAGAGTCTGCATCATTATCATCATCATCATCATCATCATCATCATCATCATCATCATTACCTTTATTGTCAGAGTACAACATGTGTACAATGAGATTGGCTGAGCCTTCCTTCGTGCACCCCTCCCCAAAGACACAACTCACAGTGAGGACAGAAGTCCCTAACCCAGTCCCAATCTTATTACACTATTACACTGCTAATTACACTACCAGCCCTGGATGACATTTTCGCATCTTTGCTGTTTGTGGAAGTTGCAGAACATTCTCAGAGACTCTTCCCATCCTGCTTACAATCTTTGTGAACACTTTGCCTTCTGGCAGAAGATACAGAGCAATTAAAACTCAGACCACACGTTTTTCTGAATAATTTTTTATCCCAGAACTATAAGGGCACTTAACAATGAACTTAAGGGCCAAGCATCACTGAGCTTTTGCACAGTATTACTTGGTCTGTTGGGTGGATGCTTGTGTGTTTCTTAGGAGGCGGGGTATTTTTGGCGGGTGGGGAGGTGTTTGGGGATTGTCATGTGTGTGTGCGTGTTGGGTCTGGTCTCTGGGTGTTATGTCAATTCCGTTGTATGTGTACACTCTGTATATATGTACAATGACAATAAAGAATTCAATTCAATTCATTGGCCCAAAGTCACCCAGGTGCATTTCATCTCAAATCAGGACTAGAACTTCCAGGCTCCTGGTGATTGGCCCAAAGTCACCCAGCTGGTGGCTTTCATGTCTAAGACAAGACTAAAACTCACAAGTTTTCTGGTGATTGGCCCAAAGCCACCCAGCTGGCTTTCACACCTGAAATGGGACTAGAACTCTCCATCTCCTGGTAATTGGCCCTAAGTTGCCTAGCTGGCTTTTATGTCTAATGTGGGACTAGAACTCCCCGTCTCCTGGTGATTGGCCCTAAGTCACCCAGCTGCCTTTAATGTCTAAGGTGGGACTAGAACTCCCCATCTCCTGGTGATTGGCCCTAAGTTAAGCCTAGCTGGCTTTTATGTCTAGCATTGGGACTAGAACTCTCCATCTCTAACTGTAATTGGCAGTCACCCAGCTGGCTTTTATCTCTAAGGTGGGACTAGAATTCCCCATCTCCTGGTGATTGGCCCTAAGTCGCCCAGCTGGCTTTTATGTCTAAGGTGGGACTAGAACTCCCCATCTCCTGGTGATTGGCCCTAAGTCACCCAGCTGGCTTTTTGTGCTAAGGTGGGACTAGAACTCCCCATCTCCTGGTGATTGGCCCTAAGTCGCCTAGCTGACTTTTATGTCTAACGTGGGACTAGAACTCTCCATCTCCTAGTAATTGGCCCTAAGTCACCCAGCTGGCTTTTATCTCTAAGGTGGGACTAGAATTCCCCATCTCCTGGTGATTGGCCCTAAGTTGCCCAGCTGGCTTTTATGTCTAAGGTAGGACTAGAACTCCCCGTCTCCTAGTGATTGGCCCTAAGTCACCCAGCTGGCTTTTATGTCTAAGGTGGGACTAGAACTCCCGTCTCCTGGTGATTGGCCCTAAGTCACCAGCTTCTTCTATGTCTAAGGTGGGACTAGAACTCCCCGTCTCCTGGTGATTGGCCCTAAGTCACCTAGCTGGCTTTTATGTCTAACGTGGGACTAGAACTCCCCATCTCCTGGTGATTGGCCCTAAGTCACCCAGCTGGCTTTTATGTCTAAGGTGGGACTAGAACTCCCCGTCTCCTGGTGATTGGCCCTAAGTTGCCCAGCTGGCTTTCACACACAATGACAATAAAGAAATTCAAATTCAAATTCAAAAGCACCGTAGGGCCGTTTTTCATCCTTGTGACCATTCCAGCCTCCCTGTGGTCATGTGATCAAACATTCAGCCGCTTGCTAACTGACTCGCCTTTATGACAGTCGCAGTGTCCCCTTTTACGACTTTCTGACAAGAGAAAGCCAAGATCCGCTTTAAAATGGTGTCTCTAACGTAATGCCTGCAGGGATTCCCTTCACGACGGTGGCCAGGAAAGCCATCCAATAAATTTTTATTTTGCTCCAAGAAAATGGGGCAAAACTCACTTAAACCAACGTCTCGCTCAGCCAGTTGAGCTCAATTGAAGTCGTAAGATGAGGACTGGTCGTTATACAGGCCAGGTTTCTGCTCTAGTGAAGTCATCCTTCATTTTTTTTTACCTGGAATGAATCTGTCACTGCCAGGAGTTTGAATTAAACCAAAAAGTCACACCACTTTCCTTAAGTAGTTGACCTTTAGCAAGCAATGATTAGGGCCAGTTTTCAATCTGATCGTTTAAGGAAGACCTTCTGTTGCTTAGCAATTTCCCAGCTAGCCATGGACCTTTTCAGACATTCCCCTCCCTCCCTCCCCCGTCCCACCCATTGGGGGTCTTTAA
Organism: Naja naja; assembly: GCA_009733165.1. Classification (NCBI taxonomy): domain Eukaryota; kingdom Metazoa; phylum Chordata; class Lepidosauria; order Squamata; family Elapidae; genus Naja; species Naja naja. The sequence continues at coordinate 7,055,192 of CM019157.1, forward strand.
AAGAAATATACTCTTTAAAAAAAAAATTCTGGCATTTGCTCTAAGGCACCACGGAGGGTGCAGCTAAGCAGCAAATCCTCGATAAAAGTCGTCCTTCCCTTACATCAGTTCATTTAGTAACTGTTCAACGTTACAATGGCACAGAAAAAGGTGACTTGTTGGGACCGTTTTTTCACACTTATGACCGTTCCAGCATCCCGTGATTAAAATCCAGAGATTTGGCCACGAACTCGTATTTATGATGGTTGCAACGTTCCGGAGGTCATGGCTCAAAGTCAGTGGGGAAGGCAGATTCACTTAACAACCGTGGGGCTAACTTAATGACTGCAGTGATTCACTTACTAGCTGAGGCAGGACTAGAACTCACCGTCTCCTGGTGATTGGCCCAAAGTCACCCAGCTGATTTTCATGCCTAAGGCGGGACTAGAACTCTCCATCTCCTAGTATCTAGTCTGGTGCCTTAACCAGGACTCCATCTGCATAAATATCTTCTTAGCCAACCCTTTGGCTAAGAAATGATTTAAATATCATTTAACAAAGAAATGATTTAAATACCATTTAACAAAGAAATGATTTAGACATCATTTGTAAGATCCCATCTAACCATCAGGATAAGCATGGAAATCTTCACATTAGCTTCCCTGAAATTCTCTTGTCCTCTGCAGTCATAAACCATCCTTCTTTCTTTCTTTCTTTCTTTCTTTCTTTCTTTCTTTCTTTCTTTCTACCTTCCTTTCTCTTTCTTTCTTTCTTTCTTTCTCTTTCTTTCTTTCTTTCTTCCTTCCTTTCTCTTTCTTTCTTCCTTTCTCTTTCTTTCTTTCTTTCTTTCTTTCTCTTTCTCTTTCTTTCTTTCTTTCTCTTTCTTTCTTTCTTTCTTTCTCTTTCTTTCTTTCTTTCTCTTTCTCTTTCTCTTTCTTTCTTTCTTTCTTTCTTTCTTTCTTTCTTTCTTTCTTTCTTTCCTGGTGTATTTATTTATCCCCCCATCAAACCCAATGAGAACAAACAAACCAAAAAAAAAAAGCCACCTGCATTTTTCTACTTTGTAGTTTGCAAAGTGATAGTTCCCCCCCTCTGAAAAAAAGTTTTTCCAAACTCCTTCCTTAACTGGTTAAAGAGACAATAGTGTTCGCTGTCAGAAAGGAAGGGATGTAACGACTCTATTGGGGGTGGAGAGAGAGAGAGAGAAGTAGATTTAATGGCAAGTTAAAACTAGCTTAATAGAAAGCACTGAGTAGATTGCCCGTGAATGTGCAAATGACATGGAAATGCCCTCCGTTCATTTTCAATCTCCCTGAGCAAACTCTTTCTGCCTCCATCAAAGGAAATGGAGACTTTTACGAGACCTTTCCTTGGCGTGGCCTTCGCTTTAATTCTGGCAGCCATAAATGTGTTAATTCAAACGGTTATTTCTTCCCCTCGCACGAAAGGGAAGGAGGGCCTCCAGAGCGGCCGGGGAGAAGCAAGCCTTCGGATATAAAAGATGGAGAAGGAAGAAAGTTGTGGCTGGCAGGGTGAGTGGCTTTCCAGATTGGAACAGGAAGCCTTTTGACGCTTCAAGAATTCAACCATCAAGCCCAACTGAATCACCAAACCAAATCTGGTCTGGCTCACCTCGGCATCCTGGGGAAGCATGGATTAGAACAGTGGTGGGACTCAAATAATTTAACAACCGGTTCTCTGCCCTAATGATTTCTTCCAACAACCAGTTCACCCAAACTGCTCAGAAAGGTAACAACCGGTTCTCCCAAGGCAGTGCAAACTGGCTGAATCCCACCATTGGATTAGAAACAGACTGGACTCGAAACAGTTTGATTTTGAGGGATCTAATTCAAGTCGTACGAATGCTCCAAACTGCATCGGAGGAACCAATCTACAGGAGAGAAGAAGGGCCCGGTGTCAACACCCAGGAAATGCTGATGACATTACCTACCCTGATAATGATTAACAGAGTTGGAAGGGACCTTGTAGGTCATCTAGTCCAACCCCCCGCCCAAGCAGGAGACCCTACACAATTTCTGACAGATGGCAGCCCAATCTCTTCTTGAAGGTCTCCAGTAATGAAGCTCCCACAACTTCTGAGGGCAACTTCTGTTCCATGGGTTGATTGTTCTCATTGTCAGAAAAATTCTCCTTATTTCCAAGTGAAATCTCTCCTTGAATCAGTTTCCATCCATTATTCCTTGTCTGGCCTTCAGGTGCTTTAGAAAATAGCTTGACCCCTTCCTCCTCTCTGTGGCAGCCACTCAAATATTGGAAGACTGCTATCCTGTCTCCCCTGGTCTGTCTCTTCTTTCCTAGACAAGCCAAGCCCACTTCCTGCAACCATTCATCGTATGTTTTAGCCTCCAGTCCCCTAATCCTCCTGGTTGCTCTTCTCTGCACTCTTTCTAGAGTCTCAACATCTTTTCTTATAGTGTGGTGACCAACACTGGATGCAGGACTCTAGGTGTGGCCTTACTAAGATGCCCCAACTTTTTCAGAAGTGGATTGTCGCTGCTTCCTTTCTGAGGCTAAGGGACAGAGGTGGGTATTCAGCAGGTTCTGACCAGTTCTGGAGAACTGGTAGCAGAAATTTTGAGTAGTTTGGAGAACCAGCCAATCCCACCTCTGACTGGGGATTTTGCAGTCTCCTTCCCCTGCCACGCCCACCAAGCCACACCCACAGAACCGGTAGTAAAAAAAAAATTGAATCCCATCACTGCTAAGAGAGATGGACTAGACGTCTCGTGTTGTTTCCCCAAACAATTTCAAAGCAATCCACTGCCAAAGACAGGAAGCACAAGAACACAAAGCACTTAACTCATCCCAAGAAGCTCAAACCTCAAGAAGAACCCCACCCCACCCCAAAGAATGGGGATCCTTTCCAACAAAGACTCCCACAGATGGGGCCCCTTTCAAATAAAGCTGTGGCTTGCAAAGAATCCCACCTTCTCCATATTTTTTTTTTCATTTTAGCAAGCCCGCCCCCATCCCATGGGGGCATAGACGTGGCCTTGGGCTCTTCATGGAAACCCCAGATAATGCTAAAAGCTGATGTTTTGCTTGGCATTCCTTGCATTATGTTCTTTAATTAAAATCTTCTTTAAAAGAAATTAAAGAAATTCAGCTGGGACCCTGAAGCTGTTCTGGGAGGGAGGGGTTAAAGCGAGAGATGCCTGGGGCACATTGTCAGTTCCTAGCTTAAGAATTTGGGAATTCTAGAAGCCAACTAAACCTCCCCCCCCTCACATTCCCTCTTCCGCCTACCCTTAAAACTCAATCCTGTTGAGTTTACATCAGCCCTGCTCCATCTTGGCAGGAATAATAATTATGCAAATATGGGGATAGACTTTAATAGTGGGTCCATCTGCTGCAGTCTTTTATTATAGAGAAGTGTGAACGCAGTTGCCATGCAATACACCTCGGTACACGGAACGCAAGCAAGTTACAAGACAAGAGAAAGACAAATTTTATGGGTGGTTTTTTTTTTTTTTTTTGCATTCGGCAAATTGCCTTCCCTTCCCTGGATTTCTGCTGGGGGTGGGGGTGGGGGGGTGAGGGGAAGGTTTTAATCATCGCCTAAAAATAAAAAAAAATGTGTAATCAAAAACCCCATCCACCAATACAGACTTAGGGACAAATCTCTTTTCCTTGTGGCCTCAGGAATGAAGAAGCCAGATGCAATGGAATATAGAATAGAATAGAATAGAATAGAATAGAATAGAATAGAATAGAATAGAATAGAGAAGGAATGGAATGGAATGGAATAGGATAGAATAGAGCAGAGCAGAGCAGAGCAGCGTAGAGTAAAGTAGAGTAGAATTAGAACTGAAGATGGAATAGAATAGAATAATAGAATACAATACAATAGAAAAGAGAATACAGAATAGAGAATAGAATAAATAGAATAGAAAACAGAACTTTATTGTCACTTTAAATGTACACTAAAATCAGTATTACATTAAAATGAGTGAGTTTTGCGGCATTTTGCCACCTTTTTCACCACAATTGTTAAGAGAACCACTGCAGTTAAGTTTGTAATGTGGTTGTGTGAAGTGAATCTGGTTTCCCCACCGATTTTGCTTCCAGAAGGTCACCCAAGCACCCCAGGATGCTGCGACCATCATAAACGCGAGCCAATGGCCAACCGTCTGAATTTCAATCACGCGAACACCAGGGGGGGGGACAGTCCTAAGTTACCTTCCCCCCCCCGTAGCATTGTAACTTGGAATGGTCAGTAAGTGGACTGTTATAAGTTCAAGGATGACCTGTAGGCACTTATTAAAAGTGAGAGTTTCCAAACACGGGGTTTCCTTCAGTTCCAAGTGAGGACAGGTAAAATGATTTTTCCGCTTTGTTATTGGAGAGGAGGCTGAAAAACCAGCGATGGGAATGAATAAACACTGACAATTAGGTGTGGAAAAAAAACTGCATTCTCAGCTCACCTGACCAGGTGGGGATGTGTGTTTTTACTCCCACCCACAGCCCTTCTTGCTTGCTTTCTCTCTCTCCCTTTCCGTGACACCCAAAATAAACACTTCAAATTTGATAACTGAAAGATCCACCCGGCAGGAGGAGAAGGTGAGAAAGCACCCGTCATAACAAATGCAAACAATAATTTCCTTTCAGCCCTGCATCGTTCCTGAAATAATAATATTAATAACAACAACAATAATAATGAGCCATAATGAACAACGGTCTACTCTGCTTTTTTTTCAAAGTTAAATCAGGAAGCAGATGAGTCAAAGGAATGAAGATACGGCGGGGGAATCTAAATGGAAGGGAATACAGGCGCTGCTAGACTTCCGATGGTTCACTTAGTGACTGTTCAAAGTCTTGAAACTGAAAAAAGGGAGACTTAGGAATGTTTCTCACACTTACGACCGTGGTGTCATGCCCCTGTTGGAGTCTGAATCCGAGGAGGAAGACAAACAACTGACAGGGGGTGGGAGTGTGGCTCCGTTGGCTGTGGAAGAAACTGGGGAAGGGCAAAGGCCAGCTAGGCAGAGCAGGGGAAGGGTAGAAGAAGGGAGAGGGAGTTCAGAGGAACACCCAGGCCCACCCCCTCTTCATCCTAGGGCACGCAGGGCGGAATGGAGAAGAGAGCAACATGGGTTGCGTGGCTTATGGGGGAGGAAAGGGCCCTGATTCCCTTCATTAGCCACAGCTGGGAATGAGAGTTTAAAAGAGATGCAAGCTGAGAGCTGCGTCTACTGGGAACAAACATGAGTTTATCTTGTGTTGACTTTGGTTATCTGTGTTCCTGGCATCCTCCCAACCGGGTTGAATTACTGCCGTTCCTTCATGTCTGGAATTCCTTGCCCTGCCGGACTAATTACCTCATTTTGTCTTGATTGGACTTCTGTTACAGTTTTTGTTGACCACGTTTTGGACTTGATTCTCTGCAGTCAAAGGCTGTTCCTGGGAGAGATTTTCTGCAGCCCAGAAGGTAACCAGGACATTGGGGGGCAAAGTTGGAACTAATAAAGAGACTCCTACTGATTATCTGACTGTGTTGCCTTTTTGCCACACCCCGGATCATCACACATTGCAACACCCCGTAGTCGCGCGATCAAAATTCAGACGCTTGGCAACTGAGGGTCGCAGCATCCAGAGATTAGCTGATCCCATGGGGAAGCTGGATTTGCTTAACCACCATGTGACTAACTTCACAAATGCAAGGATTCGCTTAACAACGGTGCAAGAAAGATCGTACAACGGGGCAAAATTCACCAAAGAAATCTCTCGCTTAGCAACATAAATTTGGGGCTCAGTTTGTGGTCCTAAGTGAAGGACTAACTGTACTTTATTTGGCCAAGTGTGATTAGACACACAAGGAATTTGTCTCCTATACCAAAGGATTCAGTGTACAATTAATCAGGGGAACAACTCCAGAAGTTGTGAATGCCCCAACACGGAAGTTGATTGGACCAACCATTGGTCTGAAATGATATAGGGTTTCCTGCCTAAGCAGAGGGTTGGAAGACCTCCAAGGTCCCTTCCAGCTCTGTTATTCTAATTCTACTTGCCAAGCAACAGAGAGAATAATAATACCAATAAAAGGAAGGAGTAAAGAAGAGAATAAGGATGAATACTACAGGCACATTAAGTGGATTAATAGACGCAGATGTTAGAATGCCAAAAATTAGGCGTCCGGTCAATCAATCAAGCTAGAATCTAGCCCTCCGTGGGCTATAAAATGAGAAGGATTTTGATCAAGCTACAAATTCACAGGCAGCCTCCTCAGGCAAACACTAGTTTGTCCTCCAAGCGTGGCTTGCTGCCCAGAGAAACGTGAATTAGCTAAGATGCCGTGACGTGGACTGGATTTCAGGGTTCTGCTACGGACATCGTACAGTCATGGTGTGTATCACTGAATGCGACACATGTTCCTATCACGCATCCCCCTTGTGCCTGGCTTCATGACGCAAATTGCATCCAGGCCTCGTTTACCCAGTGATGCCATCAAACCTGTTATGGCTTGTGGCATCAACATGGATTGTGACATATGTCAGTCACTAATTCGTGGGCTAAGGTTTGACACATCTGGTGTTGTGGCACCAACACTTCAAACCATGATAAGGTCGGGGCTCAGTTTACTGAACTGATGTGGGGATCCCTTTACTTACGACCACACTGGCAGCCAGAATCTCTGTTGCTAAGCAAGTGCAGTCCTTAAGTGAGCCTCACCCGATTTTTATGAGCCTTTTTTGGGGCCACAGTGTCACACCCTTGTTAGAGTCGGACTCTGAGGGAGAGGAGGAATAGCCGACAAGGAGTGGAGGTGTGGCTCCGGAGGTTGTGGAGGAGGCTGGGGAAGGGCAGAGGCCAGCTGGGCAGTCAGAGGAAGAACCAGGCCCTCCCCTCTTCATCCTAGGACACGCAGGGAGAAGGCAACAACTTGGCTTGAGAGAGAGGAGGCGGCCATGATCCCCTCATTGGTTGCAGCTGGGAGACTAGTATATAAAAGACACGATTACAACACAGTGTTGCCGGAAGCAAAGCGTGTTTTATTTTGGGCTGAAGTTATCTTGGTTGGCATCCTTCCAACAGACTGTGCCTTGTTATCTCCTTGAATTTGGTAATTACTTATCCTGGTCCATTGTGGAGATTCCTTCATTGTAGTTTGTTTTGGTTTTTCATTTCCCCGCTATCTGCTCATTAAGTTCGGACTGTATTGCTTTCTTTTGAAGACTATTTTTGAGTACGTTTTATCTCCAACTGAGAATTATTATTGAACAGTGGGGCAAATTGGAGGCATTAAAGGACATTTATTTATGTTTTGGATCTTGCTGCATTTGTGTTACACTCCGCATCATCACACACAGTTGTTAAGGGAATCGCACGGCTGTCCAGCTTCCCTCATGGATGTTGCTTGTTGGAAGCTGGCGGATCACGTGACCCCAGGATGTGTACCACTGGGGTAAATACACACCAGTTGCCAAGTGCTTAGATTTGGATCTCACAGCCAAGGGGATGCTGCCACAGTCGCAAGTGTGAGGACCATTTATAAGCCCTTTTTTCAGCATCCTTGTGACTTCGAATGTTTGCTCAATGAAGGGTTCATAAGTCAAGGGACTCCCTGTGCATCAACCGTGGCTTGCAAAGCAGGGTTGATCTTTTGGAAGCATTACGAGAACGCAGCCAATTCTTGGCTAAATTGTGGTTTCCACCAACCAGAGCATGGCAACTATCTCAGGACAAATATCTCATCCGGCTTGGAGAAAATAAAGAATCGTGCCTCTCACTCACTTGCTTTAAGCATAAATAAGTAAAATTCCCTGCAAAACCCCACCACTACCTGCACCTGCACCATGTGGAAATTTGGTATCTGAAGCTAGGATTTGTCTTTCCAAGAATAAATTATATCAACCAGCTACTTAGTATTCAGCCTGGGCGCGGAAGAAGGTCAACGCTCTATCATTTTGATTTGGCAGATCGACTAGGTCTGAATCTATCCAGAAGCTCCCCTTCCCCCATTCCAAACAGTTGCTCCGTATGCAATATTGGATACCTTCTCCCCAAGGAACCGCTAAGTATTCCATCTATTCTGGCAATTTGTGGGAAAGGGGAGGAAGGTGGAAGACATAGATATGACGGCTGTGGAAACTTCTCCCAAGTTCTCTCACCATACGATGGACGTTGATGGGACTAGGTGTGTCTAGGCTAATGAAGAGAAGGATCAAGGGCAGTGGTGGGATTCAAATTTTTGTTACTAC
>CM019157.1:7072322-7184923 GCA_009733165.1 Naja naja
ACAGAATCCACTGCTCAAAATGTAAGGCAAATGCTGACCGTCATCTTGCATACCCACAGATAATGCCAATAACTCTCTCTCTCTCTCTCTCTCTCCTCCCTCCCTCCCTCCCTCCCATGCACACACACTGCCAAGGGAGGGAGACACCCCACCCAGGGGTGAGGAGCTCAAGTGATGCTGAGAAAAGCCAAAATTAACTGGGAGGGAGATGCAGGAGAAGCAGGCAGCCAAAGAGGGCCGGGGGTGGGGTGGGGAGGGCACCTTGGACCAAACTTTTCCGCCTCCGATGACAGCATCTTCTTTTCCCGCTGATTCATGGCAAGCCAAGCCACCCTGTCTCGCTTGCCGCCGGGGAGTTGCCACGGATGACTTTGGAGCCCAGCGGCGGCCTTTTCCGTTGGGAAGCCATCGAGAGAGGAATTCAAAACCAGCCCTCAGGTCTGGGAAAGCAGCAGCTCGATCGATGGCCACTGGCCCAAGAAGGTGTGATGGAGAAGGAGAAATTCAGAAATTCAAAACCACCCTAGAATAGGGCTATGCCGGTGGCTTAATTTTAACTCTTGGCCGTGCCAACCAAAGAGAGATGGGTCCCATCGGGCGAAGGACGCTGGAGAAGGCAGAAGAGAAGAGAAAGAACTGGAGAAGATCACAAAATACAAAGACCTACAAATAGAAACGGAACGACGGTGGCAAAGGCAAGCAAGGGAAGTACCCATAGTCATAGGTGCCTTGGGTGCCGTCCCAAAACAACTGGAGCCACCACTTGAATATTGTCGGTATTGACAAACTTGCCATCGGTCAATTGCAGAAGGCAGCTTGACTTCAACAGCTTCCATCCTGCGGCAATCTCTGTAATACCATCAAACATCCAGATGTGCCTATCCCAGGTCCTTGGGAAGGATTCGAGAGGTAGATAAAAATGCCAAACCCAGTCTGAACATCTGGCTGACTGTGCGATGAAGAAGAAGAAGAAGAAGAAGGGGGACAGGAATAGCAAAAGAACCCCATTTTATAACCCACACCCACCCCAAAACTGTCTCCCTTTTTTTTAACACCAACAATGTTGGCAATGCATTCATTTATCCAATTTCTGCTTCTTCTTTTTTTGCCTTGCTATTTGATAGTCTCTGTGCTCCGTGTTTTCCCACTTACTAGCTATTAGTGGTAATCACTCTAAATTAATTAAGGCCTTCCTCGAAGCCTGTGAATAGAATGGAAATTAATTGTCGGCAAATATCACTAGGAATTCCTGCCTAATCTTTGGTGGGTTATCAATTTATGCCTCGGGAGGGAGACGTTTAATTACCTTCAAATGTTATATATGGGGTGCTGGGAGGGTCCCAGCCTGTTTCTACGCAAGTTTGACTCCATGGTAGGTGTTTGTGTTTGTGTGTGTGTGTGTGTGTGGAATCCTTTAATTCCAGTCTACACACACACACACACACACACACACACATACACACACACACATACACACACAATTTAAACCTATTCTCCAAAGCACCCCGGGGCAGGACAAGAAGGAACGGATGGAAACTTACCAGAAAGAAATCCGATCTAGAACTAAGAAGAAATTTCCTAAGAATATGAAGAATTAACCAGTGGACCCGGCTTGCCTCCATGAGTTGATGCTTGTAAAGAAGAGATTGGACCAGTGTTGGTCTGGAATGGACTATGGTCTCCTGCTTGAGCAGAGGGTTAGAATAGGACAGAATAGAGCTGAAAGGGACCTTGGAGGTCTTCTAGTCGAGCCCAATGCTCAAGCAGAACCTATACAATCTCAGACAAGTGACTGTCCTGTAGGTTGACATCTGGCCCATAAAGATGGCAGAAGAAGAAGGTCCCTATCCTAATCTATAGTTGAGTTTAGAAGGAAAGAGATGGAAGGGATCTCTTGGGATCGACTTGATCACCCCCTCAGGGCCCAGGATGATGTGTTTCCACAGAACAAATAATATTTGTAGAAGCTTTGGGGTGAAGGAACTGTTTTTATGGACTTTCTCCCCCCCCCCATGGAGTTGCTTGCAGGTAGTCTTTGACTTACGACCCCAACTGAGCCCAAAATTCCTGCCACTAGGCAAGACAGCAGGTTGGACTAGAAGGCTTCTGAGGTCCCCCTGCAACCGTGTTATTGTATTCTGCAATTAAAAAGTGGAAAGACTTCCCTCCGGAAGTTGTGGGTGAACTCCATCAATGGAGGCTTTCAAGAAAAGACTGGACGGACACTTGTCCGGAAGGGTAGAGGGTCCCCTTCTTGAGTAGGGGGCTGGACTAGAAGACCTCCAAGGTCCCTTCCAACACTGTTATTCTGTTATCTGAGCCAACAATTTGACTCGAGGCAAAAGCTGCTAAATTGGCAGTGAGGCACATTTTAACGGCAGCAATCGATTGAATGGAACATTAACGGGGGAATCCATTCATTGATTGCTTGATCAGGTGAACAGTTGCAACGGTTGTAGGTGTGAACAATGGCCGTAAGACACTTCTCTGCACCATTGTAGCCTCAAATGGTCACTAAACAGGATGGATGGAGAGAGAGGCACAGCCACTTCCAAATTGCACATTAGTGCGTGGGGTGAAAACTCAACCCAAATGGTTAAAAGGGGAACTGACTTCTCCCAAACTCCGTGTGGTTTTTTTTACTAAGCATGTGTTTCCATCAAGGACCCCCACACCATTACAGGTAGTCCTCGACTTACGACCATGATGAAGCCCCCCCCAAATGTCCATTGCTAAGTGAGACAGTGGTTCAACGGATTGTTTGGCCCCATTTTTACCCCCTTTCTTGACCACGGGTGAGAAAGCGAACCACTGCAGTGGTTGAGTTCATCGCACAGCCGCGGGCCGTGAATCAGACTTCTCCGTTGACTTCGCTTGTCAGACGGTCGCAGAAGGGGACCCCCAGGACATAACTACGAGCCAGTGGCCAAGCGTCCGAGTTTTGCTCACGTACCATCAGTTTCTGTGATGGTTCTAAGTGCGAAAAACGGCCATAAGCCACTCAACAAATCATTGTAAGTCATGGGGTATCTCTAATAGTTTCGCCACCTCTGCTGATTCCATTACCTTCACCATCCATTCTTAAATTATAGGAACTGGTAAAGTCCTTCCCTCCCCTCTGCCAGATATGATTTGATGAAAGAGCCTTGGTGGTGCAGGCTGTTAAATGCCTAGCACTTAAGTTCCAGCTGCCTGCAATTAGTGCAGGCTCGAATCCCACCAGGCTCAAGGTTGACTCAGCCTTCCATCCTCTCCGGGTAGGTAAATTGAGGACCCAAGATTGTTGGGGGCAATAAGCTGACTTTGTAAAAATGCTGCTTAGTAATAAGCAGGCATATACAATGGAAGGAAGGCTATTGCTGAGCGCATTGGGTTGTATCCCAAAAATTGTAAGGCGCCCTGAGTCTTCGGAGAAGGGCGGCATATAAATGTAATTAAAAAAAAAAATTCCCCCAAAATGTCTTGCTAACAGAAGAAACACATCAGTGTACTTCAAATATGGAACTGGCCCCTAAACCGAACAACAGAGGCTGGGTGGTCACACACAAAATGCTAAACTCAGTTAAAATTAAGTTGGGTAATTTTTTTTTTAGCATGCGAGGAACACAGCACTGGTCTTATGAGGTTGTGTGAACCAGGCTGGCGCATTAAGTGATAATATGGCATATTTATTTTGCTTATTGTACCCTGAGTGTAACTCGCAAAGCCACATCAATATTTATTTATGTTGCGTTATAATCCAGCTTTGAAATAAGGCAGTTTCTAGAGAGGAAGAGGCATTTTAAAAAGGCAACAGCTGAGTCACTGCAAGGGTTGTGGCGCATGGATGCGTATCTGTTGTTCAGTTATTGTTGCTTTTCTCAAAAAAAAGTGCTTTCAGCTGCTTGTGGGTTAAGTCAAGGACAATAAGTTCATGATTGTGGTTTGTTTCTTTTTTCTATAGACCGCGGTCTCCTAGCTTTTGCATTCCGAACAGATGTCTGCTTTAAACAAAAAAAACCCTCAACGGCTTAGCTATTAATAACAACTTCACTTAAAATATATCTAAAGAGGAGGGGAATGGGAGCTGGCAAGCCCCCTTTCCCTTTCATGATGTTGAAAATAAAAAATTAAACTTTTGCCCTTTCTAGCAGACCAATCTGGTGATGGCCGATGAAAGCAATTCCTCTGAACAGAAGTTTGCAAGAAAGGGTAGAAGCAAAATGGATTTGCCCAAGGTCAGCCCTTTAAGGTAGACCGGCCTAGAAAATCAAAATTCTTCCACTGATTTGACATCTCTCTGTTTTGGCTCTTCAAGAATTCTTCTGCAGTAGTGAAGCCGTCTTTGGAATATACTGTGGCCACCACCACAATACAAAAAAGATATTGTAGGAAGCATGCAGAGAAAAGAGCAACAAAGAGGATTAAGGGACCGGAAGATAAATGAATGTTTAAGGGACTAAATAGGTCTGTTTTAACAAAGAGAAGGACTAGGGGGGGACATGATCAGGGGTGGGATTCTACCAGTTCGCATCTATTCACTAGAACCGGTTGTTAACATTCTAAGCAGTTCGGAGAACCGGTTGTTAGAAGAAATTACTGGGCTAATCCTGTAAGGAAGGCAGGAAGGAAACATTCTGGTGTTGCTTACAGAAACTGCCTCTCCGTTAACCGTTATTACATTCTTGGCAGGATTATTTTTTATTTTTTATTTTTATTCATATTTATATCCCGCCCTTCTCCAGAGACTCAGGATGGCTTACAATTTTTGGTATACAACCCAATGCGCTCAGCAATAGCCTTCCTTCCATTGTATATGCCTGCTTATTACTAAGCGGCATTTTTACAAAGTCAGCTTATCTTGGGTCCTCAATTTACCTACCCCGAGAGGATGGAAGGCTGAGTCAACCTTGAGCCTGGTGGGATTCGAGCCTGCAATAGTTACAGGCAGCTGGAACTAAGTGCTAGGCTATTATCAGCCTGCACCACCAAGGCCCTTCCTGTCTCAGGAATGTCTCTGGAGTTTTTTTCACCTCCTTTGCTGGTACTTTGCTTGTGTGGAGTGACCATTTAAAGTTACAATGGCACTGAAAAAAGTGACTTATGACCATTTTTCACACTTACGACTGTTGCAGCATCTCCACAGTCATGAGAGGCCAGGCGAGGAGATGCGTGCCTTGATGTGAGTGATATTGAGTTGGCCATACCCAGCCAATAACATGACCACCAAGCCATGTCCACCAGTCACATGACCACCAAGCCATGCCCACCACCTAAGCCATGCCCACACAACCGGTTGTTAAAAAATTTGAATCCCACCCCTGGACATGATAGAAGTTTTCTAATTCTTTGAGGGGACTGCCACAGAGAAGAGGGAGTCAAGCTATTCTACAGAGCACCTGAAGGCAGGAAAAGTAAGGGATGGAAGCTCATCAAAGACAGACCCAACCTAAAACGAAGGAGAAATTTCCTGACAGTGAGGACAATTCAGCAGATGTTAGTTGCCTCCAGAAGTTATGGGTGCTCCGTCGCTTTAAGAAGAGACTGGATAGCAATTTGTCCAAAGTGGTCTAAGGGTCTCCTCCTTGATCAGGGCATTGGACTAGATGGCCTCCAAGGTCCCTTCCAACTCTGATATTCTGCATTCTGGGTTGCACTTGTGTGGCTGCCCTCGACGTTGGACTTGCAGTCCCCCAAAGTCCCTTCCATCCCCTATTGCCCTATGTTCTAAGCTCCTCTGATCTTCCCTTTCTTCTCCTCTCATTCTCCTTTCCTGTCATGCCCCTGTTAGAATCTGACTCTGAGGGAGAGGAGGAACAGCCGACAAGGAGTGGGAGTGTGGCTCCAGAGGTTGTGGAGGAAATTGGGGAAGGGCACAGGCCAGCTGGGCATTCAGTGGAAGACCCAGGCCCATCCCCTCTTCATCCTAGGGCACACAGGGAGGAGCAGATGAGGGAGAAACATGAATGGCATGGTCTATGGGGGAGGAAAGGGCCTTGATCCCCTTCATGGGCTGCAGCTGTGAGGATTGTTTTAAAGGACAAAGTGCACATGGCCCAGTGCTGGAAACAAAGCATGAAATAATTCTAGTCTTTCACTTCTTATCTGAGTTCTGACGTCCTTCCCAGTGTGTGTATTTCGATATCTGTGGACGTCTTCAAGCCCTTATCCTGCCTTGTCTCATTAAATGCTTCAATGTGGCTTGTGTTGTTTTTTCTATTTATAATTTATATGTATTTTGAGTTTGAACAGAAGTTCTTTCTTTTCACAACTGTTTGTGGGGGAGTTTTTTCTCCAGTCAATGGTAATTGGACCTTTGAAGCCAAGTTGAAGGAATTAAAGGGACTTCACTTGTTTTGGTGACTTTGTTGCTTTTGCATCCCACCCTGGGTCATCACATTTCCTATTATTATTATTATTATTATTATTATTATTATTATTATTTATTTAGACTTGTATGCCGCCCTACTCCCGAAGGACTCAGGGCGGCGAACATTATCCTGCATTCTGTAACTTATGGGTTGTTCTTGTATAAGTTGCACTAGTAGATGTTGGATTAGAAGACCTCCAAGGTCTCTTCTAGCCCATTTTGTTCTACGTTCTAATCTCCCTGTCTTCTCTTCTCATCCTCTTCCTCCTTCTTCTTCTTCCAGGAAAACCCGTATTTGTGCAGCGACGAGTGCGATGCTTCCAATCCAGACCTGGCCCATCCTCCCAAGTTGATGTTCGACAAAGAAGACGAAGGCCTGGCCACCTACTGGCAGAGCGTGACCTGGAGCCGTTACCCCAAGCCTCTGTTGGCCAACATCACCTTGTCTTGGAACAAGACCATCGAGCTGACTGACGATGTCGTATTGACTTTTGAGTACGGCCGCCCCACCAAAATGATCTTGGAGAAGTCCTTGGACAACGGGAGGACTTGGCACCCCTACCAGTACTACGCGGATGAATGCAACGAAGCTTTCGGCATGCCGGCGCGGAAGGTGAGGGAGCTGTCCACCACCAACGTCAACAGAGTCATCTGCACGGAGGAATACTCTCGCTGGGTGGGGTCCAAGAAAGAGAAGGACGTGAGATTCGAGGTGAAGGACCGTTTTGCCATTTTTGCTGGGCCCGAACTCCGAAACATGGACAATCTTTACACCAGGCTGGAGAGCGCCAAGGGCCTGAAGGACTTCTTCACCGTGACGGACTTGAGGATGCGGCTTTTGAAACCGGCGCTCGGCGGCACCTACGTCCAAAGAGAGAACTTGTACAAGTACTTCTACGCGATCTCCAATATTGAAGTCACAGGCAGGTAATCGGAGCGGCGCTTTCTTTCTTTCTTCTCTTCCCTCCCTCCCCTGTTTTTAATTCGTCCATCGCTGACGCTGACGAGCGAAGCTGTCAGGATGCGTCCCCCCAAAAAAGACTCGCTTGGTTCAGAACAGGAAAAAGGGTCTTGCGGTTTTCAGATGCGTTGCACTTCTTTGGCATCTTTTCCTTTAAACAAACAAGCAAGCAAGCAAAAAAACTCTTTTGTTTGATGGAAAAGAAATTGCTTTTGGGGTGGGTTCCCCCACTCCCCTCGCTAAAAAAAAAAAAACCCAATCACTTTGATGAAATTCTCCAAAGTGGAATGTACTTTCCTTATACTTACTTAGTGACAAGAAAGCCAAGAGGGGAGTATGAATGATTGTTCTTTTGTTTACAATCCTTTCTTTTGAGTTCATTGGTTTGGTTTTCTTTCCTTCCTTCCTTTCTCCCTCTTTCCTTTCTTTCTTCAACCCTCGCTCCTTCCCTCTTCTTTTATCCCTTCCTCCCTTCCTCCCTCCCTCTTCTTTTTCCTTCCTCTCTCCCTCCCTCTTTCCTTTCTTTCTTCAACCCTCCCTCCTTCCTTCTTTTATCTCCTCCCTCCCTCCCTTCCTTCTGCCCTCCAGCCCTCTCTCCCTATTCTTTTCCTTCCTTCCTTCCTACCACCCTCCCTCCTTCCTTCCCTCTTTCCTTTCTTTTCCTTTCCTTCTTCAACTCTCCCTCCTTCCCTCTTCTTTTATCTCCTCCCTCCCTCCCTTCTTCCCTTCCTTGCAAAAATTCTTGCTCCTTTGCAAGAAATGTCCAGAACCAATTCTCTTTCACCAAACAACATGAGAACAGCAAAAAAAAAACCCGATGCCAGACAATTGTTCTGCTTGGCACAATAAAGTTTGCAGTCAGGTGGACTGCGGTATGATTCTGAGCCTCTCCTTTAAAGGACACATTATTTTTATTCCTCCCTTTACCTCCCCTCCTATGCTGGTCCTTCCATTCTGCCCTTATTGATCTAATAAGTAACAGGAGGAGGTGCCAGGCCTGCGACAGGAATAGAAACCAGAAAGCCCGTCTTTGGTGAGCAAGGACTGGCATGTCACAGAAGAAGGGAGGAATCTGAGATGATGGGGAAGAAAAACTAGTTTTATGGGAATCACTTCAGGTATGGGAGAGGGAGGAAGGAAGGAAAGAAGGAAAAAAGGAGGAGAAAAGAGGAAGAAGAAAAGGAAGGAAGGAGAAGCAGAGGGAAAGAAGGAAGGAAGGAGGAGGAGGAAGGAGAGGAGGAAAAGGAAGGAAGGAGGAAGGAGGAGGAGAGTGGAAAGAAGTGAAGGAAGGAAGGGAGGACGGAGGAAAGGAAGGGAGAGAGGGAGGAAAGGAAGGAAGGAGGGAGGGAGGGAAGGATCTTTCCAATCTCATCTCTTCTCGCTTTGAATAGGAAGCACCTGCATACGAAGTAGGAAAGATCAGAAGAGACTTCCTCTCTGGTCAATCTAATTTTCTCCTTTATTTAACAGCCGGTAGATCTTGAAGTTGCCTGGATGGACAGAGTGAAATGGAAATTAATGGCATGGCATGAGCTGAAGGCTCCCATTATGAGCAATCCAATTAAGGAGATGCATATAAATTACGGACTAATTATTAAGTTTCCTCACTTTGCCTAAAAGTATTTGCATGTTCTCTGTACCTTGGAGTGGTTTCCTTCTTAATTTAATTTCCTTCTTTCCTTCCTTCCTTCCTCTCTCTCTCTCCTTCCTTCCTTCCTTTTTCTCAATTAACCATCATCATAAACTCCCAAATAATTCAGACACAGGACAGAACAAAGAGAAAGAAGGAAGGAAGGAAGGAAGGAAGGAAGGAAGGAAGGAAGGAAGGAAGGAAGGAAGGAAGGAAGGAAGGAAGGAAGGAAGGAAGGCTCTATGCTCCAGAAACCAAATCTACTGTCTTGAAACCCTGGACAATGGAAGTTGATATGCATATGGATTTGAAGAATGAACTAAATCTTCCCCTTTTCACCTGGATTACAATTTTAGAGCAGAGTACATTTTAGAGGGTATAGAAAAGGGAAATGCTATCACCCCAGCTGCAAGGAAACAGTGAGTCAAAACAGCGTTTGTCAACCTCGGCAGTTTTAAGATGCTTGGACTCCACTTCCCAGAATTCCCTGCTGGTTAGGGAATTCTGGGAGTCGAAGTCCACCCATTTAAGGTTGCCAGTAGTAGGAACGGACTCTTACACGTGGCATCGTTTGCTGCCAGGCAGAAGAACCTCCAAGGATTGATTTTCAAAGATCTATCACTCCCCATAAATAGATTTATCGTACAGCATCTTTGAAAACCTTCCCATAACTCCTGTGAATTAAACGCGGGCTCTATTTATAGTGAGACCGAGGTTCATATTTTCTTCTACCCATGTGACGGAGTGGGGCTGGAAGCCAATCTCCCTTGGGTGGGCGCAACAGTTTCCATCTGTCTCTTGCTTTGAGAACAGTCCGGCTTGGTATTTGGTTGTTTTTTTTTACTTCTGACTGTGTGAAAGCAAACTCTCAATTTCACAAAGAATTTCTCCTCGTAAAAAGAATAAGGAAAGGGGGAAAAAATGGGGATGAGATAAGGGAATCAACCAGGGGGAGGGAAAAATCTGAAAATACTTCCAGGAATGTGTTCGTTTGTGCAGTCCTTTGATGCTCTCTGAGCTTGGCTGTTTTCTGTAGACGTTTCATTATCCAACTAGGTAACATCATCAGTGCTAGAAGAGACCGGGATTGGAGGAGGAGGAGGAGGAGGAGGATTAGGATTATTGTGGGTCTCTGGTGCTCTCTGAGCTTGGTGGCTTGCTGCAGACATTTCATTACCCAACCAGGTAACATCATCAGTGCAAGCGCATGTGGGGTTTGCTCCCTGTTTATATATAGTAGCTTCTCCTTTCAGTCTTGGTGAAGGGGTGATTTCCTCCTTGGTAATCTCTTGGTTAGGATATTGTTTTCTCTCCTTGATCATTTGTCTGGTGTTAATTCCTGCTTATCTGGATATTGGTTGCTGGGTGCTGGTGGAAAGGCAGCTGCAGAGTACCTATTGAATCAATCATCCATGTTAGCATTTAGCCTTCTAGTCTAATCCTGAGGAGACCCCTTCTGTGCGCTCGTACAGGGCGGTTGGTACTTGATGCTGGGAGGAGTCGTTCTCGTAAGTATCCTGGACCCATGCCATGCAGGACTAATTTGCAGGAATAATTTGCCTTCAGGAATAATTTGCCTTCAGAAGTTGTCATTAGAGGTTTTCAAGAAGAGACTGGACAGCGATTTGTCTGGAATAGAGTCTCCTTCTTGAATAGGAGGTGGACTATAAGACCTCAAAGGTCCCTTTCAACCATGTTATTCTGTAAGCTCCAGCTAAAGAGTCCCAAATCTCAGGTATGTCCTCAGTTCCCCCATCCACCTTCATTGCCCTGCTTTGAACTGCTTCTCAATGATCAATTCTCCTCCTTATTGATGGGTAACATCCCAAACGTGACATCCCGCTTCTCCAGATGTGACGTGATGAGAAAAACAGAGGCGGCTCAAGGTGTTAGGAGGCAAGTCCCAAATCTGATTAAGATTCTGAAACAAGCCTTCGTTAGAACAGCGATGGGGGAAAAGGAAAGGGGTGGGTGGGAAACGAGTGCATATTTTATCTCTTATATAACCTGGAAAACACAGAGTGCTTTTGGTTTCATCTTTATTCGCTGGTTGTGTGTGATATTTCTTTCTTTCTTTTTTAATCTGCTTTTTTTTTCCCCATGTCATCTTTGCTACTGATCTGTCGGGAACGGTAGATTATCGTTTGTTCTCGGAACGCGCCGTAAAGCAAAATACGGATGCGAAGGGATCGCCTTTGAGTGTTCGCAGGCCCCGTGCAACCGCGAGGAATTGTCTCATCGTTACTTAAATATGCATTGATTATTTGATTTGGAGCAGCAATTATCCGTGTAAGAGACGGTTGATTTCCCAAGGAACTTGTCAAGAGTGGGGAGATAATGGAAGAGCTGAACAAGGGGGACAGTTCAATGAGACGGAACGAAATCGGTGAGGGGAGGGAGGCATCCAGGCCAACTTGGTCTGCTTGTGCATTCTTCACGCAAGCTCCAGATTAGGGATGCTGGAGCTGTAATTAAGGAGGCCAGGCCGAAGGCGGGGAAGGTAGAAAGAAGTTCATGGAGGAGGAGAGGATGGATGGCTCCAGCTGGAGATGATCACTTGAGATGGGGTCAACGGTAGCAGACCCCAAAATTGGAATTGGGGATTTGGGGGCTGCAGCACTTGTTGGCTGGGATGTTGTCTCCAAATTCCACAATATGAGGTGGCCGGTGCAGTACAGGGTGATCAGTTCAGTCCTGGTTATCTAAGATCTCATGAGGTTTTGGACCTCACACTTGAGTGTCATTCCAGAGAAGTCCTCCAGTTAAATGTTCCTTGCCATTCATCATGTATCTTCTCTATAATCTATCTGTAATCCATCTATCTATCCATCCCCATCCATCTTCTCTATCTATCCATCCATCCCCATCCATCTTATCTATCCATCTATCTATCTATCTATCTATCTATCTATCATCTATCTATCTATCTATCTATCTATCTTTCATCCATCCCTATGTATCTTCTCTATAATCTATATAGAGAATATATTATAGAGAATATAATTAGACACCTATCCATCCATCCTAATCCATCTTATCTATGGACCTACCTACCTACCTACCTATCCATATCTATCTATCTATCTATCTATTATCTATCTATCATTCATCCATCTTGGAATTAAATCCCAAACAAGCAAAATCCATGCTCTTCAAAACAAACTGGTAACATTGACACGGTTGTTCTCATCTATATATATGCACGTCATTTGCATAACTGCACAATGACACAATTAAATTTTTGGCATAATTAGAAAATAGGCATAAAAATGTCAATTGTGTAATTACAAAAGGGGTGCAAGTGGCATAAATTTTGTCAATTCTCCCCGGGATCATCCGTCTGCCCCAAACTGTCGATGAAAGGAAGATTTCATTGAATGTCGATACATTTTGTCTTCTCTGAATAACCTGTTTCCCCTCTTGTTTGGAACATCTCTCCGGATTTCGGATCCAATCGTGGTGACATTAATTCGCTGTTCATACCATTTGCTGTTCATGGATTTGCTGTCAATGAATTATTTGCTTGCCTGTCTAACTTTTTAAGGGAGCACCTTGCTGGTTTCATTCTTTCGTTTAGATCTGGCTGTTCAGGAAGGCATGAAATAGTGACCCCCCCACACACACACCTGTCCCAAAAAACACAATTTCAAAGGTACATGCAGCTATTTCAAACATGGCTGATCTCCTCTTCCTTAGAGGATAATGGAATTAACAGAGTTGGAAAGGTTCTTTGGAGGTCTTCTATGGAGTTTTTCTAAGATTGCATCCGTTCCATGAGGCTGGTGGGGTCTGGAGGGAGACACGCTTCCCAAGGCCTTCTGCCAAATAGGGAGAAACTTTTAACTTGGTTTTCTAAACACGTCCCTAAACTGCAAAACTTGTCATAAATATGAATCAACCAGAGAAGTGGCTGTCCAATCTATTCTTGAAAACCTCCAGGACCCACAATTTCTGGAGGGAAGTTGTTTCACTGATTAATTGTCAGGAAATTTCTCCTTAGTTCTAGGTTGCTTCTTTCCTTGACTGGTTTCCATCCTTATTGCTTCTTGTCTGCCACTTCAGGTGTTTTGGAGAATAGCTTGACTTCCTCTTCTTTGGGGCAGCCCCTCAAATATTGGAAGACCACTATCCTGTCTCCCCTGGTCCTTCTTTTCATTAAACTAGACATACTCAGTTCCTGCAACCATTCTTCCTATGTTTTAGTCTCCTAATCATCTTTGTTTTTCTTCTCTGCACTCTTTCCAGAATCTCAACATCTTTTTTACAATGTTGGTGACCAAAACTGGATGCAGTATTCCAAGGTTGTTCTAAAGTCTTACAAAGCAGTCCTAATACTTTGCGTGATTTTGATTCTGCTTTTATACAACCAAGGATTGTATTAGCGTTTTTGGCAGCTGCCGCACACGGCTGGCTCATATTTAAGTGACGGTCCAATAGGACTCCAAGATCCCTCTCACAGGGACTATTATTTTGCCAGTTTTTCCTCCCCCCCCTCTAATCTCTACCTTTTAGTTTTCAGACAAATCCTGGCTTTTAGAGTTCCTGAGAGTTTGTGCCTTCATTCAAATGCAGGTCCCTGCTTTGGATGTTCTGCTATTTAATGACTTCTGAATGCTTTTCTATTTTAATATTTCTGTGATGTCAGTGCAAGCTGCTTTGAGGATTTCAACTCAAAAGAGTCTGGCATACATTTTTAAATACCTCTACAGATAGCCCAGAGGATCACACCTCGTTGCTCTCTTCTGCTTCCCCTGCAGGTGTAAATGTAATCTCCATGCCAACCAGTGCATTTTCAAGGAAGGAAGTCTCCAGTGTGAATGTGAACATAACACAACGGGACAGGACTGTGGCAGATGTAAGAAGAATTTCCGGAGCAAGTCTTGGAGAGCTGGATCCTACCTTCCCCGTCCCAATGGTTCTCCTAACGTGTGTAAGTATGGCAGGAAAGACGGCTGTGAGTTGAAGTCCACCACGGGAAGGAGAAACATCATCTCCTTAAGATGTAGAATCAGCTCAACCACCAAAAGCCAAACCAGTGGCTCCATGGGAAGCCTGCAGAGCTAGGGAGATAGGGAAAAGTCACCTCATGGATAAATCAAAGTAGAGAAGTCTAGAAAAAGGATTTGTCCAGAAACGGTCCCCTGAAACCATCAGCAGAAAGAATGGGAGTGCTATTGGTTGGTCAATTCCATGCACGTCAATTTCCATTAAACCCTCAAAACGGGGCACCAATCGTCAACATTTTGGGATTCACCCCTCCCACTAGAACATTTTGGGTCTCCAAAACTTTTAAGGTTTGTGGACTTCGGCTCCCAGAATCCCTCAGCCAGCGTGGCCAACTTGGAGACTTGTGGACTTCAACTTCAGGTTTGAACTTGTGGAGTTGAAGTCCACAAGTCTCAACGTTGCAAGCTTGGAGACCCTTGAGCTAGAAAAAAATGAAGCAAGATTCCAAGATAGATCTGCTCCTAAGCTGCCCCCCCCGCCTGTTCCTGGCGAATTGGCTAGGGCAGGACCTCAAGAACAAGGGCCTACTCTTCAGTAGATCCGATGTTCCTGAGATACGCTCTCTAAAACCGCGTTCCCTCACCTTTCTCTCACTTTTCAATTCCCAGGATCATCAGAGATGACGTGTACCAGGGTTGGCAGAGGCCAACTCCTTTGAACAGGCACAAGCTTGTCAATTCCTGCCCAGCCCTTAAGAGCTGTCAAAGGAGCCATGAATAATCCCGCACAAACAGAACGAGAAACAGGAATGTTAAGAAGTTAGATCATTAGTTGGTCAACCTTTTGAAGTTGCTGTAAAGGATGGGGCTTTTTCCCTCTCTCTCTCTCCTGTTAACAGATACATATATATATACAGAATAACAGTGTGGGAAGGGACCATTGAGGTCTTCTAGCCCAACCCCCTACTCAAGCAGGAGACCCTATGTTTTGACCCAACCTGGTTACCAGCAAGAAAATCTCAAACCAACGCAGCAACTCAAACCTTCACAGCTTTAATCTACAGGGCCTTGGTGGTGCAGGCCGTTAATAGCCTAGCACTTAAGTTCCAGCTGCCTGTAATTATTGCAGGCTCGAATCCCACCAGGCTCAAGGTTGACTCAGCCTTCCATCCTCTCGGGGTAGATAAAGTGAGGACCCAAGATGGTTGGGGGCAATAAGCTGACTTTGTAAAAAATGCCACTTAGTAATAAGCAGGCATATACAATGGAAAGAAGGCTATTGCTGAGCGCATTGGGTTGTATCCCCCAAAATTGTAAGCTGCCCTGAGTCTCCGGAGAAGGGCGGGATATAAACATGAATTTAAAAAATAATAATTTCTTTGTAGATAAAAGATGGCTTGCAGCCAATTGGTCCAACCAGAAAAGCCGTGACAGAATTCTTCAGATAAGCCGGAGTCTCCACACACAATGCTGAGTCCGTAGAACGTTTTTGCTTTCTGCAAAAGCAAAAACCTTTTGAAACCAGGCTTATATTCCCTGGAGGGAGGGGCCATTACGTTGCATCCTCGCTCCCGAGTCGCCTGTGCTGCTGCAGCTGCTCTCTTCTACAAATCATCCTGCGCTCACGCGCACTTGGCACAGGCTCCTTGGGAACCTCCTCATCACTGCTGCCAGCCCCCATCGTCCCTGAAGGCAGCAGTCCACTCCCTGATGGTCCCGGCCCCTCATCCGAGTCCTCGCTCTCCTCCACCGTCTGCACCTGCTGCTGGCTAACCACAACACCCTATACCATTTCAGACAAACGGCTGTCCAGTCCCTTCTTAAAAGCCACCCGTAATGGAGCACCCACAACTTCTAGACAGAGGTGAGCCGTTCCACTGGTTGATTGTTCTCACTGTCAGGGAGTTTCTCCTGGGTTGCTTCTCTTCTTGAGTTGGACAAGAAGCAACAGATGGAAACTAATCAAGGAGAGAAGGAACTAAGGGAGACGTTTCCTGACAGTTAGAACAATCAATCCGTGGAATGGCTTGCCTGCAGACGTGGTGGATGCTCCAGGTGTTTTGGAGAATGGGCTGACACCCCCTCCCCCCTCTTCTTTGTGGTAGCCCCTTAGAGAACAGACTTTTCATTAATTAATTTATTTATTAATTTTTTATGCCGCCCATCTGCCTTACAAGCTGACCGTGGGCGGCATAAATTAGCTGGCTGGCTGCCTGCCTGCCCTTTTTTGACCTTCTCTCCCTTTTTCTTCTCTTCCAGGTGCGGCTCCAAATTTTGGCAGTAAGTAAAAACGAAGCAAAATTTAAAAGAAAAAGAAAAACCCCTCCCCTAAAACCGCCAACCCAACTTGAAATGCGGAGAGTCTTGCTGGCACGGTCCCGGCGGACGCCGTTCGACGGCAAAAAAAGGAGCTTTTATTTTTATTTTTTAAAATTTTTCTTCCCCCTGCCCGCCGCCCCAATCCCTGTTTTTCCGTCTCCGTTAACATCTGTCCAAGCATAAGTCTGCTTCTCTAATTGTGCCTCATTTCCCCGCCTGTCAAACATCTCTCTTTGAGTACGGTCGGGAAGCTCATTGTCTTTGTCGTGCCGGTGTGTTCTTTCTTTCCCCCACGAGGTTTGTTAGCAAGGCGGCGAGGAAGGAAATAAAGTGTTTTTCGAAGGATGCGAGGAAGGGAGGGAGAGAAGGACGGCTGTTTTCCACATCTCCGGCTTAAGAGCCTTGCGGGCACTAAATTAAACTCTTATAAATCAAAGAGACTGCTTTAGATGGCTGAAGTCCCCAGCCGCTTTTCTTAGGCGTGTGTGATACTTAGGAATGAACCTACAGCATGATACAGTCCTCGATGTACAGCCCCATAATCCCTTGCATTGGGGTGGAATCGGGGCAACTGAATGGAGCTGAGTGATTACTGGCCAGATGCCTTTCCTGTTGCCAGTGCGGAGTTATATCCAGCAGATAAATTCTCATCATGCCCAGAGAGAGAGAGAGAAAGAGAGAGAGATCTGCCACTAACTAGGATCAAATTGACAGCCTCCTGATTGCGAGGTGACAGCGCCACCTCTAGGCAGACTGTGCCACTCTGGCAATGACTGTCATAAACTGGGAAAATAGGTAAAGCACATTCTGTTGATTGAACATTGATTATCTCTAGAGGTTTAGGGTATCCAAATAGTAGTGTGTTCATATTCTCCAGTCAATTACCACTGTACTCAAATCATTGTCATCATGATAATAGGCAGGAGATCCAATTCAGGTAGTCCTCCACTTGCGACAGTTCGTTTAGTGGCCGTTCAAAGTTACAACAGCCCTGAAAAAAGGGACTGGTGGCCGTTTTTCACACTTACGACTGCTGCAGCATCCCCGGGGTCCCGCCAGATGCACTTCGCAGCCTTGTGACTCACTTAACAATGGCAGTGGTCTGCTTAACCATGGTGGCAAGGAAGGTTGTAGCGTGAGGCAAAACTCCACTTAAATGCTTCACTTAGCAACAGAAAATGTGGGGCTTCGTTCCGGTTGTAACAGCCTTTGCTTGACCGAAGGTCACAAAAGGGGATCGTGTGAGCTCAGGAAGGTCATAAATTCGAGTCAAGCACCTGAATTTTGATCCCGTCCCCGTGGAAATGCTGCAACGGTTGTAAGAATGAAAAACGGTGGATAATAAATCAGGTTTTTTTCCAGTGCCGTTGTAACTCCAAATGGTCATGAAACGAACGTTTGTAAGTTGAGAGTTACTTGTGTTTCTCTTCGTTTCTCTGCTCTCTTTAAAAAAAACAGCAGCAAAGTTTTCGCCAAGTTAACTTTAGGATGCCTTTCCACTAACAAGGCCTTTTTAATTGGCTGCAGAAAATAATTTGATTGCTGGGGGAGGGGAAAGGCAATGAAAGGGAAATGAATTCCTCCCATCTCGAGTTTTGTTTGGCTTCCAATGCGGCCTGCTGAAAAGGGCCCCGGCTGGCTAGAAGGAGGCGATCCATTAAATCCCTCGTACCGCCACATTAATTTGCAAATTACGGTGGTTGAGATTATACACGCAATTGAAGCCCGAGAGAAAACCAATGTGGAGCTTTGACAGTTACGGAGCGACGGGAACATTTGGAATGGACTCAGTGAAAGTTTAATTTATTGGGGCTTTCCAGCTAATTTGACAAATCGAAGGAGCAGTTTAATTCCACGCCACTCACCGGAGGGATCCAGACCTGTTTGAGCCGGCACCAATGCTTATTTTGCAGAGGCGCCCAAGCGGTTTAAGGAATCGGACGATGGAATTCCCATCCCGTCTGGCTTTAGTTTCGAATCAGATCCGATCGATCGATATTTTTTCTTCAAATCCCACCTGAAACCATCCAGATGGATTAGGGCTCAAGTGTGCCCAACCCCTGGTAAGAACCCAGCTGTGGTGTTTCAGAGAGTGGCTCTTCATTCCTAGATCGAGCTTTGGCTAAAAGAGAGAGCGAGGGCACCTGGGCAATTCGGATTTCTTGGATTAAACTAAGGAAGCAATCCAAAGATTTCCAATAGCTCAATGAACAGAATAACAGGGTTGGAAGGGACCCTGGAGGCCTTCTAGTCTGACCCCCTGCGCAAGCAAGAAACTCTATATCATTCCAGACAAGTGTTTGTCCAATCTTTTAATCACATGATCATGGAGATGTCACTTTTTTCAGTGCCACTGTAACTTCGATTGGTCCCTAAACAAACGGTTGCAAGTGGAGGAGGACTACCTGTAGTAGATGAGTAAATGGATTACTTGATTCATTTCTCCAGGACACAGAAGATGAGAAGACTCTCTTAAGGGATTGGCATTCTGATTTTCTTTCCTTTTATTTTTTTTCCTTCCTCTGCCATCTTTATTTCTCTCTCGGTAGCAAAGGAGCCACCCAGCCCAGTAACTAACCGTCAAATTATCGTCCTCACAACTAGCATTTCCAAAACCACGGTTAGTGCCACCTACACCACGGAATCCTCTTGGGTGCCCACCGCTCCCCTCATTGCAACACAGCAGCCAGGTGGGTGCTGAGCGTAGTTGGAGACTCCCACCCCAGTAGATAGATAGCCTAGTTCTGTGCTTCTCTTGCCAGCTTTCGCTTCTTGCTGCTGTGACCCTCGTCGGGTCGGTGAGAGGTAAGATGAGAAGATGCTGACACCCCACCCCACCCCACCCCCGGCTTGCTAGTCTCTTCCCTCCTTGTAGGGAGATTAGATGGAGAGCCCAGATAAAAAATCACGCTGTTCTCTGGCGCAAGGCTTCCCATTTGTCAGCGAGAGTTTGTGCATTTGCCCAGCTAATTAATGAAGGGAAGATCATCCATGGGACAGGCCCCATTAATAACGGGCCCCAACCCTCCCCTGCTGAGTAGCAGGTGCAGGATTCTCCAAGACGGACTTTATAAGCAGTGGAAGGAAGGAGGGTAGGTAGGTAGGTAGGTCAGTAGATAGGTGGGTGGGTGGGTGGGTGGGTGGCTGGCTGGCTAGCTGGGTGGGTAGGTAGGTAGATAGATAGATAGATAGATAGATAGATAGATAGATAGATAGATACCATAGATGGATGGATGGATGGATGGATGGATGGATGGATGGATGGATGGATAGATAGATAGAAAGGTAGTTAGGTAGGTAGGTAAGTAGATACCATAGATGGATGGATGGATGGGCAGACAGCAGGCGGACAGACAAGACAACAACGAAGATATGGCTGGCTGGCTGGCTAGGTAGGTAGGTAGGTAGATAGATAGATATGGATGGATGGATGGATGGTTAGATATGGATAGATGGTTAGATAGATAGATAGATAGATAGATAGATAGATAGATAGATAGATAGATAGATGATAGATATATAGATACCATAGATGGATGGATGGATGGATGGATAGATAGATAGATAGAAAGGTAGTTAGGTAGGTAGGTAAGTAGATACCATAGATGGATGGATGGATGGACGGACGGACGGACAGACAGACAGACAGATAGATATGGCTGGCTGGCTGGCTGGCTGGGTAGGTAGGTAGGTAGGTAGGTAGGTAGATATATAGATGGATGGATGGTTAGATATGGATAGATGGTTAGATAGATGGGTGGGTGGGTGGGTGTGTGGGTGGGTGGGTGGATGGATGGATGGATGGATAGATAGATAGATAGATAGATAGATAGATAGATAGATAGATAGATAGATAGTTGAGGAGGAGGACTATGGGATCTTTGGTGGTCTCTAGCTTGGTTGTTTTCTTGCAGCCATTTCATGACCCCACTAGGCAACATCATCAGTGCTATGAGTGTGACTTGCTCCCTGTTTATATACAATAGCTGTGAGCTTGGTTGCTTTCTGATGTTTGGTAACATCAATACCTACCCAAGACAGTAGAAATGGAGACACCTTTTCGAGAAAAAGAAGTTAAATTTGTGAGTGGAGATAACGAGTGGATCATGACCAGTTGGTCTTTTGATAACTGGAACTCTTGTCATTGGCCAAGTTCAAAAATGGAAGCCATTTTGAGACCATGCCCATCACCTGCTTACTAATTTCCAAAGGTGTCTTCCAAAATAGATGGGATTAGTCTTTCCTTCTGTAATTCTTCTGAGTGACTGGGGGGTAAAATGTCCATTGAGCAAGGACTTGTGATGGTCAAATCTCTCTCAAGCAGTGTGTAGCATTCCGATTATTCAAAAACGAGAGAAGAAAGAAGAAGGAAAAAGAAGCATAAAAGTTGGTTGAATGTGGTATTTATAAAATCTCTTTCCCCTAGAGATGCCTCTTTCTGAAATAACACAAACTAGATCAGGCTACCAGCTGTTTTCCAAAGCTTCAGAAAGAAGGCAAAATATAAAAACCCAACACTTAAATTACAGCTCAATCGATAAAATTAATCCTTAACTCTGTTTTTCAACCAATCACACCTCAGCTTCGGTGGTTAAAAAAATGGTCCCTGCTCATTAATCATCTGAAGTGGAATTGATTTATCTACCAGCTAAAGGAGTTACATCTTGCAAGACCCATTAAGTTGCAGGAATTGGCTCCAATATTGCATGCAAATTAGTTTTGATAGATTATGTGCCATCAAGTTGATATTGAGTCGCAGTAACCACAAAGATAGATTTTCATCAGGACGATCTGTTCCTAACTGGTCCTTCACATCTTCCTCCGGCGTAGCCATCACAACTTCTGTACTGCTGGTTGTTCTCTTCTCTTTCCTTCCACCTGGTTTCTGGTTGTTCTCTTCTTCTCTTTCCTTCCATCTAGCTTCTGGTTGTCCTCTTCTTCTCCTTACTTCCACCTGCTTTCTGGTTGTTCTCTTTTTCTCTTTCCTTCCATCTTTCCTAGCATCGCTGCCTTCTCCAGAGGGCAGGGTCTTCACTTAATGTGTCCTTAATTGGATAATTTGAGCCTGCTTACCTAGGCTTTGAGTCAAAACTCTGGGATGATTTGTTTGATGAAGCATCGGTTTGTTGTTTTGACTGCCCACAATCATCTCCAGGGTCTTCTCCAAGCTCCCCAAAGCATCTGTTGTCTTCTGATGGTCTTCAAATCATAACTTTTGGTTCTATGGAATGTCATGGAATGGCTTGCTCTATTTTGATATTCACTCAAATTATAATTTCGGTCTTGGAGGCCTTCTGTAGGCCTTCTTAGCAAAGGTAGGAGATCTTATACCATCCCAGACAAATGGTTGCCCAACATTTTCTTGAAAACCTCCAACATTGGAGCATCCATGACTTCTGGAGGCCAGCTGTTCCACTGATTAATTGTTGTCATCATCAAGCAATTTCCCCTTAATTCTAGGTTGGATCTCTCTTTGATAAATGCCTATGGAGACTCTCAGTCATCCAGGTCATGGCTGTGGCCTCACCAGGACAGTATAAAGTGGTGCTATCACTTGTCATGATCTTGATGCTACCACTCTGTTGATGCAGCCTAGGATTGCATTGGCTTTTTTGGCAGCTGCAGCCCACGGCTGGCTCATACGATATGAATTGTTACCTTTCAACAGGGAAGGAGTAGGGCCCCTTGAACGTGCTCCTCCTATTCTCTATTTGGATTTTAAAAAAATGTGGCGTCTTCCATTCCAAATCTTCAGAGACTTTGATTTCTACTTTTCAAAAAAATTTCCCAACCTTTATGGTGGTTGAATTGTAGCTGATTCCTTTCCTTCCCTCTCTTCTGGAGGTGATGGAAAAACCATCCATAAATGTCTATGAGATTCCTGGCTTGGCAGCTCAGGACTAGGTGAATTAATAAGGCTTTTCACTCTGTACAAGCTGAACTGGGGAAGGTGTATATATGCAAAAAAGCAAAATGCCTTCAGGGCAGCTTCTTTTATTGTGACTTTAATTAAGCCCTTGCCAATTTGTGCTGGGCCATCTTCCTATTCTAGTTGAAAGCCCCATTAATATCCATGTGTTGCCATTTCCATTTATCCAAGTTCTTTAAATACGGCTTTAAAGAAGGAAAAGGAGGAGCAGAAAGAAGAAGAGGAGGAAGAGGAAGAAGAAGAGGAGGAGGAGGAAGGAGGAGGAAGGAGGAGGAGGAGGAGGAGGAGAGGAAGATGAAGACGAAGAGGAAGAAATAATAACAACTGTATTGGCAGTACTTGATGGAAAAAGAAGAGCTGTTGGAAAGTAGTTATTTTTGACAGATTAGGATGGTCAAATTAGAGAAGGCTTCTTGGACATTTCATGGAAGTCTCTGCTGGGGATGGACAATCCAGAGCTAAGTTGTTCTCAAGGACATCTCAGGAGACCAACCAGGTCAAAAAAAAACCCTACATCTGCTAAATCCTACATCTGCTCCCATCCCTGGAAATGATGGATTTCTTAGGATTTGCTGAAACTCAAAGCAATTCCTTTCTGTGCCCAATTCTCCCTGAATCTCTTTAGGAGGATCTGTTGAGAAGAAAGAGATGGGAAGCTAAGAATTCCAGCACCTGAACAAT
Organism: Naja naja; assembly: GCA_009733165.1. Classification (NCBI taxonomy): domain Eukaryota; kingdom Metazoa; phylum Chordata; class Lepidosauria; order Squamata; family Elapidae; genus Naja; species Naja naja. The sequence goes on from CM019157.1 coordinate 7,095,138, forward strand.
TTCCGAGCTCAAGATTTCTTGATTACCTTCTTAGCCATCTTTCTTTCTAAACTGACAGGTCTCCTTCACTAGGAAGTTACAGTTGCTTATTTATATAACAGCTTCTCTTAAAAGGATAGCATCTTTCCTGGATGTTTGTTGGGAACCACACTGAAAGATGCACACCCACACAATTCTATTTCTATTTTCTTTTTAATGAAAAGCAGTTACGCCGGCCACTTTCTTGCATGAATAAAAAGTCGGAGAAGAATGCAAGTTTATCCTTCCAGGTGGAAAGATGGCGCTGCATCGGAATCAAGTCAAGATTTCATTAGCTTAAAAAAATAGGCTATATAAGTCCTGAGTTAATGCTAAGAACACGGTTTGGGGGCACAGTCACTTTGCCATAATTGGATTTTTTTTTAAAAAAATTACATTTATATGCCGCCCTTCTCCAAAGACTCAGGGCGGCTTACAATTTTTGGAGCACAACCCAATGCGCTCAGCAATAGCCTTCGTTCCATTGTATATGCCTGCTTATTATTACTAAGCGGCATTTTTTACAAGGTCAGCTCATTGCCCCCAACAATCTTGGGTCCTCAATTTACCCACCCCGAGAGGATGGAAGGCTGAGTCAACCTTGAGCCTGGTGGGATTCGAGCCTACAGTAATTGTAGACAGCTGGATCTTAAGAGCAGGCATTTAACAGCCTGCGCCACCAAGGCTTTGTGTTGTCTTTGCAAGAAAGGACTGGTTCTTCTGGGGTAACCTTCTTGGAAGATAACTTCACCCCAGCCAAGACTGATGTGAACTCAGAAGGTAAGAAACACTATGCTATGGGCAACTTTAGCTTCCTGTAGGAACCGTATCTGGTAGCAAAATAGCTCCTTTCTCCTTTCCACCTGCTATTGTCCATCCTCCTTGCTTTGTGCTCTACGGTGTGTTGATGTGAGCTGACATGGCTAGAGGGATCTTCAGAAGTAGTGGTAGAACCCAAAGATGGTGCTAAGAAGTGGTGAGATTGCTCTTGGATCAACTGCTAGGATGTTTGAGAAGACCATGGGGAAGGAAAAACATCACAGCAAAGGAAAAGGAAAGTGAGGTGTAGATTAGGAGCTGTTGTGTCTCTTTGTGCAGTGTTTGTGTTGTGCTGATAGACGTAGCTTCCATGGTGACAAGGGAACCTCAAAATACCTTGGGGGAATGTCAAATTGTCTTCATGCATCAGGAAACAAGTTTGTTCTGGGTGGGGATCAGCATGGCACCCACATAAACAGAGCTGTACAATGTTGTTGAAGTGCATCTTGACTATCTCTCCAAACTTGACAACTTTACTGGTGGACTTCAACTCCCAGCATTCCTCTGTCTGGCTGGGCAGATCTGGAAGTTGAAGTCCATCAAGTTGCCAAGTTTGAAGAGCCCTGATCTTGAACCGTTGTAAAAACATATCTCGTTTTGAAGGACCAGGTTCTCTTCCATGATGCTCATAGATCGAGAAGAGCCAATCTGGTGACCTCCAGAAGCTTTGACAGCTCCTCTTGTTCTAGCTAATGGCAAAAGATTGGGAGAGATGGTGTTCAAAACATCTGGAGGGAAGCAGTTTCCTCACTTATTATCAGTTGCAAAGTATGCAGATTGGGTGATTTATGGGTATAAGGACCTCAGTGCATAGTTCAAAAACATGTTTTGTGACTAACCCATTCGTTCTCGCGATGTAGACCCCAAAACAGGCTGGTTTCAAGCAGAAATGAGTGAGTGAATGAATCATCATCGTATGGATTTGCGCTGAGCCATAAACCAGGATGGGACAGCTGTTCTGCTTGTCTGGTTTTAAAGACGGCTAAACTAAAAATAGGTTGAGGTTAACTCAATTTAATAGGCCTTCCTCCTTCCCCCAAGGCTGACATATTTGTCCACGCCACTTCTGTTAATGGTGGCACTTCCTTGCTTTCTACAACTTTTGTTTTTAAACCTGTCTGTTCCTGAGATGAACCTCTTGAGAACATCTCAGTTAGAGATGTCTTAGCAAGCATTGACCGTGTGTGTGTGTGTGTGTGTGTGTGTGTGTGTGTGTGTGAATCGCAGGCCAGATGTGAGGGTGCTGCAATGGTCATAAGCGCGAGGACCAGTTGTAAGTCCCTTTTTTCAGTGCCACTGTAACTTCAAACAGCCACTAAATGAATGGTTGTAAGTCAAAGACAACCTGGATTTGGCTAGAGATACCAGATGGGGATTGCAAATGTCCACTAGAGGGCAGCAAGGGAATTATAAAATGATGCCCTCTAGTGGTTGGTAGGTGTAGCGAAGGCTAGATTAGACTGTTAACCAGAACGCCTCTATATTTAGCCTTGTTCTAATCTAATCTATCTATCCCAGGTTTTCAACTCACAAGTGACAGAGAAGATTAAAAAAAAAGGAAAAATACAGCTGCAACTCAGCCAGGTGTTCAAATTGCAAGCAAATATGCTTTATTTAGAAGCAATTTCACAAGGAGTTGTCTCTGAACACACACTCTGGGAGTGATCCAAGGACTCTTGTAATTGAGCACCTTGGCATCCTGGTTTGACACACTCAAACCTAATTAGACGATGCTTTGAATTTTTAACCGGCTTTCTCTCCTGCGTGGAGCTGTTTCCCAAATTCCCCTCCGGGGATAGGCAGGTGGGTGGGTGGGTGCTTATGATCATGGCAGTCACGGTCCCTGCCCTGCGTTGTAGGGAAAAAAACGATGCTCTTCGGAGACCAGCTGCAGACCGGTGGCTGCATCCTCTCCTCCGTACCTTTCAATGAAATGCTAAATCAGTGGAATTCTTTTGAAATGGAAAAGGTTTCGGCCCTTGTAAGGGAGAACCCTAAAACATCTCAGGTGAGAAACCTGCAGAGTGATGAGAAGGTTGATCTGAAGAAATGGAGTGGAGTGGAATGGAATAGAAAATAGAATAGAAAATAGAATAGAATAGAGAATAGAATAAGAATTGAAGATGAATAGAGTAGAGTAGAGTAGAATAGAGTGGAGTAGAATACAATAAGGAATAAAATAGAATTAGAAATGAATAGAATAGAGAATAGAATAAGAATTGAAGATGAATAGAATAGAATAAGGAATAGAATGGGATAGAGAATTGAAGATGGAATAGAATAGAATGGAATGGAATGAATGGAATGGAACGGAACAGAATGGAATAATATGGAATAGAATAGAATTAGTCCTCGACTTACGACCACAGGTGTAGCCTAAATTATCATTGCTAAGGGAGCCAATTAAGTGAATTTGCCTTATTTTATTACCTTTCTTGCTGCCGTTCTTAAGCAAATCATTGCAGTTGTTAAGTCAGTAACCTGGTTGTTAAATAATTCTGGCTTCCCGCTTGATCTTTGCTCATCAGAAGGTCACAACTGGGGATCATGTGACTGCGACCGTCATAAATACGAGTCAGTTGCCACGGGTCTGATTTTGAACCCATGACCACGGGGATGGCGCAGTAACCCTAAGGGTGAACAACGGCCGCAAGCTACTTTTTGCAGTGCCGCTGCAAACAAACCGTTGTTTAAGTTGAGGACTACCTGTAGCTGGATTGACTTAATGGCCACATGTTCCACTTAACAACTGCAGTGATTCCTTTACCCACTCACCCCCGATCCCCTCCCCCAGCAAAACAAGGTGGTTAAATCAGGCTTGTTTAACAAACTGCTTTGTTTAGCAACAGAACTTTTGGTTCCCACTGTGGTCGTAATTCCAGGAGGGACTGTGTCAGGTTTTCCATCCCTCTCCCAGCCCACTCAGCCCAGCTTTATGGGTACAGGAGTCCAGCCCTTTTCCTTTGAGTTCCTTTCCTTAAACCTGGGAAAGCTAGCGAGGGAAGCCCCCCCCCCCGCCGTCTTTATCAGCTGCCCATCATTTCCAGCGCACAATTCTGGTTTTTTTCCCTCCCACCCACACTCTCTGGGGTGAGCACTGGCTGCTGACACTGGACTGGGGCGCGTGGTTTATGTGCCGTCCTCATTCAGAGGCGTCAGAACAGGACTGCTGGCAGCACATCTTGGGGAAGAAAAGTAGCTGCCAGGCCCCTGATCAAACAAGACACTGAGGCAGGGATTGCCATGGAAGGGTACCTACCAAGTAGCCTAGCATCCTTTCTTCTTCTTCTTCTTCTTCTTCTTCTTCTTCTTCTTCTTCTTCTTCTTCTTCTTCTTCTTCTTCTTCTTCTTCTTCTTCTTCTTCTTCTTCTTCTTCTTCTTCTTCTTCCCTCCTGTGAATTGTATCTTGCAGCACACACCTGTTCTAAGGATGCTGGGCACCAGAGGAATATCCAATTCCCCTCCAGGCTGCCTGGCGTTTTCATTTCCTTCTGATCGAAAGAGGCGACTTGGAACCCAGGATGGGATCTGTGAGCCTGGTTTGAGGTCCAGAGGGAGAGAGGAAAGGCACCTCTTGTGAACCTAGATAATTTTGGGGGTGGGGTTCGACGAGGGAAGAGGGGAGGGCACAGGAGGGAGAAAGATGGACCTGCCAACTTCTCCATCAGCTCGATTTTCAGATTTAGAGGGTGGTGGCCAGGGAGGAAAGGATCTTGAGGAGGAACAGGCCAAATGCCGCGCCTGGCCTTCTGGGGTGTTGGAGAACCTCTGGAGAAATGGGTGGCATGAACCTGCCCTCCTTCTCTATACCTCCCAGGGGGCGTTAGGAGAGACAGTTTGGTCTAGTGGTGAAAGCTGGAAACCGAGGGATGGCGAGTTCTAGTCCTGCCTTAGACATAAAAGTCAACTAGATGACTCTGGGCCAATAACAAGGAGATGGTGAGTTCTAGTCCTGTCTTAGGATGAAAGCTGGCTGGGTGATTTTGGGCCAGTCACCAGGAGACTGAGTTCTAGTCCTGTCTAGATGACTCTGGGCCAATGGAAAGCTAGCTGGCATGAAAGTTTGGGGCCAATCACCAGGAGACTGGGAGTTCTAGTCCCACCTTAGTCATGCAAGCCAGCTGGGTGACTTCCAGTCCCTCCCTCTCTGCACAACCCACCTCACAGGGCTGTTGTTGCAGGGATGGAGGGAAAGGAAGAGGAGGAAGCTGGGTGAAATACGTTCCCTGCCTTGAATTATTTGCAGAACTAATAAAGGTTGGATACAAATGAAATTAACGGGTTAGCCTGGAGCAGATGTCGTAACGCCAAGAATTGTGGGCGCCATCAAGGAGCACCCGGGGATCAGCAGAACTCAGGGGGAAGGAGGGGGGAGGAAGAGCCCCTTGGTCTGCGTCTCAAGCAGCTGGTCCTGCCCACAAGATGCCAAAGTTGGCACCTCTAGGGCCCGACGTGTGCCAGAACCGGACTCTTAATGGAATTACTGCAGTCATCAAAACTGCTTCAGGTGGCAAATGTAAGGCAGGCATTGCCAGGAGAAGAGGACAGCTGGGGTCACCAGCTCTTGGCCGCTGCCTCTCTCCTCGCCCCGTGCCAGCAGCGTAGTTATAGAATCACAGAGTGGGAAGAGACCTCAGAGGTCTTCTAATCCAACCCCCTACTGAAGCAGGAGACCCCCACACCGTCTCAGACAAACGGTTGTCCGAGATGTCTCCAGATGTGCATGAAAGCCGAACAGAAGTTGTAAAAGCTCCAACGCTGGAAGCTTTTAAAGAAGAGATTGGACAGCCCTTGGTCTGAAATGCTACAGGTTTTCCTGCCTGAGCAGGGGGTTGGGCTAGAAGACCTCCAAGGTCCCTTCCAACTCTGTCTATTCTCTTCTATCTCTTCTTTTAAATGCCTCCTTTTGGGCTCAACGGTGGTTGTAAGTCAAGGACTACCTGTTCAGCCATTCAGTATCAATATCGATCAGAATAGAGCTGGAAGGGACCTCGGAGGTCTTGTAGACCAACCCCCTGCTTAGGCAGGAAACCCTATAACATTCCAGACAAGTGGCTGTCCAGTCTCTTCTGAAATTCTAAAGATTCTTAGCCAAGAGCAGAGAAAAGAGATATCCCAAAAAAACATTAAAAGGAGGGACCCAAATTTGACAATATCTTGTGTTTGTGGACAAGGGAAAGGAGACGAGAGAGCCAAAAAGAGATTTATTTGGGGTGGTGTTTTTTTTTTTAACATTATTCTCAAGTTTCACCTGAGACTTCCAGAGACTTCCGTTCGAGGTCAACTCTGAATCGAATGTCTGGATCCCTATTGAAGGGTTTCCAGGTAAGACAAAGGCAGGTAGGGCAGCCAAGATGTTGACAAAAATGGAAAACCTGTGACGTGTCCAGAGAAGGTGAAACCATATGGACTCCTTTGCAGATTATTTTGATTTCTCTGTTGTAATGAAGTCTGACGGCGACGGAGGTCGTTGGGGCTCCGTTTCTTATATGCATTAAACGAACACGTCCTGCCTTAACATGTTACGTGTTCCCTGAAAGTCTGAGTGAAGGACGTGAGGGTTTATTGTCTCGACTCTTCGGAGTTTTGGGGGAACCTGGTTTAATTTCCCCGTTCGTTCGTTCTCTCTTCCTCCAACTAAGGGGGAGAATTCAGCCTCAGTTTTAGAACGATTTCGTGTTCGGAGGTCGCACCAAGAATTTTCTTTTCAGATAGTGAGCATTCACGCATTCAGTCACCTTGTCCCAAGAATGTTTTGATGGCAGGTCTCTTGTTCTAAAGCAAAATAGCCTCTTAGCTTCGGCAAAAAGGCCACTCGGTCTCATGTTGGCCAGCCAAATGTCATGGGAGGGGGATGGAGATGGAAAGATGACATGATACAGGTGGAGAGAAGAGTGGGGTTCTGGAGAGAAGAGTCTAGGCTTAGACTGACGATCTTAAGAATATCTGTGTGGACCAGGGGTCGCCAACCTTTTGGACCTCAGGGACCACCAAACTCATAATTTTAAATCCCAAGGACCAGGGACCCTGGGAAAATCCCCAAAAAAGTCTGCAGGGAAATCCCCCACCCTGTTTTCTTACCAATCGATCATTCTTTATTTGGGATTGCAGGATACCGTCTCCAGCTCCGTTCTCAGGGGGAGAGAGAGAGAGACTTTTGGCTTCATGCAAGGAAAGCAGCAGAAGCAGCAGAAGTTTTTCTCTCTCTCCCCCAAACTCTGCCAGAAATGAGTCTTTGCCGGCGCAGCCTCTTAGAGCAGGATGCCTTGCAGGGTCCCGAAGACTCATTTCTGGTGGAGTTTTGGGGAGAGAAAGAAAGACTTTTGCTGCTTTCCTTGTGTGCAGCCAAAAGCAGAAGAAGGAAGAAGTGGAAAGAAGCAGCCAGGTGGCCAGGTGAGGCACGTGGGGTGAGTGGGGCAAGTTCCCCTCCCTCCGCCCTTTCCCCCCTCCCCTCACTATGTGTTGTTCGCAATGCAAGCGACGCAACCCTTGTGTTCCCACGCAGCCTGGATTAATAGCTTTGCGGGGGACATTCCTCTGCGGACCACCAAAATTTTCTCACAGACCTCCAGTGGTCCCCAGCCCACTGGTTGGCCACCACTGGTGTAGACCATCAAGGGGACATCTCTCAAACTGTCGTTACAAAACATCCACATTGTTTTAAACTGATAGTGTGAGGAGGACTTCATCTGCTGACACCCAAGTCTTTGCACATGGATAGAATGTCATTGTGAGTGAGATGGTCCACCTATTCAAGCCAACTTGGCCCTATTTGGTCTTCTTGTGGATGAGGACAACCAGTCTTCTTCCAGAAACACTGTCCCAGTCTGCAGCTTGAGCTGCCCTCTCATTTTCCCTGTCTTAAGAAGACCCCTGGGGGGTCGTTGGGTAGGGATGGGGAAGGATGCTTATTTCAACATAGTCTTCCTCAAGTCAAGGCTGATGGGATCCTTCTTTTGCAGCAAACCGTGGAGAGAAAACACACACACACACACACATGCATGTCCTTCTGGTTGCATGCTCCCTCAAATGCCTCCCTGGTGTGTCTTCTCCTCCTGCCTTGCTTCTTCATCTTCCCTTAAGGTTCTCAACGAAGCTGTGGGTGAAAGAAAACCTCCCAACCGGATTGCATGGGTGTATCTAAAGCTCAATTGTAGAAGCTCCGGAAACTTTGTTTGATTTCTCAACTAGCTTTCACACCACCTGATGGATCAGACACTGTTCTTTCTCTTTCCTCCCCCCCCCACCCCTTCCCTGCGGCCTGGGATCTTGCAGACTGTGAATGTTATGGGCACTCCAATCGGTGCAGCTTCATCGATTTCCTGAACTTGGTCACCTGCATTAGTTGCAAGCATAACACTCGGGGACAGCACTGCCAGTATTGTCGGCTTGGCTATTTCCGAAATAGCTCCGCGGAGCTGGACGACGAGAACGTGTGTGTAGGTGAGTAGCCATGGGAGGCACCAGAGCTGAAGCAGCTTTCTCAGATGAGAAACGAAATGTCTTCAAAGAAAAAGAAAAAAAAGCCAGAAAGTCCATTTGCCTCTTGCGGGGAGGGGAAGCACCTTTGGGGCACCAGGGTAGCTTCAGATCTGTTTGGCAATGTTCCAGAGCCATGGTTGACTTCTAGTTGCATGATCAATCAATCAATCAATCAATCAGTCAGTCAGTCAATCAGAATAGAGCTGGAAGGGACCTTGGAGGTCTAGTCCAACCCCCTGTTCAAGCAGGAGATCCTATAGAGGGCCTTGGTGGTGCAGGCTATTAAACACCTCGCACTTAGTTCCAGCTGCCTGCAATTATTAGTGCAGGCTCGAATCCCACCAGGCTCAAGGTTGACTCAGCCTTCCATCCTCTCGGGGTAGGTAAAGTGAGGACCCAAGATTGTTGGGGGCAATAAGCTGACTTTGTAAAAATGCCACTTAGTAATAATAAGCAGGCATATACAATGGAATGAAGGCTATTGCTGAGCGCATTGGGTTGCTCAAAATTGTAAGCCTGAGTCTTCGGAGAAGGGCGGCATATAAATGTAATTAAAAAAAAAACATGTCTAGTCTTCATCTCTTCCTCCTGACTCCCAAGGTCACTTAACAATTGTGGCAAGAAAGGTTCTAAAAGGGGGGAAACTCGCTTAACAACGGTCTTGCTCAGCAACAGAAATGTGCACATAAGTCAAGGACTAGCTGTCTATCCAGGATCACTGTTGCTCCTCACTTGTAATTGGGGGGCCCTTACCTCCCAAACACCTTAAGGGAGATGTAGGGTGGTGGTTAAACGTTCTCCTGAACTTAGAAAGAGGTTCATATGGATTGGATTTCCAGAGTGGCTCCCAGTCTCATCACCGTAACAATTAGGGATGACTTCCTGGTTTTTCCCACCGCAGCTCTGACTTTCCTTGTCTGTTGTTTCTTCCAGATTGCAACTGCAACCGAGTTGGCTCGCTGGCCAACCGTTGTAATGAGACCGGCTATTGCGAATGCAAAGATGGGGGCGTGACGGGGCCGAAATGTGATGATTGTTTGCCCGGCTATTACTGGAGGCAAGGCTGCTTACGTAAGTATCTCCCCATTTCTGGATGGAGATTGAACCCTACGGCAGAGTTTCTTGCGTTTAGTGACTTTTAAGACATGTGGACTTCAACTCCCAGAATTCCCCAGCCAGCAGGCTTTAAGATGAGTGGAATTCTGGGAGTTGAAGTCCATACATCCTAAAGCAAGCTGGCTAGGGAATTCTGGGAGTTGGCATTCACATACGTTAAAACAAGCTGGCTGGGGACTTCTGGGAGTTGAAGTCCATATATCCTAAAGCAAGCTGGATGGGGAATTCTGGGAGTCGAAATCCACACACTTTAAAACACTCTGGTTAGGGAATTCTGGGACTTCACAGCCACGCATCTTAAAGCAAGTTGGCTGGGGGATTAATTATTTATTGGAATTTGTCAAACAAAATGGAGAACAAGAATAAGAGAATAAAAATACAATGACAGGGAACGATAGGCATGGCGTTAGTGCGCTGATGCATGCCCCTTCTACTGACCCCTTAAGTATGAAGTAAGGTCCATGGAAAGTCAATTTGTGACTGAAACTGTGAAAATGTGTAGCTGAGACAACTCAATCAGGCAAGGCATTCCAGACTTTTACAACTCTTATTACAGAAATCATATTTTTTACAGTCAAGTTTAGAACAATTTACATGGAGTTTAGAGAGGTTTAAATTTTGATTTAATTCTGGGGCGTGAAGTCCAGTCACCTTAAAGTAACCAAGTTTGAGAGATGCTGTCTTTGACCCCATCCATTACCGTCTCTCATTCGTCACTCACCATGACTCAGTTCTGCAAATCTAACTGCCCTTTCAGGAGCCATTAAACCTTACTGGCAAAATCTTTATTCTCCACCCCTTTAAATTTTAATTTGGGGGAGCAATCCCAGCCTCCCTCCCTAACCCTGTCTCCCAAATCCTAGTGTCAACTCGTAAATCATTCCTATGCCTGTTTTCCAGTTGCCATAAGAAGAAGTGAGGGAAAGGTCTGAGGGAGCAGTGCAGCAGATGAAGGCCAGAAGTACATTCCACACTTATCTTGTGGAGATTGTAGCCCAGGCTACTGGATCTTCTGCCAGTGAAAATCCTTCATTGGAGAGTGTGATTGATGACACCCAGCCCGGGTTGCTTCGTTGGAGAATCTGATTTATGACATACCCAGGGAGTGGGGGGAAACAGGGTCATAGGTGATAGTAAATTATGTGTCTCAGAGTTGGCTTCATACGGGTTAATGCTGGACATGTTGCTCCTAATAAATCTTTTGAATTCTTTTGAAGCTGGGCTCGAGGCTCATGATTTAATTAGGGCAATCGTCGGAACCCTGACATCTAGCACCTCCAATGCCTCCCTCTCCTCTCTCCACAGCAAACGTCTGCGATGACGAACTCCTGATCTGCCAAAATGGAGGCACGTGTTATGAGAACCAGCGGTGTCTCTGCCCGCCGGGAGCCAAGGGCCTCCTGTGTGAACAAACTAAGTGTGAAGGGGAAGACACAGAGTGCGACTCGGTCTCTGGGACATATCTCAGCCTTTCGGCCTTCGTGGCCAGTGCGGTGAGCCTACACATGCAACAACTCTTGGACCTCTGAAGGACAAACAGAGAAGTTGCGCCATCAAAATCCCACGAGAGGAAGCGAAGAAAGAATTGGGACAACCTGAAAATGTTGCGAGCTCAGAAGAACCATCATCCAGCCAAGCTGGTGTCTCTTGGTCCTTGTTGGCCAAGCGTTGAAGGATTCAACAGAAGTTCCTGCTCTTCGCAGATTTTTGGTTGGACATAGTTGAAGGAACATACAGATACCTGTTATGAGGTCCAGCAAGTCAGGGAAGGACGCCTCAACAGGACTTGGGGAGAAATTGCAAAGCGTTTGCAATTTTCCAACTATCTTCTCGAGGGGAAAATTGTTCAGAGCTCTCCTTTGCACAGGGGTAGCTTCCAAAAAGGGGTGGGTTTGGGGCAAAACGCCGTCGATTATCTTGCATTTATGTTGCACTGCTCTTTCCCTTCCAAATCTCTTCTTCCTCCCGGCCCAATTTTTTTAAGGAAAATATTTAGGAAGTAGCTCAGCTAAACGGAGGCTGGCAGGTACAAAACTGGAAAAGAAGGAACATTCTGGGGCCTTTTTCCTCCTTTGCTCAGGCCTCAAAGGATAACATGGCCTAAAAAAATCAAGTTGCTGAATTTATTAAGTTTTCATTTTTCTTCTCTCTTCCCCCCCCCCCTTTTTTGGACTTGTTTTTCATCTTTTACTCTTTGGTTAAGAGTCTTCGGCTTTCAACGCTTTTTCTTACACCAAAAATACATCACGTTCCTTCAGGCTTTGCCGAATAGATTACGGTTCAATTCTTTTTTCTTTTTTTGGTAAAGAATTATATATGTTGGAATTATCAGTGCTCTAAAGAAGAATGGGGAAGGGGAGATAAAAACAAAACCAATCAGGTGAACTGCTGCAGCCTTTAGGAAAAGAAAAAAACCACTTTACCTGAAATATTATGGTGTTATAATCCATTACATAAAAGCAAGTTATTAATTGCTGTTAGGTCTCGGATTAATTTTTCTTCCCAGCTTTGCAGGTTGAACTCCTTTGTTGATGGGCAAGCTTCCAAAACGATTGTGAAAAAGAACAAGCAATACCCACTTTGCATTTCCTGATGCCAAAGATGGAATTATTAGGGGTTTGTTGAGAGTTTGCCCAGGGCTTTCCTTTAAACAGACTTGCTTTCCTTATTATGATGGTTAGGTGCTCTCAGTTTTTAAACCAGGATCCAAATTCTCCTTTTAGCCGAGAGGAGAACTCCTTCAAACTGGCTGTCTTTTGATAGGAAGACAACAAAATCTTGAATGCACAAAGGATGATCAAGTTGGATAGGATTGAAGCAAGGGTGGGTACTCTTTTCAGGATTTGAACCTTATCCCCTATACGATCCTCGGATAAGAGCTGAATAAAAGAGAAGAATGGGGGGGCGGAATGGCTTAAATCTATAGAATACAGAATAACAGAGTTGGAAGGGATCATAGAGGTCTTCTAGTCCAGCCCTCTGCTCAGGCAAATGGTTGTCCAGTCTCTTTTTAAAAACCTCCAATGATGGAGCACCCACAACTTCTGAAGGCAAATTGTTCCACTACATCTTAAAAGTTGAAAAAAATCTGAGCTCAAGTTACATGATAAGGAAGGTATCAGTAGGAAAGGAAAGGAAAAATGGTTTTAAAAGTTAAGAAGGAAGGAGGCAAGGAAAAATGTGACTTTTACTTAAGTTTTTCCCCACCCCAATTAAGGTCTTGGGGGAAATATGCTACAAGTAGTCCTTGACTTACAACAGTTCGTTTAGTGACTGCTCAACAGCACTGAAAAAAGGGACTTATGGCTGTTTTTCACACTTACAGTCGCTGCAGCATCCCCCCATGGCCACGGCATCAAAACTCAGAAGGGTTGGCAACCGACTCTCATTTATGATGGTTGCAGTGTCCTGGGGTCATGCAATCCCCTTTTGCGACCTCCTGGGGGAGGCCAGATTCACTTAACAACTATATTCCTAACTTAACAACCAAAGTGATTCACTGAACAACGGTGGCAAGGAAGGAAGGTCACAAAATGGGGCTAAATTGACTTTCCAAACATCTCGCTTAGCGATGGAAATGTCGGACTCAATTGCAAGTCAAGGTTTAGTTGTACTTCAGCCAATAATCCTGCAGGGGGTGGGGTTGAATTTTAGCAGCTTTTGCAGCATTTGCTGGAGAAAACGCAGCCGCTACCCAGCAAATTACTATGGGTAAAGTCAGTGTGGTTGTTATCCTTAGTTTAGAACAGGAGTCGGCAACCTTACAACACTCCAAGAGCCATTTGGGCCCGTTTTCCACAGAAAACACCGGGGGCCACAAAACCTGGGTGGGCATGGCCAACTCAACGTCACTGCCACCCAGTCACATGACACACACACACACCCGCCACGCCTACTCAGGTTTTGTGGCTCCCGGTGTTTTCTGTGGAAAATAGGACTCTCTCTCTCTCTGTTCACCTCCTTCCCTCCCTCTCATATCTGTTTTTTGTGTTTTACCTTCTCAGGGCAGGCATCACTGGGAGGAGAGGGGCGAAGGGAGGGGCCAGCCAGTGATGGGATCACCCAACAGGGAGCCACAGCAGAGGGCCCAAAGAGCCGCATGCAGCTCCAGAGCCACCAGGTTTAGAAAGATAGGTGGAATAACACCAGGGCAGTGTAGTAATAAGACTGTGCCATTAGGTGAGGAAGGATTTTTAAAAATTCCCCAACATTCATTCAACCTCTTTGCAAAATGCCTCTCTCACTCTAACTCTTGGGAAAAAGTTACAGCATGAAAGGGGTCAACGTTGAAGAAGCTGAGTGCATTGTCCGGTCTAGACACGGCAAGGAATCGGTTGCCAAATCTCTGCAAAATAATAAATAAATAAATAAATAAATAAATAAATTAATTAATTAATTCACAGGGCTGGCTGGGTACCCACGACATTCGCTGGGTTTGGTCCTGGAGGGTAAAACAACAACTCAACTTTGGATGTTTTCAGTTCCGCAGCCTGAATAAGATATGCAACATTTGGTTCTCTGGAACATAGAAGGAAGGATGCTTGGGAAGAACCCATGATGAATTTGAGCCTCGGGAGAATTTGTTATATGTACATAAACTGCCTTAGAAGAGGATCTGGGGTCTTGCTCCTAGGCGGATCTCAAGGCAACCGTTTGCACGTGCGAACATGCCACTGCAGAGTTGAAAAGTACTTTGCAAAAAACCAAAAATACACATTGATGTTCTAACAGGAAAATTATTATGGGCATTGATAAGTGCTTCATCATCTAGCCCAAGTGTTTCCAACCTTGGCAACTTTAAGCCTGGCGGACTTCAACTCCCACATTCTGGAGTTGAAGTGTGCTAGGCTTAAAGTTGCCAAGGTTGGAGACCCCTGATCTAGCCTCCAATTGAGCGAATGAGTCCCAAATTATGAGGTTTTTTTTTTTTAAAGCTATCAAGATATAGGCAGTCCTCGACGTATGACAACAGAGCCCCAAATTTCTGTGGCTAAGCGAGACGTCGGTTAAGTGAGTTTTGTCCCATTCGACGAACTTTGCCATGTTGTTTAAGTCAATCACTGCTTTAGTTGTTTAACTGGTCACACGGTTAAGTAAATCCAGCTTCCCCATTGACATGGCTTGTCACAAAAAGGGGAAATCACGTGAACCACCCCCCTGGGACTCTGCAACTGTCATAAATACATGCCAGTTGCCAAGCGTCTGGATTTCGATCACGAAATGAACCATTGTTAAGTCAAGGACTACCTGTCCTGGGACTCACAAAAACAAACCAACCAACAATGTAGGGTTAATAGTTCTCCTTTCCCGAGGAGAAATCAGTAGAGTTGGCACATAAAGACTAATTTCAACTCCATTTGTATCAAGTCATCCTTAAACTTGGTTTACAATTGAACGAGCTCGCTCGCTCGCTCTTTGGATTGTGCCCAACACAAATGAGCCAGCCAAGGGGCTGGGCTTGATTGAATGCCCACTTCCCATAACCACGGTGACCAAGTTTCCCATGGTCGGTGGACTACCACCTGGTGGCTTTCCATTGACCTGGTTGTGTGCCTTGTGGGAGCAGACACGAAAGTGAGAGTTGAAGGTCTCTAAAACAAGAGTCAGCTGGGGCTTTGTGAGATGACCAAGCATTGGACAGGAGACGAGTGACCAATTCCATAAAGGAGATGATGGTCAGGAGACTGGAATTCCATAAGTTGCAGCTGCCTGAAGGACACTTCATACTGAAACAGTGACCACTCTTTGAGTTGTTGACGAGGAAGCAGCTTCCTTGAAAGCAACCCAAGTTGATGTTAACTAGAGATGGAAGACATGATCTAGTAGAAGATTCCTGAAGCTTTTATGAAGTTTCTCAAAGTTATCCACAACTTCCAACCATCAATGGTTTGGCTTCAGGGCTACCAAAGTATTTGTAACTCCCCAGAAGTGGATTCTGATGGGGTTGTCTTCCCACTCTAGAAACACACAAAGATTAGCTTTAGAAGAGGCCTCAAAAGCAGATCTGTTGAGTCTCTCGATCTACTCAACTTTATGAAGCCAACCAGGTCAGGTTGATAAGAGAGCATCCAGTCTGATAGCACCAGATCAACTGGATTCTGCATGCTTACCATGTTTCTTACCTCATGGCGTTGATCTGAGAGATTCCATTTCCTGAACCAAATCAGGAGCCAAGATCTCGTGGCCAATTGCAGCAAAGATGCTGAAAGGATCCCGGGAAAATGAGCTATGAGGTCCTTCCCGTGAGAAATTCCATCCAGGATCTGGAAGTTGCAGAAAGTAAGGAAGCTATTTGCCCGGGATAAAACAACTGCTCTTTGGGAAGATTTTGGAAGAGATCAGCAGGGATTCTCTTTATCAAATTTTCTTGCACTGGGGGAGGGGGGGGAAGACCCAAGTGACCCACATTTAACATAGATCTATATATCTATGGAGATTCTCAGTCATCCAGGTCATGGTTGTCCCAGACAGCCACTGGAGTTTCACTTCTCATCCAAGAGGCTTCTTCAGTTCTGACTGAACATTGGGGAATGGAAGGATTTATATTCCTGGCAATCATCTGGTCTTTGGTGCTCTTTCTGAGAGCCGTTGAGGCTACCTGGAGGCTTATCTGTGCCCTGGGGATCACCTGAATAGTGCAAACAGGTGTGGAGCCTTCTCGCAACTGCTGAAAGGACTCTCTTTATGAATAGGAGATAAGTGAACAAACCCATCAAGGACAACATTCAGCGGTCCACCTGCATTTGAAAGACTCTTTTGAAGACAGCAAAGTCCACATCCTGGACAGAGAGGACTGCTGGTTTGAAAGAGGGTGACTCAAAGGGGCCATCTAAGTCTCAACAGAGGGGGAGGGATACGACACCCCCTCTCTCCTGCTTACAACATGATTATCAGCTTTGAAATTCAGCTGCCAACATAATGGGAAGGGTGGGTGTAGGAGTTGACAAGTTCAAGGTTATTCTGTATGTCCTACTAAGAAATTCCAGTTGCAGTTAATTGGTTCTCGTGATTTAGGAAGTATAGAAGTGGGAGGAGAAAAAGGTGGATTCTGTGTAGCACGTGTGCAAAAATTCTTTCACTCTGGGAAATGCCTTAGACGTACCAGATCTGTTTCTAATAAATCAATTGGAGAGAATATGTCTCGGAGTGATTGATATCCTGGATACTTTCTGGATGCCTTACAATGATCTTTTCAGCAGTTCCAAGAAAGTTCTACACCCATTTTGCATAAATAAATCTCCAAGTGGCCTCAACGACTCTCAGAAAGAGCGCTAACGACCAGAGGACTGCAAGGAATATAAATTCTTCTATCTTCCACTTCAGTTCAGTTCTGAACTGAAGAAGCTTCTTGGATGAGAAGCGAAACATCTTCAAGGAAAAACAAAGGCCAGTGGCCTTTTGGGAAAAAATAAAGCACTTCTGGGACTACAGATCTCTAGGAGTTACTCCATTTGCTGTGCAAAGGACGGGGCATCTGGGTGTAACGTTTTTGCTTGCGGAAACTTTTTTGCTTGGGGAAAAATTGGCACACAGAAGCTAATTCCCTTGCTTCTACACAACAGGGCCCTGATCCAAAACCCTGGGGGGGAAATCCTCACGTAATTCGCTCTCACTCTAATTCACAAGTCCTTAACTCACCCTTCGAAAGCACGAATCAGGAAAAGCCAAGTGTATTTTTGAAAATATAACCTGAATTATTTATTTAGGGGAAGAGGGGGGAAAAGATATTTTAAAAAAGTTCTATTTTAATGTATTTACATTTAGGTTATTCATAACAGAAGGGTATATATATATATACACATATGTATGTAAAGGATATATCTATAAATCAATACATATAGATAACAGAACATAACAGAAGGGTATATATATACACCTATGTATGTAAAGGATATATCTATAAATCAATACATATAGATATATTTATAAACACAAACAACTTTTTATCAAACCCAAGTGAAAATGCACAGAGTTGAGTGGCAGTGAGAATTAAGCAGCTTTTGCCCCCACGTGTGCTGGGGATCCTCCTCCCCAAATATTTAAGAGGAAAAGACACCGGGGGTAAACGTCGATTACAATCTGCCAAATTGTAAGACTTTAATATAAGATCGGATTTACCGCAGAGTAGTGGGAAGGCAGGACTCCACCCCCACCTCCCCAGCCCAGTTGAGATGGTAACCCAAATCTTTCCGTATTTTTGCAAAAAAAAAAAACGAAACAAAAAACAGAGGCACTTTGATCAGAAGTGCGAGGGAGGTTACTGCAGAATCTCTCCACGAATGGAGACGGGAAGTTATTTTGCTATTTGCGCAAAGACCGATGTCGCTACAGCAATTCTGCCCCCCCCCTCCACTCCCCGGCAAGGCACCAGGTATTGAGCAGGCAAAATCCCACCCCAAACCCCTATTGTGTACCCCGAAGAATCAGCCATGAAATAAAAGCAGGGTTTCAAGCCTGTGATGTAGGAGGGGCTTGTTGTAGTAGGGGAGGGAGGGCTCCCGCACATATCAGAAGGGTGACTGACGAAGTCCTGGATTGATGGGCGCCTGCACGGTTAAATAGGACACTGTACACACGGAAGCGTTTAATGGGCACTCAACTTTCCTTGCCTCTAAAAAATAAAGCTTTTCTTTGCTATACAAATGTACATGGCCCCTTAAGGCTTTTACAGAATCTGGAGACCCAAGCGTGCAAAGAAACACTCTCTCTCTCTCTCTCTCTCTAAGTCTTACAGGCAAGAGGTGGTGGGAAGACTCGAATACAAGACACCCGGAAAAGAATGGGGCAATCTTGGGAGGTCAGAAAGTGGTACGCCTCTTCTTGGGGTCGATAGGATCGTCCTTCTCGTCCTTCTCCTGGGAGGCCTTCAGTATCCGCCGGGGATAAGTGGGGCGGTTTTTCCTGGTCTCTGTTTGCTCGGTCAGGAGGGGACGCCTCTGGTCGAAGGTTTCGGCGGAGCGGGCGGCTCTGCTCAGCAGAGGGGTGCCAGGCATGGGTCTACCACAGCTCGGTGTTTCCCCCAGGGTGCCCACGGAATTGCCACGGCTCTGAAGGGCGCAAGGTCCTGATTTTGACGCTGAAGAGGGTCCCGAGGCAGGCGCCCGACCCTCCTGTCGGTCGGGGGCTTTTAACGTCATCTCGGCGCGCCTCGACAGCCGGGGGTCCTGCGGTCTGTCCTGGATTGGTTTGACCTGTGCCACGGGGGGCGGCCGATGGTTGAGTGTCTCTTGAGGGGTCCTTGTGCCGGCCAGGGTAGGGAGGGAGATGGGAGGGCGCTGGAGGGTGACTGGGCTTGGGAGGTGCGCCTGGGGTTTGTCTCTGCCGAGGGCTGCCGGGACTTTGTGGGCGTCTCTTTGTCGGGTTGCCGCGGCGCGGGGAAGCGACCTGGATTTGAGGATTTTCATGGCGCTGGTTTTGTAAGTTTTCTTGGAGGTCTGGATGATGTTCCCTCTGCGTTGGGCGTCCTGGATCATCTCGTTCCAGTCTCCGTTCTCCTGCGAAGAACCAAGGTGGGCAAAGATCACATGAAACCCTTCATCTCAAGGTCAGTCACCAAGCCCAGCTGAGTCTCTAAATCAGGCTCTTCTCCAAAACAGAGAGGGGCAGCCCCCTGACCTTAATGGGGCACCCCCGTTAATGGGGCAAGACCCCTTTATTGCCC
Source organism: Naja naja (assembly GCA_009733165.1). Classification (NCBI taxonomy): domain Eukaryota; kingdom Metazoa; phylum Chordata; class Lepidosauria; order Squamata; family Elapidae; genus Naja; species Naja naja. Next base: position 7,114,234 of record CM019157.1, read on the forward strand.
AACTGTCCAGCACAGGGGTCTGCTACCTTAGAACACTCCAAGAGCCATTTGGACCTGTTTTCAACAGAAAAGCAAACACCGGGAGCCTCAAAACTGGCGTGGACAACTCAACGCCACTCCCACCCAGTCACATGACTGCTCCCCCTGCCACGCCTACCCAGGTTTTGTGGCTCCCAGTGTTTCATGTGGGAAATGGGTCTCTCTCTCTCTTTCTCCCTCCCCCTCATTTCTGGTTTTTTGTGTTCTACCTTCCCAGGCCAGGCGAGGAGTGACGGGGAGGGGAAGGGCAAGGGGCAGAGCCAAACAATGGTGGGGTCACCCAATAGGGAGCCACAGCAGAGGGCCCAAAGAGCCACATGCAGCTCCAGAGCCGCAGGTTGCTGACCACCCAGTCTAGGAAGAGAGCCTTCTCTGCCTCTCATCCTGCTTTGCCCCCAATCTCTTGACCCCCTGGAAAGAGGCTAAAACCTGGCTGTATGGTCTGGAGAGGCCCACACAACTGTGGGGCTGGCTAGATGCTTGTAATAATCCCATGTTAAATGTCCATTTTAGGAATTGTTTCTCCACCCTGATTGATTTTTCTCATCCTTCTACCGTTTGGAAAGATTTGACCCTCGTTGGATTTCCAATTTTAATGTTTATTTTATACACTGCAATTATCTATCGGTTACCCTAAATCGTACACCAGACGAAGTTCCTCATGGAGGGAGACGGGCGGTTTAGAAATATGAAATATAAATAGTTTTTGGCATTTGAGGGAGACTTGCAGAATCCCTTCTCTACCACAGTCCCGGCTGACGAGAGTCTGAAGAAGCAGCCCTTCATAAAAGGGGCATACACACACACACTCTCCTCGACTTGCAACGGGTTCACCTTAGTGACCCATTCAAAGTTACATGACTTACGGCAGTTTTTCACTTAGAACATTACCCTCCCCCCGTGGTCCCACGATTTGCATTCGGACGCTTGGCAACAGGACTCCTATTTATGACGGTTGCCACGTCTCGAGGGTTTACGCGATTCCCCCCTTTTTTGGCGGCCTGCTGTCGAGCAAAGCCGACGGGGAAGCCGGATTCACTGAACGGCCGTGTTATTCATTTAACAACAGGAGCCATTCACTTAACGAGAAAGTGGAAAGGCAGTAAAATGGGGTTGGGGGAAGAGAGACTCACTTCACGAATGCCTCGCTGAGCAGTGGGAAATTTTGGGCTCAACGGTGGTCATAAGTCAAGGACTACCTGGATCTAACTCCATCACCCCCACAGACACCGTTATCCGGTTCTCATTTATTCCCAAACAGGAATGAAAGAAATTGCACTCCGTTAAAGCCTCGTTTCACCCTTTTCCCCACTTACCATGAGCGTTTTCAGCTTCCCAAGAATGAAAAGGCTGTATTTGGCTCGGGTGATAGTTACGTTCAGGCGCTGTAGGCTTTTCAGGAACCTGGAGAGGCAGTGAAAAGCGGACCACAAGGTAATAATAATACTTCATTTTCATTGTCTGTATATACACAGTGGACACATACAAAATTCACACAATGCCCAGAGACCAGACCCAACACGCACACACATGACAATCCCCAAACACACCCCCACCTGCCAAATTTCCCTGCCCCTAAATACACAAGCGTCCACACAACTGGCAGCAGGTGTGGACGGCTGAGGAGAGCGAGGACTCAGATGAGGGGTCAGGACTATTAGGAAGTGGACTGCTGCCTTCAGAGATTGTGGGGGCTGGCAGCAGCGATGAGGAGGTTCCCAAGGAGCCTGGGCCAAGTGTGCGTGCACACAGGGTTGCTCGCAGGGAAGAGCAGCTGCAGCAGCACGGGTGATTCGGGAGTAAGGCTGCAAGGTAATGGCCCCTCCTTCAAGGAGATAAAAGCCAACTGTGAAACGAACGTACTTTGCAGAAGGCAAAGACGTTTTGAAACTCAGCCTCGTAGACATTACAGTATCTTAAAGTTAGTATTTGAAGTCTCTTGTGTTGTGAAATATTTCTTATCTGTTATTCTTGGCAGTCTTGCACAGTTTTGGTGAGGCTTGTGCTTATCAAAGTTAATTAGTTTGCAGCAGCCTTTTAACCAGGGATTCGTAAGAATCATTAAAAGGTTTCTGTTCCCTTTGGTTCATGTTTGTTTCATTGGACAAGGGTGTGGGGGTCACAACAGCAACAGACCAAGGAGAGAATGTCTTAGCAGTGGTGGAATGAAGCTTCTTCCCCATGGCTTCCATAGGGTCCATCCAGACCGGGGAGAAGTTTTCATCCCCTAAACCCCCTCCGCCGATCCCAGGGACAGTGAGGGGTTTGTCAACAGGACCTCAAGGAAAGGGGGGTAAACAGCCGTAAACGCAGCCGAGTTGCTGACTTCAAGTGGAGACCATTAGAACTTCGGATTCGGTCCCCTAAATCCCCTTTTTGAGGCAGGTCGTAATTTCAAACGATCACTGAGTGACCAGTTAAGTCAGGGGTGTCCAAACTTGGCAACTTTAAGACATGGGGACTTCAATTCCCAGAATTCCCAGGCAGGAATGGCTGGCTAGGGAATTCTGGGAGTTGGAAGTCCATACGTCTTAAAGTTTGGACACCCACATGTCTTAAACTTTGGACACTTGCCAAGTTTGGACACCCCTGGGTTAAGTCAATTAACAACCCATACATTTTTACTGATTGTCGCCCTAACCCAGGATCGGCTAAGGACACGTTTTTCTGGATGTACCAATCCCAAGGGTGACAGGATAGCAGTCTTCCAGTATTTGAGGGTCTGCCCCAAAGAAGAGGGGGTCAAATTATTCTCCAGAGCCCCTGAAGTCAGGACAAGAAGCAAAGGGTGGAAACTGATCTGGGAGAGAAGCAACTTAGAACTAAGGAGGAATTTCCTGACAGGGGTGACAATCAATCAGTGGGACAACTTGCCTCCAGAAGTTGTGAATGCTCCAACACTGGAAGTTTTTAAGAAGAGATTAGAAAACCATTTGTCTGAAGTGGTGTAGGGTTCCCTGCCTAAGCAGGGGGTTGGACTAGAAGACCTCCCAGGTCCCTTCTGTTATGCTGTTATTCTGCATAACCCTAAATGGAGACTTACCCCCCCCCCACAAAACTCCACGGGGAATTGCCTCAGATGCCATTTTTAAGCCGCCTGTCTTGGGAGTTTGGCGGCGGCTTATCGGTGCCGCCGGGATTCCTATCTTCATTTCGAACCTGGGTCGCCCTGATCGGAGACGGCAGTGCAGGGAGAAGGGGGGGAGGAGGAGAAACGGAGCGCAGGAAGGCGCCGAGACCTTGAAACACCTTCCCCGCACGACCCATTTAGAGACTTGATGCTGTTCTGATTCATGCGCGAACACTCTTATTAATATTTCACGCGGGGCCTGAATATTTCATTCGTTCCGAAGGTGACTTGCAAAACGGGAACACGCCAGGAAGGCAAGTATGACTCCCCCACCCCCCCCAACCTCCTCCTCCTTGGAGTTGAGCTGTTCAACCAAAAGCTAAAAGGCAAGGACTTGTTTTCGAAACATGGGGGGGGGGGGTTGGTCTGGCCTGAGAGGATGAGGTTCTCTGGATGGAGGTTGGTTTTTTTAAAGCCCTGGATTCTAAGAAGGCGGGGATGATGGATCCGAAGTTCATGAGAGAGCCGAACTAGAGGCTTGTATGAACTTTCCTGAACTTACGAGCAAGTTTGGTCTAGTGGTTAAGGCGTCAGATTAGAGGAGGAGCCTGACACCAGGAGACAGTGAATTCTAGTCCTGCCTTAAGCATGAAAGCCAGCTGGGTGACTTTGCGTCGGTGACCAGAGACTGGGAATTCTAGTGCCACCTTAGCCATGAAAGCTGGCTGGGTGACTCTGGGCCGATTACCAGGAGACAGTGAGTTCTAGTCCTGCCCTAGGCATGAAAGCCGACTGGGTGACTTTGTGTCTGTGACCAGAGACTAGGAATTCTAGTCCCACCTTAGCCATGAAAGCTGGCTGGGTGGCTCTGGGCCGATTACCAGGAGACAGTGAATTCTAGTCCTGCCTTAAGCATGAAAGCTGGCTGGGTGACTTTGCGTCTGTGACCAGAGACTAGGAATTCTAGTCCCACCTTAGCCATGAAAGCTGGCTGGGTGACTCTGGGCCGATTACCAGGAGACGGTGAGTTCTAGTCCTGCCTTAAGCATGAAAGCTGGCTGGGTGACTTTGTGTCTGTGACCAGAGACTAGGAATTCTAGTCCCACCTTAGCCATGAAAGCTGGCTGGGTGACTCTGGGCCGATTACCAGGAGACAGTGAGTTCTAGTCCTGCCTTAAGCATGAAAGCCGGCTGGGTGACTTTGCGTCTGTGACCAGAGACTGGGAATTCTACTCCTAGCTAGGGAATTCTGGGAGCTGACGTCTGCCTATCTAGAAGGGTCAATTTCATCCACTGCTCTTGGCTGCCCCCTGGTGACCGCGAAGCCTGCTGCTTTGGATTGCTACGGGAGAAGGCAGAGATGGCTTCGGAACCTAGAAACGTGGGGACAGAGCGCTCCAGAGAGGGGAGGGCAGATCTCTTGACCTTGAGGAGTCCAAGCAGAAAACACTGGTTCTCCTTTAAGTTCAGGATGGTCTCCACCCTGCTGGAAGAGCTGGAGACGTTCTTGTCTACTCGGGACTTTGGGGAGGTGGAAACGAGACAATTTGCTTTAGAATAAAACAGAACAGAACAGGAATAGGAACAGAACAGAACAGAACAGAGGAATCGACTAGAATAGAGGAACAGAGTAGAGTACAGTAGAACAGAGTTGGAAGGGACCTTGGAGGTCTTCTAGTCCAACCCCGTTTAGGCAGGAAACCCTGTAGCATTTCAGACAAATGGCTGTCCAATCTCTTCTTAAAATGCTTTTGTTTCTATCCAGTCTGCCCTTCCTCTCTTCCCGTTTCGAATCCTTTTCCTCCCTTCATTTTGTTTTATTGGAATTATCTTGAGCCGTGTGAACTGCACAGAGCCTTTAGGGGTGTCAGGCGCCATTCAAGCGGATGACAAAATTGAAAAAAACTAAACTAAAAGCAGTGACGAAGTGGCTCCTTTCAGCTTATCGTGTTCCTGACCCACTGATGTGGCCAAGCCAGGGTAGGTCATCAGCTAGTTGTCCAGCATGGAGGGACAGCTTTGGAAACCTCGGGGTGGGGGTGGGGAGGGGAAACAACTCTGCACAGCCAACCAGTAAGGGTTGACCTGAATGCTGGACTATCGAAGCTGTTTAGAGAAAGACTCTTGTCTGGGATTTGAAGTGACTGGACGAAACTTTGGGATTTGGCCGGCCTTGTAAAGTGTAAACCAGTTTTTCTCAACCTTGGAAACTTTTGAGATGTGGATGTCAACTCCCAGAATTCCCCAGCCAGCATGCTTTAAGGGACATCTTAAAGCATGCTGGCTAGGGTATTCTGGGAATTGAAGTCCACGTGTTTTAAAAACGATCTAGCTTGAGAAACACCACTCTAGACATACAAGGATGAGAGAATTTGGCTTCAGTCTATTCCAGAATTGGGGCTGTGGGTGGGGGGCAGAGACCTACCCAATCGATCCTTGCGGGCTGTTTGCCCGCACGCAGGTGACAATAATGCAATCTTTCTCACGGCCTTGGAATCCGTCCACGGTGTCAATTTCCCCAACACTGGGAGGTGGGAAAAAAAAAGGACAGGAAGGAAGATGAGTCAGGATGGTATTTTTAATCCACACCCCACCTTCAAAAAAATCAAAAAACAAAACCCAAACACCCTCCTGGAAAACAAAGGTTGAGGGGTGGGGGATGCAGGAACGATGAGTAATCATCTTAATTTAAGAGATTTTACAATCACACAGAGTGGGGAGAGAGACAAAGAAGCAGAAGGTCAACTGGTGGTGGTGGGGGGAAATCACAGGTAGTCCTTGATTTACGACCATAATTGGGGCCAGAATTTGTTGCTTTGAAGCAAGGAGGTTGTTCAAGCGCCCAATTTTATGACCTCTTGGTTTTTTTTAACCAGGGTCATTAAGGGAATCACTGCCCTTGTGAAATGAACGGTGCAATCATTAAGCAAATCCAGGGGTCCTCTGTTGACTTTGCTGGATCGAACCGGCCCTCTCAATGGTCACTAAAAGAAGTGCTGTTAAGTCAAGGACCACCTGTGCTCCACGTGGTGACAGGAACAGCTGAGGGGAATTAGACAGAGGGGATGGGGCAGCGGCCACCGTTCACCTGTCCGGTCCTCACCTGTTTTCTTTAAATTCTTTACGCAGTTGACTCTGTATCCTCCTCTTCTGCGCGTTGTAAGGGGTGATGATCCCGATTTGGCGCGAGCCGATATCCTTCTTATTCCCTTTAATGACCTTCATGAGCTCTGCCAACAGTGTCACTTCTTGGGGGTTACTGTAGGAGCTGAACAAAGAGGGGGGAAAGGAGATTTAGGGGAGAAGAGGGAGGGAGGAAGAGAAGGAGAGAGGGATACATTAAAGTTGCAAATTGGATCATGGAGATGCTGCAATGGTCATAAGTGTGAAAAAAGGCCGTAAATCCCTTTTTTTTTCCCCAGTGCCATTGTAACTTCAAGCGGTCGCTAAATGAACGGTGGCAAGTCCAGGAGTGCCTTTATTCTAAACTTCATGTCATATAGTATGTCTTATTTTGATGGTGAGGCCTTGGATTTGGCAACTGTTGTTAAGTACATGCCAGTTGCCGAGAGTCCCGATTTGGATCACATGATCCCTGAGGATGCTTGCGACAGTTGCAAGCGCAAGAACCGGTTGCCAGTTCATCCTTTTCAGGGGCTGCTGTAACTCCAAACCGCCACTGCACGAATGGTTGTAAGTCAAGGGCAACCTATGCATGGACGTTTGTTGAAAGGGAGGCTTCCAAAGATGACTATCGGCCTATTTGAGCAGGGGGTTGGACTAAAAGACCGCCAGGGTCCCTTCCAGCTCTATTCTATTCTAGGTTCTGCTTCCTTGCGGTTGCATCCGTGATTGCTAACTTGGGTTAGTCGTTGCAGCTACTGAGAGGCAGCCTCAAAGCCATTTCATCAATACAGACAAGGCAACTTACTCGTCTTCTCGTTCCTCATGGCTGTCTAAGACATCGAAAACCAAGTAGGGTTGGAAAGGCCACGCCAAGGAGAAGCGATCTTCTGCTATTGTCCTGTGGTGGGAGAATTTGCCGTGGGATTGAAAACAGGATGCAAAGTAGAATTTACAGAGTTTACACCAGGCCGTTTTTCAAATCTTTCAGCTTTTCACACACACAAAGCTTGGGGAAATGGGCTAGAAATATTGCGACGGTATGTTCAAATACACGATTGAAGCCCAGGAAGCGTTAAGAAGACGTTTAGACTGGTTCCGCTACCATGTTTCCCCGAAAATAAGACCGAGTCTTATATTCATTTTTGCTGCAAAAGACACATTAGGGCTTATTTTCCGGTTAAGTCTTATTTTCGGGGAAATACGAGTCTAAATGATTGTCTGGCTGACAATCTTACCCGGAGCTTATTTTCAGGGTAGGGTTTATATAATTACAAGCATCCTGGAAAAAACCATGCCAGAGCTTAATTTTCCAGTTGGGTCTTATTTTCAGGGAAACAGGGTACTACTTGACTGGGGGAAAAACAGGGAAGGAATGGAAAACACCATCAGAAATATAGCAATTAATACAGTTCCGGTCAAACTTGTGAAGTCATGTTTCCGACTATACAAGTAGTAATAAAGAAAATGTATGAATGTGTAGAAATGGAGAGATTAACTCTCAAACTAAATGGAAAAGAAGATTCAGATTACTATAAGGTATGGGAAATGTGGTACAACTGGGTGGAATATAAGAACGGAGGTAATGGGAATGTTGGAAAACAAGGAACTATTTGAAACATAAGAATCTACAGAAATCAGGAGATAGTAGATAATAGTTATGTAATAACTTGGAAAACGAGATAAGGGAAAATTCTAAAAGAGGCTCAATCAAGCGAACGTTATTTGAAGAAATACTTATGACTATATATGATTGTAATATTACATGGGAAAATGCATATTCGATCTGCAACTAAAAAAAAAGAAATGAAAATGTGTGATGTATTTATGTTACATGTGATTGTATGTCTGTATGTTGTGTGTTTTTTTAAATTTGTAAATAAACTTTTTCTTAAAAAAAATATAAGAAATATATCAATTAATACAGTTCCGGTCAAACTTGTGAAGTCATGTTTCCTGATCTGGCCTACCTCAAAAGGCTGATCATTTTCTCACTGCAACTCAAGAAAACAAAAATTCTACTTTTTTTTTTTTTGCCAAAATCATCTCTCAATTTTTTTAAAAAGGTGAAAGACATCAGAATTTTTTTTAAAAAAATTGAATCACTGGATGAAGGTTAATGACGGTGACGATTTTACCCCCGAAGAGATTTCTCCCCCAAAAAAGAAATAGAATAAAATAAAACCCAGGGTAAATGGCCAAGTCAGAATGATGTAAGTCGTTTGTGAAGTCACAAAAAGGAAGGCACTTGGGGCTGTCCAAACATTATTTATTTATTTATTTATTTATTGATTGATTGATTGATTTGTATGCCGCCCCTCTCCCGAACGGACTCGGGGCGGCTCACAATAAAACCAACACAATAAATACCATGTTTCCCTGAAAATAAGACACTGTCTTATATTTTTTTTGGCTCCCAAAAACACACTAGGTCTTATTTTCGGGGTAGGTCTTATATATTTATGGTGCCAAATAGTGGGTGTGAGTGTGTGTGGGGGTGTTTCGCAGGTGCACGGTTGCTCCCTGAAAAGTCTTCCTGGAACTGGAGATTTACACTAGGTCTTATTTTCGGGGTAGGTCTTATATTAGGGCAGGTTTAGAAAATAGTGCTAGGTCTTACTTTCGGGGTAGGTCTTATTTTTGGGGAAACACGGTAGTTATCTAAAATAGAATTAAACCCAACAAGCCAAATTACTAAAAACAGAGTATAAAACAACCCCCAAGAGGAGTCAGCACAAAGCAGCCTGCTGAAAAAGCCAGGTTTTCAGGTCGTGGCGGAAGGTGTGAAGATCGGGGGCCAGGCGGAGCCCCAGAGGTAGTTGATTCCATAGGGCGGGAGCCGCCACAGAGTAGGCCCTCCCCTGCGTCACCACCAAGCGACATTGAGTCGCAGACGGCACGCCTAGGAGTCCCTGCCTGTGCGCTCGTACATCCCTTATAATAAACATCCCTTATAATAAACATCCCTTATAATAAAACAGGCACAAAATGCCACGGTTGCGGGGAAGAGCCAAGATCTGGAATAAAAGGGACTCCGAAGGCCCACTTTTAAAGCCTTTTAAGGAAGATTCTTAAAATTGCCTACCTGTCAGTGGTCAAGGCCCCTTCATAGACATATTTGGATGGAAAAAGGCAGATTTCTGGGTGCATCCGATACTGAACAGTGAGCTGAAAGACTGGAAATTTTCCAGAGATATTTTCTTGATCCTGTTCCTTGAGGTGCTTGCAGAGACGCCCTAACAGAGACTGGTCGTATCTGTAGTCCTGAGCTCTCTAATGAAATGGGAAGACAAGACATTCAGGAGGGATGCCCCAGCTGAGAAATATATATAGGCAATCCTCAACCGAGCCCAAGAGCCGTTTAGGTGGATTTTACCACCCTTCTTGCCAGAGTTGTTAAGTAAATCTGGCTTCCCCATTAATTTGCCTTGTCAGAAGGTCGCAAAAGGGGATTATGTGACCTTGGGATGCTGCAACCATCATAATTATGAACCAGTTGCCAAGCGCTTGCCTTTTGATCACATGACTGTGGGAAATGGTTGCAAGTCACTTGTTGTAAATTTGAGTGGCCACTAAATGAACTGTTCTAAGTCGAGGACTTGCCTGCACTGTGGAATTCATCTCTCACCGTCTTTCACCAGCAACGTGGGAGGCCAAGTTATATTGCGTCCATTATACAGATGGGGAAAATTAGAGGTAAGCCACTCAATTGAATGAGGTACCAAGGTCAGCACAGAGCAAACATTCTTCAACTAAGTTTCTGTCACCTTTTCCTCCCCCAAAAAGAGAGGACTGGGTTCAGGGCAGGCTTACAAAGGCTCCTGAGCTCCAGGTGCCACAGGCACAGTGGCTGGGGGACTGTAAGTAAGTTAAGCTTAATTTCTTCCACCTTAAAAAACTTCCCCCGAAACGGCTGAGGCATTTTGAAAGCTTTTCCCCATGTTTGCTCAGCTACCAGGGAAATTATAAAAAGCTCCTGTAAATGATCTCATTAGTCAAGTATCGCTGAATTCCAGACCGTCAATTCCCCTGCATGTTTAGCGTATCGTTGATTTGATTAGAAAGGAGGCGGGGAAGCAGTACACACACACACACACACCCCATGGCAGTTAACGGAGGAGGCAGTGACAAAGAACTCAAGCAATTAATTTAATCCCGCAATTAACTAGAAGGCAGCAACAAAGGCGGTCTGTAGACAGTTAGCTGATATATGTATGTATGTATGTATGTATGTATGTATGTATGTATATATATATGTTTCTCGTGGTAGATTTTCATCGGTAGATGTTTGGAGTTCGGAAGTTCTGTCCCGTAAGATTGATCAATCTTACACAAGACAAGACCCGAATACACCAAGACCTACATATGTATGTATAGTAGTCTTGGTGGTCTTGTCCATGTAAGATTGAGAATATTTGATGTTTCGAGATCCACTGCCATCTTCAGGCTGGTGCTTTCGGCTTCGTGCTTCTGCCAGCACGAAGCCGAAAGCACCAGCCTGAAGATGGTGAGTGGGATCTCGTCGAAACGTTGCCAAGGTATTCTCAATCTTACACAGGACAAGACCCGAATACACTAAGACCTACATACCTTTACCCGTGAAAATCTACAAAAACATATATATGTATGTATGTATGTATGTATTTATATGTATATGTATGTATGTAAATATATTATATATATATATAAAGTGTGTACGTACGTATGTACATACATACATACATACATACATACATACATACATACATACATATATTATTCCCACTCATGTCATGGAGACAAAAAGAAGACCTGGCCACTTTAGGAAATAAATGGGATCCAGAGCCCTGACACATCTGGAAGGTGGGCTGGGCAGAGCAGCCTGCGGGAAAACAGCTGTCGGCCAGGAAGAGAAGAGAATAACAGAGTTGGAAGGGACCTTGGAGGTCTTCTAGCCCAACCCCGCCCCTGTTTAGGCAGGAAACCCTTGTAGCATTTCAGACTAAGGGTTGTCCAACCCCTTCTTAAAAAACTTCCAAATGTTGGAGATTTGCAACTTCTGGAGGCTTTCTTGCACACCTGGAGGCGTCTTCGAGGGGCAGCTACGTACCAGGGACTTGATGGTGGGAGGCAGCTGTTTGGGGTCCCCAACCAGGACAAGTTTCTTACAGCCATGAATCAGAGGGATGAGCGTTTCGACTTCGCACGTCTGTCCTGCCTTTTAACAAAAAATAACATTAGAAAAAATAGCCGAGTGGGAAAAATAGTTTAGAAACTGCAAGGAGGAGATGAGGAACAACCACAAGCAGAAACACAGGTAAGAGTTCTCGGTGTACGGCCTGCTGACGGTTCAAAGTTACAATCAGCCCGTAAAAGGTACAGGCAAGTCCTGGACGTACAACCGTTCATACTTAGTGACCGTTCGAAGTGACGAAAAGTAACTCGGGGCTGTTTTTCACACTTACAACGGTTTGCAGCCTCCCCCGTGGTCACGTGATTTATATTCGGACGCCTGGCAACTGACCCCACGTTTCTGGGGTTCAGGTGATCCCCTTTTGAGGCCTTTTGATGAGCCCCGTCAACGGGGAAACGCAGTCCCACTTAACGACCAGGTTGCTAATTTAACCCCTGAAGCGATTCGCTTAAATCGGTCATAAAAACATCCCAATAAAGAAACAAGAGATGGTAATACAATAGAACAGTTCTTACTTTAAAGATTCAGAGGTTTATTTCATGAGCGATTTGGAACAGGAATAGCCCACGGTCCAGAAACAATAGCTAGGAATAGCTATGGCCAGTGACCCAGACCTGAGATCCATCTCCTTCTTTTATATCTTTTCTCTGACAGTCCTTTAGTAAATGGAATTTTTACTGAAGTTACTTCCTTGTTCTCTCATAGGCAAAGGTTCCCCTTGCACACATGTGCTAGTCGTTTCCGGCTCTAGGGGGCAGTGCTCACCTCCGTTACAAAGCCGAAGAGCCAGCGCTGTCCAAAGTAGTCTCCGTGGTCATGTGACCAGCATAACTAAACACCGAAGGTGCATGGAATGCTGTTACCTTCCCACCAAAAGGGTCCCTATTTTTCTACCTGCATTTTTTACATGCTTTCGAACTGCTAGGTTGGCAGAAGCTGGGACAAGTAACAGGAGCTCACTCCATAACGCGGCGCTGGGGATTCGAACCGCCGAACTGCCGACCTTTTCTGATCAAGCTCAGTGACTTACCTTTTTTAAAAAAACTGCTACTTTCTGTTCCCTATTTCTCAACATCTTTAATGTTCCTAGTCAAAAATAACTTCTGAAAACGATCTACTTTGCAGATTCCCATTGCAATATTGAGCTTAGCACAGCAGACGACATATATTTCGTTATCTTTAGGAAATCACTTGCAGCTGATACTTTTAATATATAGCATTTTATTTCAGGCCTGCTATCATTCTGAGGCCTATACAATTTTGGCAAATTCAAAGCCCAGTTTTCTTTTCCTCACAAAACATGGCAAGGAAAGGGGCAACATGGGGCAAACCTCTTTTGACCGCCGTCTTGCTTCGGTAAGACAAGGATGGCCTGTACACAGGAGGTTGCTAACTTTTCCCAGGGGTAGGGGCCACACCGCCGGCATCTTACCTCGTCCACAATCACGCAGCTGATGGGGTCGCCGCCCAGCCTCCGGAAAGCCGATTGCAGCAGCATCCCTCCACTCGTGCTCAGGGTGCAGCAAATGATATGGGATTCCAAAATGATGCTCGATTTCAATTCCTGAGATCGCCCACGAGCCTAAAATGTAAAATATAAAAGGGGGGGGGTCGTTCCGGGATTAGATCCCGTCCTTTCGCAATGGCCATTTTTGACTTTATGGAAGGAACTTAAAACACAAACAGGTCTACTTTCTCTTCCCTCCCGGAGGAACAAGAGTCCAATGCTGAAGGAGCAAAATCTGCAAGAGCTTTCTTGCTTCAGAGGCCACTTGGATTGTATTGGCACAACCTGATTCAATTATCATTTATTTCTATCCTGCCTTTATTATTTTTCAAATAACTCAAGGCGTTGAGTACATCCGACACAACGTTCTTCTCCTATTTTCCCCATAACCACCACCCTGTGAGGTGAGTTGGGATGAGAGAGAGCGACTGGCCCAAAGTCACCCAGCTGGCTTTCTAGCCTAAGGTGGAACTAGAACTCACAGTCTCCTGGTGATTGGCCCGAAGTTACACAGCCAGGTTCGTGCCTAAGGAGGGACTAGAACTCATTGTCTCCTGGTGATTGGCCTCAAGTCACCCAACTGGCTTTCATGCCAAGGGCAGAACTAGAACTCCCCAACTCCCAGTTTCTAGCCTGGTGCCTTAACTGTTAGGTCAAACTGGCTTCAAGTCAACTCCATTTCCTGAGCTTATATTGTATGCTGAACCATAAAATCAGGCACATGATTTTAGATTGCAAGTGATTCAATTTGGCCTCGATTCCTCTCCTCACCATTGCCAGAAGGGCAGATCTGGTCCAGTGGCTGAGGCACAATCAAGACCAAAATCAGTAAAAAATCCAGCCCGCTTCCTAACTCTCCCAATTTGGAATTTTTCTATTGGAATGATGAACTGTTATGGATTCTAGGGAAGTGTCACCTCCTACCTCTTTGAATTGAGAAGCCAAGCTTTGCCTTTCCTTCAAGAGCTGGCAAATTTCACCCTTCAATTTTTGTTTCTGAAAAAAAAAAAAAGCAAACCTTTCACACATCAGCCATTTCCCTTATGAGACATCAGCTTTCTCTGGCCAAGCCAAATCCTGCACGCCTCAGTATTACTAAGATCAAACCACAGTTTCATGACTCAACTAGGTAACATCATCATCTGGGCGTCCTCCTGGATACACAGCTCAGTTTGGAGGAGCAGGTGGGAGCTGTGGCCAGGGGGGCTTTTGCCCAGGTTCGGCTGGTTCACAGCTCTTTCTGAACCGAGATGCCTCGAATGGTCACTCATGCGCCGTCACTTCCATCCATCAACGCTCTCTACATGGGGCCCTTGCGGATTACCCGGAGGTTGCAGCTGGTGCAGAATGCTGCACGCGAGGCTGTGATGGGGTGTCCCGATATCCCATGTTACACCCCTCCTGCGCAACTTGCATTGGTTGCTGGTTGCCTTCGGGTTTCCTTCAAGGTGTTAGTAACAACTTACAAAGCCCTAAATGGCTTGGGTCCAGGGTACTTGCGGAACGCCCTGCCAGCATCACATTCCGACGCCCGGCGCTCCCACAGGAGGGGCCTCCTGGGAATACCGTTGGTTAGGCACTGTCGGCTGGCGGTCCGCTAGGGCCTTTTCTGTGGGAGCCAGCCCTATGGAATCAGCCCCGCGGATCTTCTGGCCCCTGATCTCCGCTCCTTTCGTCGAGACCTGAAGACTTGGCTGTTTCAGCAGGCCAGCCTGGATTGACCCGGGGGTGGGTTGTTTTAATTGCATTGTTTTAATTACTGTAATTTTAAATTGTTTTAATTTAACTTTTAGTTATTTATAGACTTGTAGCTGTTTAATATTTTTTTAACTGTAATTGTATTCTCTTTTTATATGTTCGCCGCCCTGAGTCCTTAGGGAGAAGGGCGGCATACAAGTCTAAATAAATAATAATAATAACCATTGTTGAGGAACATCTGCAAGAAAATCACCAAGCTCAGAGAACATGGAGGACCCCACAATCCTCCTCCTCCTCTTCTTCTCCTTCTCTCCACACACCCCATTCCCTTCTAGCACTGGTGATGTCACCTAGCAGGGTCATGAAATGTCTGCAAGGAAACCACCCAGCTCAGAAGGCACCCTCAATCCTTCTCCTCCTCTCAACAAACCTCACTGCCTTCTAGCACTGATTATGTTGCCTAGTTGGGCCATGAAACGTCTGCAAGAAAGGTTTAGTTTAGTTGTCATTGCACCTCGTACAACGAAATTAAATTCCATCTTCAGGGTACATTATGATGATGAAAATAAACACAAACACACATCCTTCACGTTCTATACATTGAATGGGAAACCCCTGACATTGCACTAATATTGCACTACACAGTAAATGTCTGCAAGAAAACCACCCAGCTCAGAGAGCACCAAGGACCCCTCAGTTCTCCTTCTCCTCCTCTCAACAAACACCCTGCCTTCTAGCACTGATGACATTACCTAATTGGGTCATGAAATGTCAAGGAAGCCACCAAGCTCAGAGAGCAGCAAGGAGCCCACAGATTTTGGCTTTCCAGGGGAAAGATGAAGAAATGACAAGGTCTATCTGAAAGTCCTGAAGCTCTTCCCAAAAGACTATTTTCACCAGTCTGGCAAACTCCGCCACTTACAGTCCAAATCTCTTCTCCCACCTAATTGGAACCACCACATAACTCAGTTTTGGTGGTTTAGTGGTCTTCTCCCAAGAGATTGTTGATGGAGTCAGAAGCCACCCCGCCACTCATCTGCTGCCACAATGACCCCAAAGGTAACTTTTCCATCTGGGATCTGCTGGTTACCGTCTCCCCGTTCTCGCTTCTGTCCATGGCCTGCAGACGAGAAAGAGCGTCCAACCGCCGATCTAAATCTTCCTTCTTCTTCTGCAGATCCTGATCTTTACCAAGTATGGCCTTATCTACAGAATCAAAACAGGGAGGTCGGCCTTTGGACATCCGGCTTTCCAAAGCAGATTGAAGATCTGGTTCAGAATCGGCCCAGAATCTGGTTCAAGCTCAGATCGTTTGAAGCGAAGTGAAATGTATGCAAGTGATCCTCAACTTACGATGACACAACAGAGCCCCAAAATGGATGTTGCTAAATAAAACGCTACTTAAAATGAACGTTGCCCCATTTTACAATGTTGTCATGCAAATCCCTGCAGTTGTGAAGCTGGCCACACGGTCGTTAAAGTGAATTTGGCTTCCCCCACTGACTCGGCTAGTCAGGAGGTCGCCAAAACACGACACCTCCGGGACGCTGCAACCGTCGTTAAGTACATGCCAGTTGCCAAGCATCCAAATTTTGATCATGTGACTGTAGGGATGCTGCAACGGTCAGAAGTGTGAAAAACAGTCAGAAGTCAATTTTTCCCGGTGGAGATCTAACTGAACGGTCACTAAATGAACTGCCATGAGTCGAGGACTACCTCTATTCAAGAGCCAAGCCAGGGTTACACGCAATGGTGGTTTCAAATTCATCCCTATTCTTTATTCCTAAATTTATCTGTTCCCGCCTTTCTCCCCTTCTAATTTCCTGTTAAGGGTAAGAGATTTTTTTCCCTTCTTTTACTTTATTCTTTCTGTTCCCTCTGGAATGTTCTGATTTTAGATTTAAGGATCTAGGTCCTTTTTCAGGATCTCTACTGCGGGGGTCTTTCTAGACAGCAGATTCCACTTGGTTGAGTATTATATTCTAACTAACCTCCCTCTGCTTTTCCGATACTTCCTCAGCTGGGAGGAAAAAAAAAACAAAAATAAATAAATAAACACAGCTGCCAAAATAGACACCCTCCTAATCCCTAACCCAAGAAAGGGGCTTGAGGAGAAAAAAAGGCAACACAATTTCACACTCACTGATCTTGCGATCAATTTGATCATCCAAGCTGAATTTCCGGACTTCGCTGTTGATCGATTTCTGTTGTCCTAGACGGACCAGGTTGATGTCACCACAATTCCCTAGAGGTGAGGAAAAAAGGCAGAGTCGTGCTGTTTCTAAAGTTAGCAGATACCAAATCCTAGGTTGTCTGCCAAGATATCAAAATGTATGAATAATTAAGCAAGTAGCAATAGCACTGTATTCTAACGAGGAAGGAAGGAAAGAAGAAGGGATTGAGAAAGATGCTGACATCAGGGAGGGAAGAAAGGAAGGGAGAAGAACTGAAAGATGCTGAAATCAGGGACGAGAAGGGAAGGAAGGAAGGAAGGAAGGAAGGAAGGAAGGAAGGAAGGAAGGAATTGAAAGATGCTGAAATCAGGGACAAGAAGGGAAGGAAGGAAGGAAGGAAGGAAGGAAGGAAGGAAGGAAGGAAGGAAGGAAGGGAGAAGAACTGAAAGATGCTGAAATCAGGGACGAGAAGGGAAGGGAAGGGAAGGGAAGGGAAGGGAAGGGAAGGAAGGAAGGAAGGAAGGAAGGAAGGAAGGAAGGAAGGAAGGAAGGAAGGATTGAAAGATTCTGAAATCAGGGATGAGAAAGGAAGGGAAGGGAAGGAGGGCAATAGTAATAGCAACGGTGCTTAGACTTATATACCGCCTCACAGTGCTTTACAGCCCTCTCTAAGCAGTTTCTAGAATCAGCCTCTTGCCCCCAACCATCTGGGTCCTCGTTTACTGACCTCAGAAGGATGGAAGGCTGAGTCAATCTTGAGGCGGTCAGGATTGAACTTCTGGCTGTGTTCATTTTGTGTTCACTTGACTGTGGGGGTGCTACAATAACCTTCAGTATGAAAAGGGGGCCATGGCTTTTTTCAGGGCCGTTGCAACTTTGAACGGTCACTAAACGAACCATTCTTAAAAGTCAAGGTCTGCCTGTATTACAAACGGGTGTAACGCCCATGGTTGTTTGAAATGCCTTAAGCCTCGTGCAGCTTCTCCCTACTGTCTCCCATGACAACGATCACCAATAATTAGAATTGAAATGGGGGGAAAGGGAGGCAATCATACCTAAAGCGTTTCCCTCCTGGGATTTTTTGAATTCCAAAATTATTTTTTTCATGAGGTTATCGATGGCAGCATTGGAAGGCGCACAAACCAACACGCGGTTCGTCTTGATCTTGGCGTTCAGCCTCTGGACAGAATTCTCTTTTCCTGATCTCTGGAGATTCAAAATGACACAAGACGGTCTTGGTTTGGGAAGTCAAATGTAAACAAATCCCGCAGCTCTTCAAACATTTGCGTCGGGAGGAAGTCAATAGCAGACCACTTGAGCA
Organism: Naja naja; assembly: GCA_009733165.1. NCBI lineage: Eukaryota > Metazoa > Chordata > Lepidosauria > Squamata > Elapidae > Naja > Naja naja. The sequence continues at coordinate 7,132,339 of CM019157.1, forward strand.
CCGTTGCCAAGGAGCCTATGGCTGTATCCATAGAGGCCGTTCCCGGCGTACGACTACAATCAAGCCCAGAATTTACATGGCCAAGTGAGAAATTGGTTAAGTGAGCTTTGCCCCGTTTTACGACTTTTCTTGCCCCAGTCATTAAATGAATGTTAAATTAGGAAGACCGTTCTTAAGTGAATCTGGCTTCCCCGTGGACCTTGCTTGCGAGGTGGTCACAAAAGGGGATTAACGTGACCCCGGGACACTGCAGCCGTCATAAATAGGAACCAGTTGCCAAGTGTCCAAGATTCAGGCAGTTCCCATGAGTATAAAGATTTATTGCAAGCTGGAGGTCACTACAAGAATCTGACCAACTAACAGCCAATGGGAAATGAGCGGGAGATAAAAAAGGCATTCAAGGCGGGTTGGACTTAGGTCTCTTGTGGACGCACAGGGATTCATGACTGATGCCGCATTTGACCCCTCCCTTGGCCTCAGCCCAGTCAGTTGCTACACCACTCTCAGCTCACCTCAAAACAACCATCAGAACCTTCAAAGGGGTCCACATGGCCTACCTCATCAAGGATGCGGCGGAGAAGCCCAACGATCACCTTTGATTTCCCGTCCCTGGTGGCCCATGGATCAAGCAGACCTTGGGTGAAGATGGATGCTGGCTTATCATGGCGTAAGCGCTTTCAATAGCTCGCTTCTGCCCTTCATTGAACTCCTTCATGTAAGGAAGCTGGGGAGGAGGAACAGAATCACACCAGGTCACCAGAAGACATTCTCCATATCCATGACCTACTCTAGATGTCTTCTTCTTCTCCCCCAACACACCCAGGTCTGAATCCCTCCTTTCCCCAAATGGCAGGAGAAGTCAAGTTTGGAAAAAGGGTGTCCTATTTCATACCAGGCAGAGATTCTGAGAAGAGAAAGCTAGGGCTTCATGGTTTATATCGCCATGATATAAAAAAAGATGTTGAGACTCTAGAAAGAGTGCAGAGAAGAGCAACCAAGATGATTAGGGGACTGAAGGCTGGAAACATATGAAGGTTACAGGAATTGGGTAGGTCTAGTCTAACAAAGAGAAGGATTGATAGCATCTTCCAATATCTGAGGGGTTGCCCCAAAGAAGAGGGAGTCAAGCTATTCTCCAAAGCCCCTGAGAGGCAGGACAAGAAGCAACGGATGGAAACTGATCAAGGAGAGAAGCAACTTAGAACCAAGAAGAAATTTCCTGACAGGGAGAACAATTAACCAGTGGAACAGAAGTTGCCTCCAGAAGTTGTGGGTGCTCCATTACTGGAGGCTTTCAAGAAGAGACTGGACAGCCATTTGCCTGGGATGGTAGAGGGACACCTGCTTGAGCAGGGGGTTGGACTAGAAGACCTCCAAGGTCCCTTCTGACCCTGTTATTCTATTATTCTGTGAACAACCATCAACATTCTTACCGATTTCTCAGACTTGGTGTTCAAATCTCTCGGGGAGAAGTAGGGGACGCTTGGAGACAGGATGGGCACGGCTAATGGGCTGCGACTCAGCATCAAGAGGGCCTGGAACCTCCGGTGGGTTGTCGCCAAAGAGCTGACCACCACGCACTTCACATTCTTCTCAATGCGCAATAGGTTTCCTTGAGTCTGGATGGAGAGGTGGCAGATGACCTGTTGTTCCTTTTCTGTTTTGGGAAAACAGGACAACGAAAGAAGATTTGTTCAGGCATCACACTTAGGCAGAACCCATTGACGTTAGGACACAAAACATGGTTTGATCTTCCAAGCGCTTAGTCAGAACTCGTCAACGTTAGAACACAAACCATGGTTTGATTTTCCAAGCGCTTAATCAGAACTTAATGTTAAGACACAAATCACGGTTTGATCTTCCAAGCGCTTAGTCAGAACTCATCAACATTAGAACACAAATCATGGTTTGATCTTCCAAGCACTTGGTCAGAACTGGTCAACGTTAGAACACAAATCATGGTTTGATTTTCCAAGCACTTGGTCAGAACTGGTCAACGTTAGAACACAAATCATGGTTTGATTTTCCAAGCGCTTTGTCAGAACTGGTCAACGTTAGAACACAAATCATGGTTTGATTTTCCAAGCTCTTAGTCAGAACTCATCAACGTTAGAACACAAATCATGGTTTGATTTTCCAAGCACTCAAGTCAGAACTTGTCAACGTTAGGACACAAATCATGGTTTGATCTTCCAAGCACGCATTTTTAGGGGTGGAGAGAAGGAAGAATTAGGGATGATGGCCAACTTGAGCTATTCGTAATAAAACTGGGCTAAAAAGAAATGAATTACAATTCTTTGGACCGCCGCCAGAATAGACTTTTCATGGATCATTAAATTTAAAAAAATTCCTCAGAGCAACAACCCAGAAATACTTACTAGTATTATGAATAGAAGGCTGAGAAAAACGAGTCACGAAGCCAACATGCCGAATGACCCGGCTCTCCTCGTCTCGTCACAGTAGAACCGTTTGTCAGATACTATCAGGAAAACCACATCATCTTCTTTGGGATATTGCTGATTTTCTAGTGCATGCTGGGAAATCTGAGCTGCAGGAAAAATGAAGGAGGCAAAAATACAGGATGATCACCCAGCTCTGCAGGCAGTCCTCGGCTTATGACCACAATTGAGCCCAACGTTTCCGCTGCTACGCACGACAAGACGTTAAGTGAGTTCTCTCCCGTTCTGTGGCCTTTCTCACCCCTCTGGTCAAGCGAAAGAATGACTCTAGTTGTAGCAAAGGGGTCATTACGTTGATTTTGCTCATCAGAAGGTCGTGACCCGGGAACACTGCAACCGGCGTAAGTACATGCCAGTTGCCAAGCGTTTGAATTTTGATCATGTGACTACAGGGATGCTGCAACAGCTCTTCAGTATGAAAAAAATGGTCCTAAGTCCCTTTTCCCAATGCCGTTTGTGAGCTTTTGAACGGTCACTAAAACGAATGATTGCAAGGCCAGGACTACCTGTGGGTCTGTACAGGTAGTCCTTGACTTATAACAGTCCACTTAGCGAATGTTCAGAGTTACAACAGCGCTGGAAAAAAGTGACCTACAACCATTTTTGCCCTAATGACCACTGCAGCATCCCTCGTGGTCACGTGATTTACATTTGGACGCTTGACAACCAGCTCCTATTTATGACGGTCGTAGAATCCCGGAGAATCATGTGTGGTCCCCCTTTTGACAAGCAGAGTCGATGGGGAAGCCAGGTTGGCTTAAGCACTGCGTTGCACTAATTTAAGAATGGCAGGGTTTCACTTCGCAAAACCTGGCCAGAAAAGTCGTAAAATGGAGCCGAGGAGTGAGAAAGTAAAATTCGTGCAAATGCTCCGTTACCTCTGCCTTTCGATAAAGGCCAAATGTTCTTGACATGAATTAGTATTGTGAGAAGCAGAAAAATAGCCTGGGATAATCGGAGTCTATAGATCTCAGAAGGATAAGGTAAAGGTTTCCCCCCCTTGCACATCCCCGTGCTGGTCATTCCCGGCTCTAGGGGGGCGCTGCTCATCTCCGTTACAAAGTCGAAGAGCCAGCGTTGTCCGAAGAAGTCTCCATGGTCATGTGGCTGGCAGGACTAAATGCCGATAAGGCACACGGAACGCAGTTAACCTTCCCACCAAAGTGGTCTCTATTTTCCTACTGGCATTTTTTATGTGCTTTCAAACTGCTCGGTTGGCAGAAGCTGGGACAAGCGACGGGAGCTCACTCCGTGACGTGGCGCTAGGGATTCGAACCGCCCACCTTTCGGATCGACAAGCTCAGCGTCTTAGCCACTGACCCACCACGTCCCTATCTCAGAAGGATAGCAGCCCCCCCCTCCCCAAAACAGCTACATGGACCAAAGTTTTAGACAGAAAGATTTCAAGGTGTATCAGAACTATTTGTGATCCTGCTGAGCTGTTGCTGTGAAATGTGATTTTGCAAAAGTACGTAGTTTTGAAAACCGTGAGAAATCAGGAACTGAAAGCAGCCGACGGAGAAAGGTTTGAAGTGTACACGGGGTATAAGTGGAGACAGTCTGTCAGTAAGGAAGGACAAGAAAGTAAGTTGTGAAATGTGTCCAGAAAACTATAAAAATAATGTCTTGGGATGAGTTCAGGGCCACTGGCCACAGCTACTCCTTGCTGGACTCAGCTCTGTCAGAGGACTTCATGGCAATGGGTGATTGATAGAAGTTGTGTTATGATGGCTGTTCATGTTCCAAATTGCTCATGAAATAAACCTCTTAAAATAAGAATTGTTTTTTTGCATTGCTCTCTCCTGTTTCTTTTATTGGGATATTTTTATGACAGTATGTTGAAATCATAACTTTGCAAGCATGTCTCAACTTTGCACCATACGCCTTTGGTTCCCAGTTCTTAAGGATGGGGTGAGCTGGGGTTGTGGAAAACGAGGAACCAAATGTTAACAGCATGTGCTGAAATGGCAGTGGTGTAATGTTGTGGTACGGAGGAGTTGCCCCAGTTATCATGGCAACGTGGCAAAATCTCGAAAGTCACGTGTTTGTGGTTTTTCGGGTATATAATGTGAATGCGAAGAGTGGCTTGAGGCCAACTGGCTCCTTTCAACTGCTTATCCTATTGACTCTCACTGCCATGGGATGTGAGCTATGCGTTAGATTTGCATAACACCTCTGGGTCCTAAAGTGAGACGTTTTAGGTCAGTGGTGGCTAACCTTTTTTAGCTGCCATGCCGATAACTGCTCATGCGCACGCGCGTGCCAGCACCCAGAAGACAATGCGTGCTGCCCCCCCCACGCCCCCTGTGCATGTGCATGCAACCCCCCGTGTGACAGGCATCTCTGCGCAGGCACGCGATCCCCCATGTGCCATGCACCTGCGCATTCACACGATCCCCGTGCGCGTGCCGTGTGTCTCTATGCATGCGCGCGTGTCTCCCAGGCACCCCTGCCCCCCCGCACATGCACTCCCGATACCCGACAATCAGCTGTTGGGTGGCAGCGGTGCAGGCGCATGTGCGGTGGGACTCTTCTGGGCGAGCTCTCGCGTGCCGGCAGAACTGGTTCTGCGTGCCACTTCCAGCACATGTGCCATAGGTTTTAGGTTGTGCTTGTCTGTTCAATTTTATGTAAGGCAGTTTTTACTGGATTTCCCCCCCCACCAATATCAAATTTCTCACTTCACAGCATCAGATTTGGGCTCAATCTAGGGGTCGCAAAGCTGCATTTGTCTTTGTCTCTTTAGCTCACATCTTTATTTTCTGACCTGTGAAATCTGCCTTGTTTAAGTCCACGTTGAAATTCAGTAAGGTCAAATTAAAAGCCTTTGAGTTCTTCAGTTTCTGGTTATCCAGCCATTCACATGTGACCTGGAAATGGGGGGGCAGGGGGGGAGAAGCCAACATTGGTTTAACGTTATCATCTATGGATGAGACCACATCGCATCCGCGACACCATATTTGCTCTGACATGGAAACACTTATTATTCCCTCTAAGCATCCACGCCTCCAAAGACACCCCCTCCCCGTCCCCGGTGGGAAGCTTGCAGAAAGACACGCATGCCGATACTAAAAAGCACACAGCCTTTGACTTACGGCCACAACCAAGTGCCCAATTTTGGTTGCTAAGCAAGACAAGATGGTTCAGCGAGTTTAGCTCTGTTTTATGACCTTCCTGGCCACAGCAGTTAAGGGAATCGCTGCAGCCGTTAAGTTAGTCCCACGGTTGGGAAGCGAATCTGGTTCCCCCATGGACTTCGCTCATCAGGTCAAACATGGGGATTGTGTGACCCCAGGATGCTGCGGCCGCCATAAATATGAGCCACAGCTCCTCAAGGAAGTCTGGTTGCTTTTTGGAAAAGCACCTTTGGGACAACCATGACCTGGAGGATTGAGAATCTCCATAGAGAAGAGAGTAGAGTAGAGCAGAGCAGAGTAGAATAGGGGATAGAATAGAGAAAATAGAATAGGGGATAGAGTAGAATATAGAGTAGAATAGGGAATAGAATAGAATAGAACAGAACAGAATAGGGATAGAATACAGTAGAGTAGAATAGGGGATGGGATATTTATTATTTATTATTATTATTTATTTAATTACATTTATATGCCGCCCTTCTCTGAAGACTCAGGGCAGCTTACAATTTTTGGGATACAACCCAGTGTGCTCAGCAATAGCCTTCATTCCATTGTATATGCCTGCTTATTACTAAGTGGCATTTATACAAAGTCAGCTTATTGCCCCCAACAATCTTGGGTCCTCAATTTACCTACCCCGAGAGGATGGAAGGCTGAGTCAACCTTGAGCCTGGTGGGATTCGAGCCTACAGCAATTGTAGACAGCTGGATCTTAAGAGCAGGCATTTAACAGCCTGAGCCACCAAGGCTCATAGAATAGAATAGGATAGAATAGAATAGAATTAGAATTAGAATTAGAATAATTTATTGGCCAAGTGTGATTGGACACACAAGGAATTTGTGTTCGGTACATAAGCTCTCAGTATACATAAAACACACAGACACTTAAGACATCTGAATGGTCTTGGTACAAAGAAGGCTGCTTACCTCTTCAAAGGCGTTGAGCATCATCAAAGGGAAGAAAATCTTAAAATAGTCGTCGTAGTTATGAAACTTGACCGGAACAGAGTTCACAACTGCCTGCAAGAGATGGTTTGGTGGTCCCAGCTCCTTGAAGTTGACAAACATATCGTAGCTCCACTTCAGGATTTCTTTGGTGAAAACACTGTGGTCTCTAGGCTGGTTGTGAGAACTGTTGACTCGGGCAAAGGATGGGCGTGTCTCCTGACCCGTGTTGGAGCACGTACTGACCAGGTGGCTGTTTTGGACACTGCGGGGCTGTGTGGAGAGGTTGTTCCCGTTCCTAGGGCCAAGGAGATTGGCCAGAGTTAGCTTGGGCATCGCATCGTCCGCCTTCAAGGCAGCGAAGCGGGCCAGGTTGGATGTGGTCTTTGCTGGGGCGACCTGCGCGGAGCTGGTCTCGATGTCTTTGGAGAGGCTGGCAATCCGAGAAGAAGCTTCGGAGGTGAAGGTTTTCTTCGTGGAAGGCTTGGCAAGCATGCAGGGCTTGGCAAAGACGTGATCTGGAGGGTTAGGCAGAGGGTGGCCTTGGGCGCCTTCCGCCTTTTTAGGACATCCGGGATGCCTGCCATTCTCAACGGCCTGAAGTAGATCCTGCAAGGACGGGAGGACATCTACGTCTTCTGGGCAACTGCTACTGTCCAAGCAAAGCTCCATGTCCACCGGGTCTCTCTGGGTTAGGAACAAGTCTCCCTCATTCATCTCCGGGGCCAAGTCCTCCTTTAACCCAGACGCATTCTCATTCGAGTTCTTGTGGCACCCATCGGAAGAGGAACCCAAGCTGGCCCCACCAACTTCACTTGAAGAGCAGACATTCCCTGGAGCAGAGGTGGAACACCCTGGAACGGCTGAATCGGGCTTGACAGTCTCCTGCCTTGATGATGGAAGACCCTCTCCTTCCAGAGCTGCAGAATGGGACCCATCGTCCTCTCGTGAATGCTGCGGTAGCAATTTCTTCTGATGGTTAGAAGAACTCCTGCGCTGGCTTCGCTTTCCTTTTAGATTGTCAACCACCTTCTTACCAGTAGATTCCACAGGTGCCTTGGGAAGAGGCTTCTTTGCTCTGGGGACTTCCTCCCCTTTCTCCTTCTTCTTGGACCTTGACTGTCTGAAGAACTGGCGTTCTTGGCTGGCCAACAGCACTTTGTTCCGGATAAGCATCCGTCGAGGTTCAATCAGTTTGGCCTTTCTCCTCTTCTGGTTCTGGGGGAGCTGCCCGGCTGTTTTTCCATAGCTGCGCAACTGGACAAGGACGTCATGAGACCGCTGGGAGAGCTCAGCAGCTTTGCGGGGTTTCTTCTTCAGGCCCAGCTTTTCGACGGTGGATGTTGGCTCGGGAAAATGGTGGACTTTCTTGGGAGGGACCACGAAAGGACGATGCGATCCAGGCAGCGTCTCATGGGCCGATTCCTTTTCGGTCACGGGTCTCCTTTCCTCAGGACTCGGTGGAGCGGTGTTGAGCCACTTGGATTTGGCCAAACTCTTCCTTGGTCCAGGCGTTGGTTCCAGAGATGGTGTCAAAGATCCACCAGATGCTGATGGCAATAGTGGCGTAGGGGATGCGGAAGCTGAGCTCTGTCTGGGAGACTCCCGACCGTCGTCGTGCGTGGCTGTGAAATACTTGGAACAAACAGCAGTGCTTCCCTCGCCGACATTTTCCTCGTCGGCCTGGACAGGAAGCTTCGGCTTGGTTTTATCGACTTCCACCTGCTGTTCCAATTCTTGTGCGGCTTTTTCGATAACATCATCCCCAAGACAGTGTGTATCATCATCCTGCTTGCTAAGGCACCTAGCCAACTGCAAGTCACTCCTGCCAGCTGTCTTCCCTGGAAGAACATCTGCCTCCGCTGTCTTATCCAACTCGCTATCTTGCCAAGCGGAGTAGATCTCGTCTGTGGTTTCAAACTCAAAGCACTGTGATTCACATTCCCCGTACATCAGCGGAGAATTGGAAGCAGTTACGGCCTCTTGTTTGTTGGCCTCATGGTCCTTCTGAAGGGACCCACTACTCACGTTTTCTTCTTGGCTCCTCCGCCTCAAGTTCACTTTGTTCTCTTCTTCATCGGAAGACGTGTCCGAAATGATGATGACCTGGCTTGAAGGCCCACCTGTTTCGGGGGACAATGTGGGACCTTTGCTGTCTGACAGAGACCTAAACGCCCCTTGAACTTTCCTTCGAATAGGATTCTGGTAAGTCAAGTCACTTTCTTGACGATCAGCTAAATACAATTTATTCTCTCTGTCTACTTTGGGCTCTGTTGCTTGGACCATCGATTTCTTTCTCACCAGCTCCTTCCTAATCTCCATTAAGGGGACATTCAGGTCATCATCTGTGCTACTATCTCTTGAATCTTCCCCACTTGACCAAGCGCTCTTAAATTCTGCCAAGCTTTCTCTGGGTTCTTTCTTTAGGGAAAGGATTTCAGCTTGGAAGCCGTTCTCCGAACTTAGTGGCGGTTTGCAGGGAAGGCAACTGGACGTGCTGCTACCATCCTTCGATGTGCTTCTTGATGTTCCTTCCTGGTGATCTTCCTTTTCCTCCTTAAAGGACTGCTGCTTTTCGCTCTCCTGCGCCAGCAGCCTCTTCCTACTCTCCATAAACTGTTTTAACTTCAAAGTGACATCCGCTTTGTCCAACTTAATTTTCTCGATGATCGTTTTTGGAATCTGCTTTTCTTCCAGAGCAGAACTGCTGGGCCTTTGGTGGAGGTCAGCGTTGGCAATTCTGGGCTTCTCTTCCTTCCCGCTGGGATCTTTCTTCTGAAAGTCTTCGTCAAAACTGCTTTGGTTTAGGCAGCTATTCGAGTGGAAGCTTCCATGGTTCTGGTTGGGTCCCTCTGTTGAGGTAGAATGCAACACGTGGTCCTCGTGCATTAAACCCTGTTTAGCTTCCTGCTTAATGTGGGTCAAATGGAACTCCGAATTTTTCTGATGGCTTTGCTCTCCACAAATGGACCCCTTGGCTTCTTCATCCAAGCTATATTTCTTCTCGAATAAATTCTGTTCTTGAGGAAGATATCCTGGACTTCTGCCCTCTTGTTCTCTGATGCGGCTGATCGGACGCTCTCTGTGGGAGGAAGCGCTCGATGACTTAGCACAGAGGCTTCCTATGATTTCAATCAAGCAGGTCTGTAATTCCTGCGCCTGTTGGGGGCTCAGGTTCCAGTCTTCGTGACTACGCCGAAGCAAATTCAGCTCGTCCAGGAATGGGGAGGCCTTCTTGCCCATCTGGTAGCCTTCCTTTAGGAGAACCCGGATCAAATTCCTACAGACAGACTGTATGGAATCTGGTTCCCAGGAGGGCATTTTTGTGAGACGTCTGGGTCCATTCCTGGCCAAGTCCCACTCGGCTCTGCCAGCGAATGCCATGCTTGGAAGCCCGGCACACACCACCACCACCTCTACCCAGTTTTGAGAGCTGGCCCACAAAGGGTTGAAGCATTTCTTCTTCAGGCTGAACTCCACCACCGCCACAAGGATCCAGGTGAAAAACTGAGACGCTTTGTCACAAGGTTGGACGGTGTGGTGGAGGACCTCCTTGACTTCGGAACAGAGGTGCTGGATGACCACTACGCTGTAGGCGACGCCCAACTCCTTGAGATCCATCAGGGAATGGACAAAAGGAATGAACCAGAGGAAAGTGCTGTGGTGCAATCGCATATCCCGCCCGATGTCGTACTGGAACATGTCGGTCAGGGTCTGCATTTCTTCATAAAAGTTGGGGCAGTAGTCCAAGCAAGCAGTAGTCCTCAGTCTTGAGTCCTGAAATATAATCCAGACAGTCTGTCAGCTGCCACCATGCGGTGACATGGACTGCAATGGGCTCTGGGGAAGGTTGGATGGGAGAGGGAATACTTGGGGGAAAGCGAAAGTAACTACTTTTATCTCCTGAAGCTGCTTCAAGGTTGGGAGAAGAAGGCAGCGGCATGCCAACCTATCTTGAAGGGCCCATTTTGAAAACATTTTGCTTGAACCCGATTGGTCACTGGGGGCATCAGCAACAGGGGGCAATTAAGGGGGGAAAAGTGGAATTTTTTGGCACACGATCCTCAGTTCTGGCTATGCGCTACTTCAGTGCATGGGAGTTCTAATAAAATTATACCTTTCTCAACAAATGGAGCCAAGGATCGTTTTTATTTAGAGGTTTAAGTGGCAGCAGGTCTGATAGAGGCAGTGAACACTTCCACTCACTCCTGGACCACACGTTTCTCAACCGTGGCAGCGTGTCATAACTTCTAACGGTTGCTAAGTACTGAACTAAATAATATCATTTAGGATGTTTGGAATTTACCTTCTGGGGCCTTTCTGGGTTGTAGTTATATACAATCTGGCTGCAGGTAATTTCATCTCCGTAGTCGGATGGTGGCTCTGATTTTGTGCTGCAAAAGGAAGAAGAAAGCCGAAAAACAGCATGACCCAGTTTACAACCAGGAGCAATAAAAAAAACTATGCTCATCTTCCTGAAACCTGGAAGAAGATTAGACTGATGGCCTGGCTATTGGTCAATTGGAAATCTATTACTTATGTATTTCCTGCCTGTGTTCATTTTACAAATGATTCAAGGCAGCAAACAGGTCCAGCACAGCTTCCTCTTTGTATTGTCCCTAACGACGACAACCCTGTGAGGTGAGGTTGGATGAGTGTGTGTGACTGGCCCAAGGTTATCCAGTTGGCAAAGGTGGGACTAGAATTCACCATCTCCTGGTGATTGGCCCAAACTCACCTAGACGGCTTTCATGTCTGTGGTGGAACTAAAACACGCACCGTCACTTGGCCTTTGGCCCAAACTCACCCAGATCACTTTTGTGCCTGAGGTGATCCGCCCAATCGGCTTTCGTGGCTAAGGCAGGACTACAGCTCACTGCATCCTGGGGATTGGCCCAAAGTCACCCAGATGGCTTTCACACCTGCGCTGGGACTAGAGCTCCCAGTCATTTGCTTTGTAGCCTGGTGCTTTCACAACCAAACTGGCTTTCGATTTGCAGGAAGTGAAATTTAGGGATGTGGGAGAAAGGGTTCAGATTATTCATTGATTATTCCATAAGCAGAAAAGGCAAGATGCATATGGACCAAAGGCAGTTTTGTTTTTGATCCAGAACAAAACGATTTTATGTTTTCGTAATTTTTTTTTTTATATACAAACATTCCATCTTTCATTTGAACAGGGTGTCGTCTGGGTATAAATACCTTGTGCAATAACCATGATCGTTTATACACATTCATTGCTTAGCTTTAGTACTCTATTCTTACTTAACACTGATTTACATCATATATCTAATTCTTATAACATTCCCCATCTTAACATTTTTAATTCTTACCATGTTTACTATTTTGCACTAGTCTTCTTTAATTTCTAACTTCCATATTTGTTTCCCAACCATTGATAAAATAAATGCCATATCGCATAATATTCAATCTGTTCCTTCTCTTGGATTGTTAGTGTTAACCTATTCATTTCTGCAGAGTCTAATATTTTTCTAATCACATTCTCTTCCGTCGGAATCTCTTCACTTTTCCAATTTTGTGCAAATACAATTCTAGCTGCAGTTAGTACATGAACAGTTCAATATACATTCTCTTGACTATAATTTTCATGATATTGTTTTGAGTGGGACCGGACGACTAGAGAAGAGAAAGGCTTGTAAAAATTTGACTGTGTGCATACAACGAGAGAAAAACTGCTTGAGAATAGTTTGAGAAAAGGCAAGGACACAACTCCAAGGGAGATATGTGTGCATTGCTTAAATCTGAATTCCCCCTTTCCAGATTCCTGTCATTAGACTGAAGCAAAAGACACGGACCTGCGGCAGTTTTGTCGAATGCTCTCTATTTCCTTCTTATAGCTCGCATTACTGATGATTGCCTGGAACGCCCGGACAGGATCCAGCAACTGACCCCACACTTTGGATCCCAACTTATCCAGGATCACCATGAAACAGTGGAGGACGGGCCAAAAAGGATCATTGTTTTCACCTGGAGCAACAACAACAACAAAACATAATTATCATCCTGGTTTCTTTGTTAAACTGCCAATCCTGGTTCCTTCTGGAAGCCGAAGAGGGAATACGGAGCACTCCCACCTCATACAGCAGGTTGGGCTAAGGGAGTCAGCCTCACCTTGAAGGTGGGAGTATAGGTAGTCCTTGACTTACAACTTTTTGTTTAGTGACCGTTCAAAGTCACAACAAAACGGGTGACTTACGACCATTTTTCACACTTGCGACCATGGCAACATCTGCGTGGTCACATGAACGCAATTCAGATGCTTGGCAACTGACTCATATATATGTCGGTTGCGGTGACCGGGGTGTGTGTGTTGTGTGTGGTCCCTTTTTGTGACCTTCCGAGAAGCAAAACTCGATGGGGGGAAGCCAGGTTCGCTTAACAACTGGGTTTTATTACTTTGACAACCGCAGTGATTCACTTAACGACTGGGATCAGAAAGGTTGTAAAATGGAGCAAAATTCATTTAACCCTTGTCTCACTTCACCAGGGAAATTTTGGGCTCGGTTGTGGTCCTACCTGTACGATCTAAGACTCTACATGAGGGTTCGGTGCCCGAGTCGGACAGCAAAAACTTGACCAGAAAGTATAAATGACCAAACGCTTTGCCAACACACTGTAGAAAGTTGATGTCTTTGCATCAACCCTCCATTAACATCCTGCCACATAGCCACCCTCTGAACTTATGAAAGACCTCTGACCCAAATGTGAAGTTTTAACATCCACCTACCACCCCCCCCCAAAGTGATGATTGTGTGATGTCTGCACTGATCACTGTTTGCAGATCCAGTTATCAGTGCAGACATCACACAGTCATGTTTCTGGCAAAAACAAAACCTGCCCACTGCAAACAATGGGCTTATTTAACTGTAGCAACTCCTTTCGTGACCACGGCAAAAATGTCAGAAAACCAGATGACCTGCTTAAAAATGGCAGGGCTTTTACAACTGAAATTCCAGGCTCGACTGCAGCCCTATGTCGAAGGCGACATGTTATCTGCTATTATATGAGCCACTTGGGCGTAAAGGAATAATAACCCCCGGCCTCTGACTCTTTCCATCACAGCCTCCAGAGTTCACTCATCCATTACCATCGCTCTGCTTTTTCATGGTGTTCATGATGGACTGCATGAAATTATGTTTGTCTGGTCCGAGCATCAACGAATCCATTGCTTGTTCTTCCAGCACCGAGAGAAGCATACATAGACCTGCATGAAAACCACCCGAAATCAGACGTTAAAAGGGGGAAGGGAAGGAGGAAAAGGAAGGAAGGAAGGAAGGAAGGAAGGAAGGAAGGGAAGGAAGGAAGGAAGAGTTAGGAAAGGGAAGGAAGGAAGGAAGAAGGAAGGACCTTGGGAATGGAAGGAGGAAGGAAGGAAGGAAGGAAGGAATCAGAATAAAGCTGGAAGGGACCTTGGGAGGGAGGGAGGGAAGGAGGGAAGGAAGGAAGGAAGGAAGAAGGAAGGAAAGAAGAGGAGGGATGGAAGGAAGGAAGGAAATGAATAGGGAAGGAAGAATAGAGGAGGACTAAAAGGAAGGAATGAATCAGAATCAAATGAAGGACTTGGGAGGAGGATAGGAGGGAAAGGAATGAAGGAATAAAAGGAAGGAAGGAAGGAAAGGAAGGAAGGAAGGAAGGAAGGAAGAATAGAGCTGGAAAGGACCTTGGGAAGAAAGGAAGGAAGGAATCAGAATAAAGCTGGAAGGGACCTTGGGAGGGAAGGAAGGAAGGAAGGAAGGAAGGAAGGAAGGAAGGAAGGGAAGGAGGAGGGAGGAGGGAGGGAGGAAGGAAGGAAGGAAGGAAGGAAGGAAGGAAGGAAGGAAGGAAGGAAGGAAGGAAGAATAGAGCTGGAAAGGACCTTGGGAAGAAAGGAAGGAAGGAATCAGAATAGAGCTGGAAGGGACCTTGGGAAGGAAGGGAGGGAAGGAGGGAGGAGGAGAAGAGAGAGAGGGAGGGAGAGGGAGGGAGAGAGAGAGGGAGAGAGAGAGAGAGAGAAGAGGGAACAGGCTAAACCCAAATTCCCATAATAACCTCGCCATTCTCTTTCCTTACCAAGCCAATAGTTCTTATAATTGCTGGTATCATACAGATGGGGAGGCAACAGGACTAGTTTGGTTTTTTCAACCCCCAATGAGCTATGGATCTCCGGGTTTTCGAAGAGGCCCAGTTCTACCACTTTGAACAAACAGGTCAGCACTTCCTGGATGTCGTAATAATCGTCTCGGTCGACTTTGCCCAGCTTGCTGGCGGTCAGGATGGCCCACCGGCGGATCTAGGGATTTGAAGGTTGTTGAATGAATGGGTTTTAAGTCAAGCATTATGTGTGCACCCAAATTTATTTTATTTATGAAGCAAGTGTATCTGATAAGGTGATTCTGATCAGGCGGCTTAGGGACATTGAAGAAAATGCAGCATAAAACTTGATCCGGGGACTCTTCCAACTCTGTTATTGTGTTGTTCGGTTAATCAATAGCGGCCTTAAATTTAAATATTCAATTAAAATGGTAGCCTACTGCAAGGAAGAGCCGGTGTTCTTTTCGCTTCTGCAAGTGCAACCAAGCAAAAATAATGTTTCCTCTTTAAATGTTCACTGTTCAATGCCAGAAACTTGAATTCTAAGCTCTGTCACTCCCAAGGAAGCCAGGTTTGCAAACCACAATTTGCTGTTGGCCTATGGATCCAAATTAGTTCAGAGGCAAAAAAACAAAACACCCCCCCAACCCCCAAAAAACCCCATCAACCTTGCAGATTCAAATATTTAAATAGGAAGGAAGAGGTTTACCACACTAAGAACTTACTGAGTACCAGGCTTACTGCGTTTCCTGCAGAAATGCAAAGGATTTAGCTCTGGAGACGACAAACGTCAGGAGAGAGGAAGGACTCACCGTTTCATTGGGATGCACCATGAGTAAATAGATACCGGGATGCTTGCCAACTACTTGGTAGGAGTAGTTCATTTCCTCCATTTTGCAAAGAGCATCTACGCACAGCTTGCCTGCAAGCAAGAGGGGAACTGTAAAGCCACATTCGGGGAGAGAGAGAGAGAAATGCTATTTCTGTGGTATAAAGCATTGTTTTGTTTAAATTCGTCTTCGGCCCTCCAAGGTCAAAGCTCCCAGATCTTTGCTTTTTCAAATGACAGAAGGCTCCTTTTTTCAGCCCCGCATCCGCGTTTTGAAAAGTTTGCGTTTCAATGGATGGGGTTGCTAAAAGGAACGGCGGGGTATGGAAACAAAGGCCAGAGGAGAATGGAAATATTATCTGTCGTTTCACACCTCTGATCTACTCGGCTTAAGAAAGTAGCAGCAATTTTGCAAGCTCTATTTTTATGCCAGCTGTGAACAAACCCAAAGTGAGTTTATCTAGGAAAAGGAGGATTAGAATGCTGAAGGGATGCTATGAAGCAGGAACACTGAAATGTTTTATTTAAAACATGTATGTATGTATGTATGTATGTATGTATGTATGTATGTATATTATAGATAGATATAAGTAGATATAAAGATAGATATAGACAGATATGCATTAGATAGATATACATTAGATAGATATACATTAGATAGATACAGATATAATGGTAGGAAGCTGGCAAAATAGGCACCCACAATGCCCAGGTGCAATCTTTGGTGCTGGATTCAGGAAAAAAAGCTCCTGAATCCAGCAATTTGGGAAGAGAAGCCTTAGACAACTTGATTCCCAAGGTCCTTAGATCAGGATCCACCAAATTTAGGCAACTTCATAAGACTTCCTGGCTGAGAAATTCTGGGAGTTGAAGCCCACAAGTCTTTAAAGTTGCCAATTTTGGAGACTCCTGAAACTATTTTGTCTACAGTAAAAAAAAAATTATTTTTTTTTGGGAGCCAAGTCACGTTCTCAAAACTTCTGCCAAAATGCAGAGACATTTGACAACAGATATAAGCTGTCAAGATATAAGTTGGACAGGTCTGAAAAGGTAAACAAATAATGCCTACGAAATGACAGGTAAAGTGCTTTGGGGAAAAACAATTAAAACATTTGCTATTCCCTAGTCTTGTTTCACAAGGTTGGCATTATAATATCTCTGAGCTTGATGGTTTTCTAGAAGACTAGGTAACATAATCAGTGCATCGAAGAACTCACAGACCTCCTCCTCCTCCACTCCACAAACCCCACTCCCTTCTAGCACAGATGATATTATCTAGTTGGGTCATGAAACGTCTGCAAGAGAGCAACCAAGCTCAGAGAGCACCAAGGATTGGGGTGATCTCTGCTCAGCAAGTGGGTCAAGAGCCCCCCCTTCAAAACTCACTGAGGTGTTCATGAAGAAGCAGGTAGGGATACTTGAGGACTTCCAGCAAGGGCACCCGGAGGCGCTTCTCAAAATTAGGACCCGTATAACACGAAGTCCAGGGTGTGACTCTGTCTTCCTCCACCAAGTAGAGGTCGTCTTCATCGTTCTCTTGCATGGACTTCTCAAAGTGGCCAACGAGACGGGTAACTTCCAAATCCCACAGGATCTGCAATTGGAAAAGCAGAGGGCAATTTTAGGAGGAACCTTTTTTTGCTGAAGGAAGGAAAAAAAATAACAACTGCTTTATTACAGAACTGAAGATTTAAGGAAGACATGGATTGGGCAAAGGGATCTGCAAAATATTGAAGAGGTGGGAGGAACAGTATGAATATCACTTGAAAGGGAGGTCAGAAGTCATTGGTACATTTCAGTTTTTTTTTCTTTTGGCCTTTTATTATGGGAACATTCTCAATAAATATAAAAAAATAGAAGAGCTCCATAGAACATAGATTCATAGGTCTGGAAGGGACCTTGGAGGTCTTGTAGTCTGACTCCTCCCAGTTTCAAGTACCAACCGCCCGGTACGGGCGATAGGCAGGGCCTCCTCAGGGTGCCGCCCTCACACTCAATGTCGCGGGACTCAGGGGAGAGCCTATTCTGTGTGGCCCCCACTTTATGGAATCTCTTCCACTGGAGCTCCGCTTGCTCCTGATCTCCATCTTCCTCACACGAGTTAAAAACCTGGCTGTTTTACAATCTGGGCTATGCTGACTCCTTGGGTTTTCTTGATTTTAATTTTGGGGGTTTTAATGTTAATTCGCTTAGTTTGTTTAATACGCTTTTAGGTAATTTATTGTTGTATTTTCTTTTAATCTGTGAGCCCAGTCCTTTGGGAGAGGGCGCATATAAGTCGAATAAATAAATAAATAAATAAATAAATCAATCAATCAATCAATCAATCAATCAATCCGCTGCTCAAGCAAGAGACCCTATCCTACCCTGGACAAATGGCTGTCCAATTTCTTCTTGAAAGCCTCCACTGATGGAGCACCCAGAACTTCTGGATGCCAGCCATTCCATTGGTTAATTGTTCTCAATGTCAGGACATTTCTCCTCCGTTCTAGGTCTTCCTCTGAGCAGCCTCCACTCATTGCTTCATGTCCTGCCTTCATGTGTTTTGGAGACACCCCCCCTTTTCTGTGACAACCCGACAAGTACTGCTATCATGTCACCCCTAAATACACCATGGCCAACTTCTCTAAAATGCAAGCTAACTGGGAAACTGGTAATAACCACTTAGGGTCGAAGTAATCATCTTGATGACGTTAAGTACAATTATTTATTGTCTTTTATAAAAACAATTTGATACATATCACCACCCAGTGATTGAAGTTCTCTATACAAATCGTCTCTCTGGCAGAGATTAAGGAGGGGGAAAAAAAATAAACAGAACAGACTTTATAGATGATTTCTGAAAACGTATTACTTGAAACGGACACAATGTTAAAACAAAAACCAAACCCCAAACTTTAAACCAAGGAGAAATAAATAAACGGAAGTATCAACTAGGCAGCTGTCTGAACCTTGCCAAGATACAAGGTTAAGTACCAATATTAAGATCAGTTCATATTTATAAAAAAAAAAACCATGCCAACCTCGCCCAAGCAGGCTGATGCCCCGGATCAGAGTACCTGGTGCAAAAGTGGAATTTCATCTCTCGCTTTGTGGTACTCCTCCACGCATTCCAGACAGTAACAGAGGTCATCGTTGGCTGCAGCAACATCCTTCGGAGACAGGGCAGCAGAGGCGTAATTCACTAGTAGATTGACAGTGGTTTGACCACCTGGCGTACACCAGCAACATGTACTCATTCTACAGGGAGGACAAAATGGAGACAAAGGTTCCAGTGGGAGTAGATTTGTAGCTCAGGGCTCAAACCTGTGCGGTCCTGGGTGCTCTCTGAGCTTGGGTGCTTTCTTGCAGACCTTTCATGACCCAACTAGGGAACAACATCAGTGCTAAAAGGGAGTGGGATTTGCAGAGGACGACGCCTGTGGGTTTCTTGATGCTATCTGAGCTTGGTTGTTTTCTTGCTGGCGTCTCATTAGATAGCACTGATGATGTTACCTAGTTGGGTAATGAAACGTCTGCAAGAAAACCACCAAGCTGAGAGACTCCCAAGGACCCCATGGAGAAGCTGGTTACTGGATGGCACTGAACATTTAGCTATGACTGGGCACATTCACTTCGGGGGATCAGCCATTACATACCTCTATAGATGCCACCTGTACCCCCATTTAAGCCTTGGTCCTCCGGGTTGATTTAATGTCTTAACTCTGAATGCCGAACGTTCTTATTCTTTAATGTTCTTCAATGTTCTTCTTGTTTTATACTATGTTTTCCTACTGTTGCAGGCTATCCACAGTCCCTTGACAGGATGCTGGAGTGTCAACTCAAAACCTCATACTTTGAAATATGATATGCGCAGAACACATAACCCCATCCCTTGCCAAGTTCCCTAAGGGAGTTTCACTTTCTATTCCGCGCAGACTGAAAGTGTAGCAGCACAGAGTAGAAAAAATAGAGAACTGGTGACGGTCCAGCCCAGAGCCAAACCCTGATGGGAAATGCTAAGGAAATGATTCATTTACCAGAACAAAAATAAATTCCTACGACTCAAGAAAAGCAGACAACAGAGAGAGTTCTGCTCCTGCCTACACCAGTTCTGCCCTTCATTCAGTCTGTCCTAAAGCACAGATGACAATTCACACTATCAACGACAGCCACACAGAGCTGAATTGAGTAACAGAGACAGGGGAGGGAGAAAGCTGCTTTAGGACAACAGCTTTATTTTGTTCTCCTCTCTCCTGGCAAACGGGCAGAAAAGGCTGCACAAATCCATTTTAAAATCTATCGCAGTTGCTGGAACAGCTGCCTTATTTTATTAGCAATGCATTTCACCTTATTGCTTTCGGATTCCTTTCTTAAGCAAGCCACAATAACCGAGTCCATATGTCACACTAAGCCACAAACTAATTCACAAATCACCACGTCTGGCACTAAAATGAATTGCACCTTCAATTTGGATTGAAAAATCCAGTCCTTACATCCGTTACAGGTGATTTTGACCTTCTTATACCTCTCTTCAAATAGAAGATTCCTTTTGAAATACAGTTTCAAGAGTCTGTGCTTATTTTTTGAAGGTCGAAAAGGCTGGTCCTTACAGTGTGTATGTGTATGTTATACATATACACATACATATACATATACTTATTTATTTTATTTATTTATTTATTTATTTAATGAGATTTCTATGCCACCCTATCTCCTGAAGGACTCAGGGCGGCTTACAGTAATAAAAGAATATAACACAAAAATTCAAAAACTATTAAATACAAAATATCACTAAGCCAGTAAAAATTCATAAAACTATTGCTAAAATCCCATCCCCTCCATCAGTCCAGGTTGGCGAGTTGGAAAAGCCATGTTTTTAGGCCACAGCAGAAGGATCGGAGGTCAGAGGCCACCTGAAGCTCCAGGGGGAGCTGGTTCCACAGGGTGGGAGCTCCCACAGAGAAGGCCCTACCCCTAGGGGTTGCCAGCCGACATTGTCTGGCCGACAGCACCCCAAGGAGGCCTTGCCTATGGGAGCGCATGGGACATTGGGAAGCCGTTACTGGCAGCAGGGTTCCCCGCAAATACCCCGGTCCTAAGCCATGGAGGGCTTTATAGGTCAACACCAGCACCTTGAATCTCACATGGAGGGCAACCGGTAACCAGTGCAGCTCTTGCAGGAGGGGTGTGATATGGGAGTATCGGGACCCACCCATCACAACCCGCGCCACCGCATTCTGGACAAGTTGAAGCCTCGCGTGGTCTTCAAGGGCAGCCCCATGTAAAGAGCATTACAGTAGTCCAAACAGGAGATCACGAGCGCATGAGTGTCTGTATATAGGGCACCTCGGTCCAGATAGGGGAGCAACTGACGCACCAGACAAAGCTGGGCAAATGCCCCCCCTGGCTATGGCTCCCACCTGCTCCTCCAAACTGAGCCGCGCATCCAGGAGGACACCCAAGTTGCCAACCCTATCTATGGGGGACAACACCTCTCCCCCCATAGCCAAAGGTGGAATATCCTGGATAACTCAAGATGCCAGTACAAACAGCCACTTGGTCTTGGCCAGGTTGAGCCGGAGCCTGTTCCTCCCCATCCAGACCCGCACTGCTTCCAGGCACCTGGACATCACGTTGAGGGCGTCACTGGGTTGATTTGGGGTGGAGATAAAAAGCTGGGTATCATCAGCATACTGATGATACCTCACCACAAAACCACGGATGATCTCGCCCAGCGGCTTCATATAGATGTTGAACAGGAGGGGCAAGAGCACCGACCCCTGAGGCACCCCACAGAGGAGGGGCCTCGGGGCTGATCTCTGCCACCCCACCAACAGCACCTGCGTACGGCCCGAGAGGTAGGAGGAGAACCATCGTAAAACGGTGCCCCCCACTCCTAACCCGATGAAAAGGGCCAAATTAAGGACTGACCATCGTGCTCTCACCGTCAGTGGGACTCCGATGTTCATCCGACCAGATGTTACGGCCAGTGCCAGCAGGAATAGTGCACCCAGCCTTCACTGTCCTCTCACGACAGGCTAGACGGTGAGCTTAACAGTAAATTCACCGTCGCCTCTCACGGCGGCAGGAACATCCATCCCAACAGGCCTCACTGGAAACCAAAGAGAGGGGAAAGGAGGAGGGCATCCCCAGCACAGATCACAAGGCAGCCAGGTCTCCGGGTGGCATAAGAGGGACCAAACAGCCCGGGAACCTTCGCCCCAGTCAATATCAGTCAGGGCAGGCAGGCAGCCAGGCAACCCTCACAGTACCCAATGCTGACCGGGGCCACCCCATCCCCAGCCAAACTCCAGGAGGCCGTGACTGCCCGGGACAGGGCACCCGGGGCCAAGTCCAAGGCCATTCCTGGTCCAACACCAACAGTCCCCGGGACAAGCCTGAGGACCATTCCAGCGTAGGTCCCAGCGGCCCTGGCTCCGCTGCCTCCCAACACCGAAGCAACCGGGATTAAGCTGACCTCAGGCCAACAGGCCCATCTCCCATCCAGCAGCGTCCATCCATCCCACCAGCAAACCACAGATCGGGGTAGGTCTCCGCACCGGCAGCCTCCACACCTCACGCCGGTAAACCCCAAATCCTAGGTCTTCATGCCAGCCGGCGCACCTTCCAACAATGCCAAACTCCAACCCAGGGGCCAGAACGGAATAGAAACCACACGGCAAACAAAGCAGCAGGAATGGCAGAAATGGCGACAGGAATGATGTAGCCCGGCATCAGCAGCAGCGTCGGCCTCACCTCCTCACCTCCGACCCAAGCTCCAGCCGCCGCCGAGTCTTCCGTCGGCTGGCTGCCACCACCGCCGTCGCTGCCACCGCAGCCGTAGGTGAAACAACGCTTACCCAACGGGGGTCGGTTCCTCTGGCATCCACCGGACCCCCGAACATTCCACAGCCAGTTCCGAGGTCAGGAAATGGAAACCAGCCCCCTACCCTCTCCAAAAGGGCAAAATCCATCAGCCCCCATCGCGGAGCTCTAGCTGCTGGCGGCCATTTTGCAGAGCAAAATTCAGGTCTTGGCGTGTTCGGGTTTTTTTCCCGTGTAGATTGAGAGTATCAATCTTACATGGGAAAAGACCCAAACACGCCAAGACCTGCATACCTATACCCGTGAAAATCTACAAAAACATATATACATATACATACATACATACATACATACATGTGAAACTCGAAAAATTAGAGTATCGTGCAAAAGTTCATTTATTTCAGTAATGCAACTTAAAAGGTGAAACTAATATATGGGATAGACTCATGACCTGCAAAGCAAGGTAGTTCAAGCCGTGATTTGCCATAATTGTGATGATTATGGTTTACAGCTCATGAAAACCCCAAATCCACAATCTCAGAAAATTAGAATATTGTGAAACGGTTCAATATTCTAGGCTCAAAGTGTCCCACTCTAATCAGCTAATTAAGCCATAACACCTGCAAAGGGTTCCCGAGCCTTTAAATGGTCTCTCAGTCTGGTTCAGTAGGAATCACAATCATGGGAAAGACTGCCGACCTGACAGTTGCGCAGAAAACCATCACTGACACCCTCCATAAGGAGGGAAAGCCTCAAAAGGTAATTGCAAAAGAAGTTGGATGTTCCCAAAGTGCTGTATCAAAGCACATTAATAGAAAGTTATGTGGAAGGGAAAAGTGTGGAAGAAAAAGGTGCACAAGCAGCAGGGATGACCGCAGCCTGGAGAGGATTGTCAGGAAAAGGCCATTCAAAAGTGTTGGGGACTTTCACAAGGAGTGGACTGAGGCTGGAGTCAGTGCATCAAGAGCCACCACACACAGACGGATCCTGGACATGAGCTTCAAATGTCGTATTCCTCTTGTCAAGCCGCTCCTGAACAACAAACAACGTCAGAAGCGTCTTACCTGGGCTAAAGAAAAACAGACCTGGTCTGTTGCTCAGTGGTCCAAAGTCCTCTTTTCTGATGAGAGCAACCAAGGACCCAGAGTATGGAGGAAGAATGGAGGCACACTGCAAGATGCTTGGAGTCCAGTGTGAAGTTTCCACAGTCTGTGTTGATTTGGGGAGCCACGTCATCGGCTGGTGTTGGTCCACTGTGCTTACATTAAGTCCAGGGTCAACGCAGCCATCTACCAGGAGATTTTGGAGCACTTCATGCTTCCTTCCGCAGACGAGCTTTATGGGGATGCTGACTTCATTTTCCAGCAGGACTTGGCACCTGCCCACACTGCCAAAAGCACCAAAATCTGGTTCAATGATCGTGGAATTACTGTGCTTGATTGGCCAGCAAACTCGCCTGACCTATGGGGCATTGCCAAGAGAAAGATGAGAGACATGAGACCGAACAATGCAGAAGAGCTGAAGGCGGCTATTGAAGCATCCTGGTCTTCCATAACACCTCAGCAGTGCCACAGGCTGTGTCCTAGGGAGCCATTGTGTTTTTTGTAAATTAGGATGGGATCACCCTTCTCACCCGTCATCGCTAACCTATAAATGGAACATTTTGAAACCAATGCTCTAGACAAATCCGAATACAAACCCAAACTCTGGTTTAGATATGTAGACGACACTTTCGTAATTTGGCCACACGGGAAAGAAAAACTGGACAACTTCCTCACACATCTCAACAGCCTACACCCCACAATACAATTTATCATGGAAACAGAAACCAACAACCAACTTCCGCTCCTAGACGTCCTAATTTACAAAAAACCCAATGGCTCCCTAGGACACACCATCTACCAGAAGAAGACACACACCAACTGCTACTTAAATGCACAATCCCATCACCACCCCGCACAGATCAACTCCGTAGCCAAGACCCTCATCTCCAGAACCAAACGCCTAGCTGACAAAGACCACTTGAGAACAGAATTACACACCCTCACTAACGTATTAATGTCCAATGGATTCCAAAGAAGCACAATCACCAACCTAATCCTAAGGTAGACTCCCCCCAAAAACTGAGACACAGAACAGGACAATGGCATCGCCCTCCTCCCTTACATCAAAGGCACCACAGATAAAATTAGCAAAATTCTCCACAAACACAGTATCAGGACAGCCTTTGGCACTGACCAAAAAATAGCCAACATGTTAAGAAACCCCAAAGACAAGATCCAGCTAGAAAACCAAGGAGTTTATAAAATAACAATCTTACACGGGACAAGACCCGAATACACCAAGACCTACACACACACACACACATATATATATACACACACATAATATGTATATTTGTGTGTGTGCCTGTGTGTGTGTATATATACATACACACTATATATATATGAGTGTGTATACTATATATAGATATAGTATGTATATTTGTGTGTATGTGTGTTTGTGTACCTGTGTGTATACATACATTATACATACACTATATGTGTGTGTGTACTATTATATGTGTGTATGTGTATATATATATACACATAATATGTATATTTGTGTGTGTGCCTGTGTGTGTGCATATATACATACACACTATATATATGAGTGTATATACTATATATAGATATATAGTATGTATAAGTATATTTGTGTGTGTGTGTGTTTGTGTACCTCTGTGTGTATACATACATTATACATACACACTATGTGTGTGTGTATATTATATGTGTGTATGTGTATATATATATACACACACACACACATATGTATAAGTATATTTGTGTGTGTGCCTGTGTGTATATATACATACACACTATATATATATATGAGTGTGTATAGATATATAGTATGTATAAGTGTGTGTGTGTGTGTGTGTCTTAGGGACCCACTTGCGAGCCTTTGAACTCTTCCTCCTCCTCTCCTGCAGAGGGGGAACCCCCCCCTTTTCCATGGGGCCACACTTCGCTTCTTTTCCCCTGCATTTGAACCCCTCCCCAAAGTCCCTTCCCTGCAAGGGTCAGCAAAGGGAGCCCTGAGCATGAGAGGAGCTCAAGGGAGGGAAGGGGAGCTGGAGGGGTTAAATACCACTGAGGAGGGGGGAGGCTCTGCCCGCTTTCCTTCCCCCCTCCCCAAATTATCTATGAAGACACGTGAATGCAGCGTCGTAGGAAGGGGGTAACCCGGGTTTGGGGTGTGTGTAATAAGCTCCATTTTGCGGGGGCGGTTTAGGGCCTTCCTCAGCCCCTCTGAGGTAAAGCATTTTCTAACCTGTGGGGGAGGTGGAAAGCGAGGAAGCCCCGCCCCCTTTAGCCCCTCCGGCGGTTGCCCCCACCCCGCCGCCTCACCTCTCCCTCCGGGTCCTCGGGTGGGCAGCCGTCGGCCCCCCACCGCTGCCATGGGACCGCCCGCAGGCTCGGCCTTCCTCCTCGTCACCGCTACTTCCCTCCCGCGGGCCACTTCAGCGCTGCTTCCGGTGCGGCAGGCCCCGCCCTCCCGGGGCGTGGGTTTGGCCTGGGGGGCGGGAAACAAGGAACATCCGGCGACGCCCGCTTTTTAATCGGCGGAGGAGGGCATAGAGCTAGGAACGTCAAGAGAAGGGAGGGTTGGGAAAAACGCCTACTTCCGGGATTGCTTTATCCACAATGTCTGTAGATGCATGAAAAGTCTAGACAAGCCCTTTTCAAAAATCGAGGCCTACAGGCGGCTGGAGCAGCCCTTTTCCAAACCGAGGCCTAGAGCCTAAAGAGGATACGTGTACTCTATTTGGAGGCCGGGGCTCATGAAATATGAAATGGGCTACTTCCAATATCCGGAAACTGTTTCTATCAGTGAGAGGAAAACCACATTAGAGGTTAGCTCTTGCCTCGCCTCCTCTATGCTTCCCTCAGCTGAGAAGGCGGAAGTGGCATAAGCCGGAAGTTCAGCAAAGCAGCATGTTTGCGGTGGAGCAGGAAGCCGGGAACTTTCGCCTGCTGAACTCTCTCTCTCTTGTGGGGAGAGGGGAGGATTATTATTATTATTTTGAGTGAGGGGCGATCGTAAGCCCCGCCAGCGTGTAAGTCTCGGCAGTGATCATTGTTTAATGTTTGCAATTGCAAAGGGGCAGTTTTATAATTTGCAGAGCCAGCCTTGCATGATTGCCAATGGAGCATTGCGATGCATGATTGCCAACCGAGCATTGCGATGCATGATTGCCAACCGAGCATTGCGATGCATGATTGCCAATCGAGCATTGTAATCCATCATTGCCAGTTGAGCATTGCAATTTATCATTGCCAATCGAGCATTGTAATCCATCATTGCCAGTCGAGCATTGGTGGCGCATGCATCCAAACTATGTGTTGCAATGCGAGGTTGCAAAGCCAGCCGTTCCAATTCAGCCTTGCAAATTGAGTTTGGCGAGTTAGGGGCTTTCTAGGGGGAGAAACTGCAAGAAACTATTTTTTTAAAATTTACTTTTTCAAACTAATGATGAGATCTCGGTCTAACCTTAAGGGACTCTGGGCAGGTGGGACGAATAATTTTTTACAAGCATAGGTCGTGTTCGAATTATCTCCAGAATTGAGCCCAGAATTTCTGTTGCTAAGTGAGACAGTTGCTCCCATTTTTACCACCTTTCTTGCCACCATTAAGTGAATCCTTGCAGTTGTTCAGTTAGAACACGGTCATTCAGTGAATCTGGCTTCCCCGTTGATTAAGGTTGCAAAAGGGATCACGAGACCCTGGGACAATGCAACATTCAGAAATATGAGTCTTGTTGCCAAGCATCTGGATTTTGACCATGTGACCAAGTACAGCGGTTGGTGTTTAAGTGTTCTTTTAGATGCATTTGAGCTCTTGATGAGTTGGTGTTTGTTTATCTTTGCATATCAATTGGAAACTGGCCTGACAATGCTTGCAACCTTGAAACTCTTTTGTCTGTTTGTATTTACATTAAGTGGCCTCTTCCAAAGAGTTTGTAGTAGAATGCAGACATGTATGCATTCAGAGTTCCCAACTGCATTCAGGCTAGGAGGGATGAAGCGTTTTTCCAGTGGAAACCGTCTATCAGGGCAACCTGGTCTACCCAAATATGGGAGGGAACAAACTGCTTTCGCCTTTCAGCCTTAATCTAGGAGCTTTCGCAGGCAGTCGCTCCCACAACAAAGTATTTTTGTGTTGAATTTAAATTTAACACTAGGAACGATGGTTTCCTTCACCTGCTGTTTTCCCACCTTGATAAACTATTAGCTTGATACCTGTGCTTCGCTATGGAACTATGGGGTCAGGCTTAGTTTTTGAGGAGGAAAATAAGGGGGGGGATTCTGCCTCTGCCTACCAGCATCCACTGGTATTCATCTGGCGAGCGTCCTGTCAGTGTGTGAGAGAGTTGAGGGCTGTTTAGAAACTGAAATAGTATTTGCTGTGGGAGCAAGAAGGAGATAGCAAGGAGGGTGGGGTGGCTTAGATCAACTGTTCTGTACTAAAGCTGCTTGGTGCTGCTCTGAAAATGAAACTGAAACTCCTCTTCTCTGCTTGTGTTTTGCATTTGGAACAGATTTCTTTCCAGGTGGGAAGGGGGAGTAGAACTCCTTAGCATCAGAGTGTGTTAATAATAATAATATAGGAAATATTAATGCTCTGATGGTCATTTCAAAAAACCTTTTCTTAGTGAGCACCAAGAAGCCAAGAGGATTACATGCCAAATTTCAAGTTTATAGACTTTACGGTTCTGGAGATTTTGTAATGATGTGTGAGTGGCATTTCGCTTTTATATAGAGAGATAGGATGAGTGGATTTCAACTCCCAGAATTCCCCAGCCGACTGTGTTACTAGCTTAATAACTGCAATGATTCAACCGTGGCAGGAATGGTGGTAAAATAGGGCAGAATTCCCTTAACGAAAGTTCTCACTTAGCAGCAGAAGTATGGGGCTCAGTTGTGCTCATAACCTAAATGCTACCTGTTTTGGGTTTTTTTTTAATGTGTGAGTTTTAACTCACCTCTCTCCTTGCTTTTTAAAGAGAATGATGAACGAGGACGATACTTTGCTGGTAGAGGACACGCAACAGTCTAGCTATGAAAAGAAGAGAAAAAAGTCACGGAAACGCAGCGGAGAAGAAGTCAAACAGCCAATTGTGTCCTCTGAGCAGACATCCCATTCTTCCCAGGATACAGAAGATTCTGGGACTAGTAGAAAAAAACATAAGAAGAAGAAATCCAGTTTGGAAACTTCTGATGCTTCCTGGGTCATCCCCGAGACTCAGCTGAGCGATGAGTCCGAAATAAATAACTTTGTGCCCAAGAAGAAGAAAACAAAGATGAAACACAGACATAAACATGGTAGTGATGAGGAGGGTTGGAGCCCATCAACTCCCAACAAATCCAGTCAACTGTCCCTCAAAAAGGCCTTGGCAAATGGGGGTGTTGATGATGATGATGAGCTTTGGAGCCCATCAACTCCCCAAAAATCCAGTAAGCTATCTCAGAAAGAGGACTTGGGGAATGGAAGTGTGGTTGATGGTAACAGATCATCTCATAAGAAGAAGAAAAGGAAACGAAGGGAGGATATCTATGTCCCTGATGGACCTGCGAAGGTGAAGGCTAAGGCCACAAGTTCACCGAGAGATCAGGTGGACCTTGACCAAACGATAGACACGCAGATGGATCTCTTTGGCTCCTCGCCTTTATCCTCAGAGGAACCACAAGTGGACCTTCACCCGGGGCATCGCCAAGAGAGAAGCCGTTCTCCCACCACTGAGGATTCTGAGGCTACTCAGGTGGACCTGGTGATGGAAGGAACATCAGCTGGAGACCATGAACAGATGCAACCCCGATCACCGTCAAAATTGCCCACTTCGGGGGTTAACACCAAGTAGGCTCTTCTAGTGCCTCTTACTTATCCTCATCTAGATTAGTAGAGGTGGTAGAAGTCTGGGATTGAAAGGGTGTCTTTGGGGAGTTTGGGGAGTGGTGGACCTTAGCTTCATCTGCCCCAGTCACGTTCAAGACAGTGGAGTGGAGTTTTTGCTCTGTCACTTATCTCTAGTGCTTGCACTAAGCTTGTGTTGAATTGCAGATCAGTGGAGAGGGTTGAAACTGAGAACTTCATAGCCTGCTGAGGATTGATTTGATCGGTTGCTTACTTCCAAACTCTGGATAACTCTGGCCCTGAAAGACTCTGCTGCTATGAGATGCTTGATCTCTGAACTCAGCAGAAGGTTAGGCCGAAGCCGTGGGATGAAATGGGTTGGATGTTCCAATGGAGAAGGTCCCAAGGTCTCTCTAAGGAAGGCTTCGTTTGCCCTTGTTTGAGTTTCCGCCACAAATTTGGGAGCAGACGTTCTCGCCTGCGGGTTTGCACTAAAAGCGGGACAGGAGAAGCGATAAAGGAGAAGGCAGGTTGGGAGGCTAATTTTTAAATTAACAGTTTGTCAGATCCCGCCCCAACTCAGTCCTTTAGGCAAGGAAGATCCTCGACTCCAAGGTGTACTATACTAAAAATCAAGTGGGGCACAGAATAGCAAAACCAGAACTGACAATTGCGCGCCAAAGTTTCATGGTTAACTTTCCCTTGTCCAGTTCCTCTGCTGGTTCTTGATTGTCCAATTAAATTTGAATAAATTGTTTTGGGAACTGCCTCCTCAGTGGCAGGCTGGGAAGACCCTGTGAAGGTACAATGAGTTGTTAGCCAGGCCCCATTCCCATCCAGCTCAATCCTACCTCCTACCCATAGTTAATGGCAGATTGGCAACTAGCAAATGTGAACGATGGCAGTCCTGACAGGTGTTGTATAATATTCAGCTATCAAGTTTAGAGACTAAGGCCAGGTAGAGTTCAGCTGTGCTGCTAATGTCCCGGAATGGGGCAGCTGGGCTACCTTTAAATAAATAGCCATGCCCAATTTTGATCTCCCAACAGATTGGATCGAACGGGTGGGAAACTCCGATCTTCACGCAAGCAGTCCCCTTCCGAAACGTGTTCTGAGGAGGAAGAAGAGGATGTGTATGCTCTGGATAAGGAACAACTGGAGAATGCCCGAAAAGAACTAGAGGAATTCATCCCTCGGGCAAAGACACTGGCAGATTCTGCAATCAGGCAGCTGGCCAAACGAGATCTAGCCAGGTTTCGGGAGCTTAAGAAAAAAGGTGAAATGTTACCGTTGTGAATGCAACAGTAAAAGTAACCAGGTTGGGAAAGGGAGGAGGCAGATTGAAGAAGAGAAGGGGAGAAATAGGAATTTCAGTCTGTAAAATGTGATGCCTGGGAAATTGTGATTTAACGGACTCTGATTTAGCGGACTTTGCATGTGAAGAACCTGACCTCTCTCTGGACAATTTAAATAAACTTAATGCTTGTTAACGTTGGCAATTCAGGTCATAGTTAACACTGAAATTGATCTCTTTTTTCCCCTCTGTCTTTAAAAGTTTAAACATTAGAGTGTAAATAGTCTCTTCAGGCAAAATTGCATGCATCCCACTGTACCAAAATAATAGAATGTATTACTTAGGTCTTATTATAATACAGTTAGTCCTTGACTTAACGACCACAATTGGAAGCAAAACTTACGTTGCTGAGCGAGACGCTTGTTAAGTGGGTTTTGCCCCATTTTAAGAACTTCCGTGCCATTGTTGTTAAGTGAATCAGTGCAGTTGTTAAATGATAACGTGGTTGTTGAGTGAATCTCATTTCCCACAAAAGGGGATCATGTGACACACCCACACAGAGGGACACTGCAACTGTCATATATATGAGTCAGTTGCCAAGCACCTGAATTTTGGTGACCACGAGGATGCTGCAACGGTCGTTAAGTGTGTAAAAAGGTCCTCAGTCCCCTTTTTTTCCCCAGTGCCCTTGTAACTTTGAACGGCCACTAAATGAGCTGTTGCAAGTCGAGGACTGTATAAGAGAACAGTTGTTGTTGTTTAAGAAAAGAGGACTGGCCCATTATAAAATTCACCTCAAAGCTTTTCAACGTTGAAAATTCCAAAGTTTTCCCACCGATGATTTCATTCTCCCAATTTTTCACATTGCTTGTCTTTGCAGGCTTGGCGGTGAGGTTCGGCGTGTTCTCCCAAGCAGAAAACAACTTATTAACCGAAAACATTGAGGCTTTTTTGGAAGAAAGCGGGATTGAGACGGCGGAGAAACTCCTCTTCTCCAACCGGTTTCCAGAGGAGGAAGTCGAAATCAAGAGGCTGAAATACAAATATTTGTTTTGTGAAAGAATCGGTGAGTTTTTGCCGGCTTTCTTCTTGGTTAGCCAGAAGGGAAATCTCATCCAAGATGTGCCCCTTCATATCACAGGTGTCAGTCACCCCCATTTAAATCATGAGTCTCGAGCCAAACTTCCAAAGGATTTATTGGGAGTTAAACTGTCCGGCACTGCTTGGGTGTAGAGACACATAATTCATTGTCGCTGTCATGCCCCTGGTGGAGACTGACTCCGAGGGAGAGGAGGAACAGCCGACAGCAAGTGGAATTGTGGCTCCGGAGGTTGTGGGGGAGGCTGGGGAAGGGCAGAGGCCAGCTGGGCAGTCAGAGAAAGACCCAGGCCCATCCCTTTTCCATCCTAGGGCACACAGGGAGGAGAGGATAAGGGAGAGACGTGAATGGCATGGTCTATGGGGAAGGAAAGGGCCTTGATCCCCTTCATGGGCTGCAGCTGTGAGGACTGGTTAAAAGGAGGGACATGCGTATGGGCCAGTGCTGGAAACAAAGTGTGGAAATATCTCTAGTCTGTCGTTCTTCTCTGAGTTTGGTCTCCCTTCCCAGTGCGTGTTCCGATATCTGTGGATGTCTTCAAGCCCTTATCTTGCCCGGTTCCCTTAATTGCTTCAGTGTGGTTTGTGTTGTTTTTCCTCTTTCTAATTTATAGGCATTTTTAGTTTAAACAGCATTTCCTCCTTCTTGTAACTGCTTGTGGGGGAGTTTTTTTGTCTCCAGTCAAGGATATTTGGAGCTTTGAAGCCAAGTTGAAGGAATTAATGCAGCTTCACCTGTTTTTGTGACTGTGTTTATTTTGTATCCCACCCTGGGTCATCACTGTCACCCTTGACCCTGGTTTTCCCCCACCCCCTGGTGTATCATAATTCATATTCTCCAATGGGACACATCCATAACCAAGAGTCATCAATCATGCTCTCTAGTTAGAATTTTGCGCAGCAGAAACTTTGGTCACCTAGAAACTATCTTTGAAAACATTTATGGAATGCACTTTCGGTTTTCCAAGCTGCTGCACTGCTCCCCCCTCCCTTTCTGTTGGCAACTCTAAAAAGACCATAGGGATATCTTATGAATTGACAACAGGTAGTCCTTGACTTACGACCACAGTTGAGCCCAACCTTTCCGTGGCTAAGCGAGACAGCTGTTATGTGAGGCTTGCCCCCTTTCATCCCACGGGTTGTTGAGCAAATCATTCCAGTTGTTAAGCCAGCAACCCAATTGTTGTGAAGTGGAATCTGGCTTCTCCCCGCCATTGATTTGGCTTGTCGGAAGGTCGCAAAAGGGGATCGCGTGATTCCGGGAACACTGCGACCATCATAGATACAAGTCAATTGCCAAGCCTCTGGATTTGGGTGACCAGGGGGATGCTGCAAACGGTCGTTAAGTGTGAAGAAATCACTTCAGTGCTGTTGTCCCCAAGGTGTGCTGCTTTTCTTTTTTCCAAGGGGCAACTGGACTTCCTGGTTTGTTTGTTTTTTTCCTTTGAAGAGGTTTCGCTTCTCATCCAAAGAAGCTTCTCTGGCTCTGAAGCAGAGCTGAAGAGAGAGCCGGAGAAGCTTCTTTGGATGAGAAGCGAAACCTCTTCAAAAGAAAAACCAGAAAGTCCAGTTGAAAAGCACCTTTGGGACAACCAAGACGTGATGGATAATGGAGAATCTCCATTGCCTTTCAGTGCCGGTAGTAACCGGTCGCTAAATGAACGGTTGTAAGTCAAGGACTACCTAAGTCTTGCTTGCTTGCTTTATTCAGGTCATTTGTATGCATTCTAACGTGGTTCTAATACTTCCCATCGTTTTGTCCACAGCGCAAGGTATTGCCCGGCCCTGGAGGCTGGTTTATTATCGAGCCAGGAAAATGTTTGATCCTCAGAATTATAAAGGACGGTAAGGAGAGCGGGGGGAAAACCCCAAACTTTATTCTTTAGCAGAAGTCAAATTTTCTGCAGGGTGTAGAAAGAAAACACCAACCTAGAACTAAGGGGAAATTTCCTGACAGTGAGAACAGATAACAGATAGTTACTCGACTTTACGGCCATCCGTTGAATGACCGTTTCAAAGTTGCAGTGGCACCGGTAAAGGGGATATGAACGCTTTGCGCACTTACAAAAACCTCTCCGCCAGCCATCGGTAGCCAGATCGGCATAGATTAACCCCCCAAGATGAACATCAGAGCAACAGTCAAGTAAACAAATACCCCAGTCCAGAAATGGACGAAGAGCCATCAGTAAACAGCCCAGCCAAAGCATGTCTAAGAGCAATCCCACCAACACGGTCAGGGAAAGACAGCAGAATATAAACCAAGAACAAACCACACTCCTTACTAAGACTTATGACGTCACCTAGCTGGGTCATGAAGCATCTGCAAGGAAGCAGCCGAGCTCAGAGAGCAACCAGGACCCCTCGCTTTTCAACTCTGAGCTACCAACGTTCTCCTTTATTAAGAATTTTTTTTTTTTTAAAAATCTTTTTGAAGTCATCTCCAGGCAAAGCAACGGCTTTTAAATTCTCCTGACGTTTTTAGGTATACCAAGAAAGAAGAGAGAAAGCTCTTTAAGTATCACGCCATGTATGGGAATAGATGGAAAAAAATCTCCGAGCTTATGAACCGAAGCAGTCACTCAATCGCCTTGAAATATTCGCAGATGGTAGAAGGTAGGTTGATCTCTCCTCGCCTCTCCTCCAAACCCCTCTTCTAAACCCCAAATTCTCTGCAGAGGGAGTCCTCAATTTACAGTGATCCCTTTAGTGGCCGTTCAAGGATAAAACAGTGGTGGGGAAAAAGCCGCAACGACTAGCTTAACAACTGGGGGGGGTAGCCTTAAAACGGGGCATAAGGCACTGATCCATTGTCTTGCTTAGCCACAGGAATGTTGGGCTCAATGGTCGTAAGTCAAGGACTACCTGTACCTTCAATTGGTTCTTGATACTAAGAGTTTGTCCCAGTTTTAACACTTTCGTTTTTCTTTAAAAATTATGAGTCACAGCTTTCCAAATGACGCCTGTTATTCTCCTAGCCGATAACCCGATGTCGCCTGGGTATTTATTCATCCCAATCCTGTATTAGACAGGAAAATCCTGTAGTCGGGACTCACGCAGTTGTACTGTCTCTCTCGCAGTGTCGCAATCCTTCTATTCCTCCACAAGAGGGAGCCCCCTTGTGGAGTACTGTGAAGCCGTTACCATGGCAAGTCCACAGTAGAAGCCATTTTAAGGCACACACCCCCTCCCAGGTGTATTAAGTGTGTCTTGCCCCCACAGTATTTGTTTACAGAGGGTAAGTCATCTGTGTATAAATAATGAATAATAAAGAAAGAAAAGAAAAAGAAGATAGAAGGTAGATAGATGGAGAATATTTCTGTGATATTTGTTGTGCAACAAACTTTCCCCAAATCGTGCCCCAATCTTATCTTGACCTCTGTCTCTATCTTGTTTTCGTTTGTATGTGTCCGTCCAAATACGTGCGCAGACTCCAACCTTGGCCCTTGGACAAAAGACGAGACTTATAGACTCCTTCAAACGCTCAGAAATATCCTGAAAGTGAAAGTGAAGGGGTTGGATTCGGCCTTGGACAACAAAGACTCCAAGGGAGCGCTCACCCTCCTGCGAGAAAACCTCTACAAGAACATTGGCTGGATGAAAGTGGCAGCCCAGGTGGAAACCCGGAGTTGGCGACAGTGTAAAAGGAAATGGTGAGGTTTCAGGGGAGACAGGATCCAGGCCTTGAGCAGGGGTAGAGAAAGGGAGGTGGCCCCCGTTTCCTTTCTAAGGTGCTTTGAGGACACCTTTCATCAAGGCGGACGGCCCTGTCAGTCCACAGAAACCCAGAAGCGGGAGGGAGTCCACTAACACCTTGGTAGCAAATTTTACTGAAGGGCATAAGCCGTCAGGACATGACTGACATCCTCAGCTGGCGAGGCCCATCTGGATTTTGCCTAGAGGAAGTGGGCCGTAGAAGAAAGGTAGGCAAAAAGAAACTGGAGGCAGCGTCAAGAGAGGAATCAGCCTGGCATCGTTACGTTGCCACAAGTCCAACCCTTCTTGAACTCTGATCATTCTTATCCAGCACCGATTTAGTGCGGACCATTAGTTGGCTAGATTCTCGTCTATAGGCACGAGTAATACGTCGGTTTAACTGGAACTTCGTGTCTGGCCCTGATCCGTCGCGCTTACTGCTGCTTGTGATAACTCGCATGTTCTTCCTTTTGAAAGGATGTCGATCCTAACGAAGAAAATGATGGGGAAATCGCACTTCCACGGACTCAACAACTTGCGGTTTAAGATCGACCTCATCGAAAGGTGCGAGAAGACTTTTAAGCACTGTAATTTCTTGATGTTTTTGTTCAAAGCCACTGCATGTTTTCAAACGAGGGGGTATGGATGTCTAGCAGTAGACAGATGACGCTTGGAGATAACGTTAGCGGAAGATAAACTAGAAGATGGACGGATAGCCATTCCGTCTTGGGAGGACCCTTTTTTTAGGTTTGAGGTATTAATAAAGACTTACTTTGCCAATTTCAGATTGTATGAATTGAACGTTGCAGACACCAATGAAATAGACTGGGAGCACATCGCTGGCGCTATTGGGTAAATGGCTTGGAATAAGTCTCAAGGAATCTGTATAATCTATACATATAAAATCTGTATAATCTGTATATCTATACATATAATACATATATCTATATATATAAAAGCGAAAGACCCCCTCACGCATCATCACAAAATCTCCAGAACCATAAAGCCTATAAACTTGAAATTTGGCATGAATGTTCCTCTTGGCTTCTAGGGGCTCACTAAGAAAGGATTTTTCAAAATGACCATCAGGGCATTTAGAATATTTCCTATATTATTATTAACACGCTCTGATGCTAAGAGTTCTACTCCCTCCCCACCTGAAAAGAAATCTCTTCCAAATGCAAAACACAAGCAGAGGAGAGGAGGTTCAGTTTCAGTTTCACACCATCAAGCAGCTTTAGTACAGAATAGTTGAGCTAAGCCACGACCAGGCTCCTTGCTGTCTCCTTGCTCACACAGCAAATACTCTTTCGGTTTCCAAACAGCCCTCAACCCTCTCACACACTGGCAGGACGCGAGCCAGATGAATACCGATGGATGCTGGTAGGCAGAGTCAGAATTCCCCGCCCCCCCCTTATTTTCCTCCCCAAAAACTAAGCCCGACCACATAGTTTCGTAGTGAAGCTGAGCTAGTCAATAATAATTTTACGGCTGTCACAAACCAATGTCACCAATAAGAAGCATTAAAAAAAATAAAATTAAAAAAAAAGACGAGAACATTTGACAATTGGTGGTAGGTTGTCAGAAGGTGGTCACTCTGCCGAATTTAGCCCCATGTAATCCTCGACTTATGACCACGATTGAGCCCAAAATTCCTGTCACTAAGCGAGACATTTCCCAAGTGTACGTCCCTCCATTTTACAACCTTTCTTGCCACATGACCTCTTCCCCCGCCCCTCCGCCCCGGGATGCAGCAATGGTCATAAATATGAACCAGTTGCTAAGCGCCTGAATTTTGATCACGGGGAGGCTGCAATGGTCATAAGTGCGTAAAATGGCCATAAGTCACATTTTTTTCAACTTTGAATGGTGACTGAATGAATTGTTGTAAGTCAAGGACTACCGGTACATTGGATTGATCTGAGAACGGCAATTGTACATTTTAAAAAAAAAGGTTGTTTCCCAGGTATTTTTATGAGGTGAGGAGTTAGAAAGATGGGCCTGTCAGTGGATATACCGTGTATCCCCGAAAATAAGACACTGTCTTATATTTTTTTTGGCTCCCAAAAACACACTAGGTCTTATTTTTGGGGTAGGTCTTATATATATATATATATATTAATGAAAAAAACCACTTACCATATTCATGTAGAACAATGTACATTTATTCATGTACGAAACCACGAACAAATCGCATACCATGTTTCCCCTAACATAAGACACTGTCTTATATTTTTTGGCTCCCAAAACACACTAGGTCTTATTTTTGGGTAGGTCTTATTTTTGGGGTAGGTCTTATTTTCGGGGAAACACGGTAGAAGGTATCGCATACAGTAGGATGTAAGCTGTAACTTGGAGGGTTAGTGAAATTTTGTTGTATCTAGAGCAGGAGTGACAATGCTCTGTGTAGGGACCATAGGCTGTGCAACACCGCTTACAAGGTGTTGCATGCAGCTGATGAATATGTCACCAAAATGCCCAGTTTGGACCGGTGGGCTAAGGCACCAGGTTAGAAATCTGGAGAGTGGGAGTTCTAGTCCCGTGTTAGGCATGAAAGCTGGCTGGCTGACTTTGGGCCAATCACCAGGAGACTGGGAGTTCTAGTCCCATGTTAGGCACGAAAGCTGGCTGGCTGTCTTTGGGCCAATCACCAGGAGACTGGGCATTCTAGTCCCATGTTAGGCGTGAAAGTTGGCTGGCTGTCTTTGGGCCAATCACCAGGAGACTGGGAGTTCTAGTCCCATGTTAGGCACGAGAGCTGGCTGGCTGACTTTGGGTCAATCACCAGGAGACTGGGAGTTCTAGTCCCATGTTAGGCATCAAAGGGTTGTTCAGGGGAAAAGAGGAACAGGAAGGAGTATTAGGTATGGTAGCCACATTGAGTTATTTGGGGGCGGGGAATGGGTGGGATATAAAGAAATCTTCAAACAGTCACTCAGGAATGGATGTAAGTCAAGGACTACCTGGAGTTGCTGCCTGGGAACTCTGGGAGTTGTTCTTTCTTTTTCGTCCATCTGCTGGTCTCTTTGTCACTTTTTTTTGGACTTTCTCATTCTCTCCTTCCAGAAACGCTTCCAGATTACGCCCAAAGCAGATATTACACACTCAAGACATCCCACGTTCCTTTCTGGTAGAAGACTTTCCCAGGTGAGTTTCTATGGATCCTGCCCTTAATTCCTGCCGGCCTCATGAAAAGCAGGCAGCAATTTGAATGGGGGAACAGAATCTTCCCCTGTCTTCTGCCGGCTAGCAGTTGTGCTTATGAGATGGTTTGCACACGTAGTTGTGCAAACGTTCAAGAACCCGGGGCTAAAATGTGGCCGAGAGCCTCAAGGTGACGCACATTCCAAATCCTCGTTGTGTTCTTGTGTATGTGGAATTTTACGGAAATTATCGCCGTTATGGGGGAAGAACAGGTGGTTTGGGGGAAGGTGGTCCTGGACTTATGGCCGCAGTGGATCCACAAGTCCATCTTGCCAAGTGAAGCATTTGTTAAATGAGCTGTGTCCCAGTTTACTTACTTTCCCTTGCCACGGTTGTTGAGTGAGCAACTAGGATTGTGAAGTGATCTGGCTTCTCTGTTGACGTTGGTTGACAGAACATGTCCCGGCACGGTGGCCATCTTGAATATGAACCCGCTGGACAAGCGCCTGGATTTTGATTGCGGACCGAGTGGGGATGTTGCGACGGTCGTTAAGCACCTAAAACGCCAGGAGTTGCTTTTTTCCCCGGTGCTGACGTGGACTGTCTGTGCTTTAACATGAACCACGCTTTTGCAGGTCTGAAAGTACAGCTTCCCGCTGTCTTTACAGCCTGAGGGATTTTTCTATCCCTCTCCCTCTGTCCGTTATGCAGCTGTGGGCCCAGCAGTCTCTTATCGGGCCATTTTCAAGGCAGTGGTCTCTCCTCGCTCTGCCTTCTGAGATTGTTCTCCGTAGCCCTTCCAATCAGGTCCTGGGGTTGTCCTCTTCCAGAACCTTCATCCCTCTGTGGAGAATCGCCACGCCGCTGACCAAAATGGTCCTTTTTTTCCTCCCCAGAAATTATCGACTACCTGTTTGAAGAGACGCTGCCCACCTTGAAGGAAACCCACGAGAGGGTGGCCCAAAGACAGAGGGCCCCACAGGAGGAAAGAAGCTGTAAAACGTCCTTCCGCTTTGACGACATTTTCCAAGATATGCTGGAAGATGAGCTGTTAAACGATGAAGACCTCAGCGATGAGGAGACCGGAGAACCCAGTCAGGCTGACGACTGAGATCCTGAACAAACGATAGGAAGGAGGAGGAGGGAATTTCCTGGCTCTTGCAGAATGGGAAAAGATCCCTGGTCGTTCTCTTTGGCTTCCCGCCTTTATTTTTGGAGAGGAAAATAATATATAGATCTATTTAGGTGCTGCTGCTTCAGATGTTTAGAAGAATGTTGGGTTCACGGTAGATTCTCCACTGCTGGCAAATGGATTTGCAACACTTGGCACATTGCAAGAAAAGGAGGGGGGTTGTTAGGAACCCCCCCCAAGGGACCCAGGAGCAGATAGATATTCAGTCACTAGAAAAGGAAGTGTCCAGCTCCCGAAACACAACAAACCCTCTGAAGTGAACTCAAAGATTCCTTTAATTAGGAGCCCGTAGTCACGGCAAAAAGTTTCTGTCTCACCGCAGTAATAAGTCCGCTGTCTGGGAGAGGAATAGTTGTCTGTGTCAAGCCCGAAATTGAATTGTCTGCCACACCTGTTCATCTCCTGCCTTTTATCCCCAGAACTAGGGTGGGGCTTTGCTAGCAGCAGTGGCTCTTCCGTCCCAAGGACCAGCTCATAGATTTCCATTGCTCTCCTCTCCTCTGCCTTCTGTGCATCTGCGCGTCAGGCACTGGACCCAGCTGTTCCTCCTCTTCCTCATCAGCCACCTCCAACCCTGGTGGCTGTTGAGTGTCTGAGGGCTGACCAGGCCCAGGCTCCAGTTCTGTCTCTCTCTCTCTGTCTCTCTCTGCCAGCTCCATTCCTCTTCCCCTCAGAGCTCTCAGGTTGCCCTGATGCTGATCCTGACTCCTCCTCCTCCTCTGATTTGGCTGCTGGCCAGCAGCCAATGGACCACAACAGGAAGTCTCAGGGACCTCAAAGGATGTAAGCAGCTTCTCTCGATGCAGACAGATGCCAGTTGCTGTCCTCCCAGGATGTTAGCAACCGCCTTTGTGCCGAAGTCGCACATTCTACCTTAGTCTTCTGCTTAGAGGAACGACGGAGTGTCTTCCCTCCATCAGCCATTTTTCTCCCACCAAGTGCCAAACTTTTCCGGTCTTCCTTAGAAAGCGCCTTCCGATTGCCCAACCTGGAGGGATTTCAAGCTTGCCCATTTTAAAATAAGATTTTGAGCCATTAAATACACACTTGGAATGGAGCGTTGGCTTTTCCTGGACAACCACCAAGGGATTTCACGGCTGGTTCCAAGGCACAGCCAAAAAAAAAAAATGTTTTTAAGTGAGGTGAGACTTTTTCCCTCCATCTACCTGCAGATGACAAACTCAAAATTTTGTCTGGGAATGAGAAATGTTTCAGGACCAAACACGCAACCCATCCCACATCCCGGACAGCAGCTTGTCTGGAACCGGATAGGATCTCCTGCTTGAAGGAGAGGGTTGGACTTAAATTTTATTTCCAGAACCAGCTGGAAGCAGCTGGTTTCTCCTTCTGGAGTTGTTTCCAAAGTGAAGATGATTTAAAAAAAAAAAAACCTCTGCCTTCAATCAGCACCATTCACGGAGGAATAAATCCAATTTACGGTTTGAAAGCATAGCGATTCTCCTTTCCAGAAAAGGCTAAATGAGACGATCTCTCCGTGTTCCGTTTGGGGCTCACTCTTGAAAGCAGAGGGTCTTTGGTGCCTTCCCCAAAAGTTGTTGCTAAGTTTTTCAGTTCTCAGTGCAGGGAGTGGCTCTCGGCTGCTTAATTTAGGTGAGAAACAATGCTAAAATTGCACACGTGGCAATGGGATTCTTCTAAGGTTGGGTCGTTTTCTCTTTTGTCTTTTGAATTTATGAAGGAGTTGATCACCTAAGGACTTCGTTTTTATTTTATCAAAAGGGCTGGTGGGTTCAAAACTATTTGTACATGGGGTTTTTATTTTAGAAAATAAAAATAAATAAAAAACACAACCAAACAGTGTCTCATCTTTGATCCTTTGGTACCCAAGTGGCCTTTTGAGAGCCCCCAAACGTCTCAATACAGGTTTAAAAAGCAATGATGCCAAATGGCTAGCCCTGATATTTTCTGATGATGAAGGGTTTCCTTTCATTGCAAGTCCATTTCTCTCTCTCTCTCTAAAACTTTGTGAAGCCTCTTTTTAGGGTAAATGCCCATTTCTCATACATTTATTATTTATTTATTATTTGGTCTTATATGCAGCCCTCTCTCCAAGGACTCAGGCTGCTCACATAAAAACAACCATACAAATACAAAAGTTAAAATAGAATTAAATCAAATTCGACCAAATAATCATTAAAACCCATTTAAAACATTTAAAATATTAAAACACCCCCCCCTTCTTAGTCAGACCGCCTGTTCAAATAACCAAGTCTTTAGGCAGCGACAAAGGCCAGGTGGGGGCCAGTTAATAGCTCCAGGAAGCTGGTTCCACAAAGTGTAGGCGCCCCAGAGAAAGGCCCTCCCCTAGGGACCATGCCACATGTCACAATATGGCACCCCAAAGAAGGCCCTGTCTGTGGTAGCCTTTTGAACAATGGTATTTGATGCTAGCAGAAGACGTTCCGTAAATACCCGACCCCAAGCCATGGAGAGCTTTGTAGGTAAGCACCAACACCTTGAATCTCACACAGAGGGCAACTGGCAGCCAATGCAGCTCACGCAGTAGGGGTGTAATATGGGAATATCGGGACATTCCCATCACAACCTCTTGCTGGACTGCATTCTGCACCAGCTGAAGCCTCTCGTGGTCCTCAAGGGAAGCCCCATGTAGAGTGCATTGCAATAGTCGATCCGGGGCGTAATGCTGAACATGCTCCGCGTTGAAGCGCAAAACCTGTTGGAACTTTAATCCGGATAGGGCCGCAAATAAACCCGATTTTGTGGCGGCGTTTTGCTTTAGTCCAGACTGAGTAAGTTTGGGTGAATTGGGCCACCGTATAAATTACATCATTATCGAGAGCAGACACAAAAAATGGAAATTTATCGAAACCATGAAGGTGCTCAGAATTAGCTTATGGATACACAGAGGAGCCACTTGTAGACAGACTGCCTAGCCCACATTGCAACAAAACAACCAAACTCAGAGCTACTGTATATAACCGGGAACAAATAGTGCTCACTAGCACTGATGATGTTACCTAGTTGGGTAACAAAGCGTCTGCAAGAAAACTTGCTCAGAACTACTGATAAACCGGAGGCAAGTCACACTCCCTTCTAGGACTGATAGTGTTACCTAGTGGTGTTCTGACCCAGGCCGTTCAAGTTAAGGAAACAAACTGAGTGTAAAATCAAACCTATTTTAATGCAGCGCTGGGAGTTTCTTGCATTCCCAGCCAAAACTCATTAGACACAATTCTCTGAGATAAACTCATGCCTTTCAGGGTTGTAGAAGGCTGCCAAGAAACAGAAGTCAATTACTTAGAATATAAACCGACAGAAATTCCGGCAAAGACAAACCAGAGTTCACAGGGCTTCAATGGGGAATCAGAATCTAATGAACTTCTTTGCTTCCTGCAAAGAGCACATCACCAAATCTGACTTTTATCCCTTATGGGAGGGCAATCACCCAGCCTTAATCCTGAGTTGCCCCTTTTGTCTCAGCTGCTCTTGCCTTCTAGCAGCTCTGCAACCTTATAACTGGGAACAGGCTCCTTATTTCTTCTGCCTCCTGCTGTAGAATTCTGGAGGCTCTGAGTCAACACCCCATCTCTGTGTCAGGCAGGACCCTCATCCAAGTCCTTGTCAGACTCCCCATTCCCTTCGTCCTCACTGTCCGATACCCTGCACGGCTGCACATTTCCCACAACAGTGGGATCATGAAACACTTGCAGGAAAAACCACCAAGATCAGAACCACCAAGGACCCATTGTTCAACCCCAAGCTATAAATATGTTGGACCCTCTGTCATGATAGAGTTAATTTACAGAGCCGTTTAAATTCAGCCAAGGATGGGTCAAATACAACTGATCCAGTCAGATCCAGATGTTAGAAGCTGGCTGGCTTGACCTTGGGCCAATCACCAGGAGATGGTGAATTCTAGTCCTGCCTTAGGCATGAAAGCCAGCTGGGTGACTTTGGGCCAATCACCAGGAGATGGTGAGTTCTAGTCCTGCCTTGGGGATGAAAGTCAGCTGGCTGACCTTGGGCCACCACCAGGAGATGGTGAGTTCTAGTCCTGCCTTAGGCATGAAAGCCAGCTGGGTGACTTTGGGCCAATCACCAGGAGATGGTGAGTTCTAGTCCTGCCTTAGGCATGAAAGCTGGCTAGGTGACTTTGGGCCAATCACCAGGAGAGATAGTGAGTTCTAGTCCCACCTTAGGCATGAAAGCCAGCTGGGTGACTTTGGGCCAATCACCAGGAGATGGTGAGTTCTAGTCCTGCCTTAGGCATGAAAGCCAGCTGGGTGACTTTGGGCCAATCACCAGGAGATGATGAGTTCTAATCCTGCCTTAGGCATGAAAGCCATCTAACTCTGGGTGACTTTGGGCCAATCACCAGGAGATGGTGAGTTCTAGTCCTGCCTTAGGCATGAAAGCCAGCTGGGTGACTTTGGGCCAATCACCAGGAGATGGTGAGTTCTAGTCCTGCCTTAGGCATGAAAGCCAACTGGTGACTTTGGGCCAATCACCAGGAGATTGTGAGTTCTAGTCTCGCCTTAGGCATGAAAGCCAGCTGGGTGACTTTGGGCCAATCACCAGGAGATGGTGAGTTCTAGTGCCTGCTTAGGCATGAAAGCCGGCTGGGTGACTGGGCCAATCACCAGGAGATGGTGAGTTCTAATCCTGCCTTAGGCATGAAAGCCAGCTGGGTGACTTTGGGCCAATCACCAGGAGATGGTGAGTTCTAGTCCTGCCTTAGGCATGAAAGCCAGCTGGGTGACTTTGGGCCAATCACCAGGAGATGGTGAGTTCTAGTCCTGCCTTAGGCATGAAAGCTGGCTGGGTGACTTTGGGCCAATCACCAGGAGATGGTGAGTTCTAGTCCTGCCTTTGCTATGAAAGCCAGCTGGGTGACTTTGGGCCAATCACCAGGAGATGGTGAGTTCTAGTCCTGCCTTAGGCATGAAAGCCAGCTGGGTGACTTTGGGCCAATCACCAGGAGATGGTGAATTCTAGTCCTGCCTTAGGCATGAAAGCCGGCTGGGTGACTTTGGGCCAATCACCAGGAGACGGTGAGTTCTAGTCCTTCAAGTTCTAGTAGGGAAACCTGGCTGGGTGACTCGCTCTCAGCCCAAGCAAACCTCACAGGGTTGTTGCTCTTGGGGGGTGGAAAAGAAGGAAGAAAGGGCATTAGATGTGCTCCCCAACGCATGACAAAATAACCAACGTGGGGTCAAAATTTGCTGCATAAGTAAGTAAATAAGGCCCTCCCCATTTAGAGGGAAAAAATGCAAACTCGATTATGTAGAGATACTCCTCATGCAAGGAAAGAAAGAAAGATGCACACTGGGGGTGCATTCATTGCATGTTTTCCCCC
Source organism: Naja naja (assembly GCA_009733165.1). Lineage (NCBI taxonomy): Eukaryota > Metazoa > Chordata > Lepidosauria > Squamata > Elapidae > Naja > Naja naja. The sequence continues at coordinate 7,177,263 of CM019157.1, forward strand.
TCCAAAAGAAAAGGGGACAGAGAGACAAGCTGGCCTCTTGCAGCCAAAGCAAGCGAGGCGGGCCCAGAGCTATCTGTTTACAAGCCTGCAATGGTTGGCTGGCAATGCTGGTGGCCATTGAGATGCCTTTGTGGACTTTCAGTTGGACGGAGGTTGCTACCAGAACGTTGTTAGCATTCTGGTTGCCATAACAATCAGCCTCTCCATTTCCTGCCTGTGGCAGGGGAGTTAGCCTCGCAACTGGCATCCGAAGGACGTGATGCCACCAGATTTGTGGACCGGCTGAATTTTTCACTCTGCTGGACCCAGCCGACCGTTTCTTCCTTCCAAGGGTCCTGCCAGGTCCAGGGTGGGGCCAGTCCCGCTTCTCTCTCCCCCCCCAAGTGTCCTTGGCAGGCCCCCTTCCTCTCCCAAGTGGTACGTCCCAGCAGCATCTCTCTGGCTTGCCAAGGGGACACCTGGAGAGCAGCAGCAGCACCCGGATGGCAGCTGTGGCTGCCCCCGCAGGGGCCAAGAATGCCCCCCCTGCCAAAGTGGGCCTCCCCCGCCGGCACAGCGTCAGCCAGATCTGCCCACCGCCCCGGCGCCCCATGACCCTGGCGGAGCTCTACCCAGGCTGTGAGAATGAGCGGCTCGGGGTGGCCAGGGAGAGCATGCTGCAGAACCATCTCATTGCAACAGAGCAAGAAGGAAGGAAGGAAGGAAGGAAGGAAGGAAGGAAGGAAGGAGAATAGAGCTGGAAAGGACCTTGGGAAGGAAGGAAGGAATGAAGGAAGGAGGGAAGGGAAGGGAAGAGAGGAAGGAAGGAAGGGAAGGAAGGAATCAGATAATACACTATGAGGAGGGAGGGAGGAGGAAGGAAAGAGATGAGAATATGAGGGAGGGATGGAGGAAGGAGAGGGAGAGAGGAAGGAAGGAGCATTAGAAAGAGAAAAAGGAGGAAGGAGAGCAACATGGGAAAAAGGAAATGAGGAAGGAAGGAAGGAAGGAAGGAAGGAAGGAAGGAAGGAAGGAAGGAAGGAAGAAGGAATGTGGTTCTCAGGATGCTGCCATATCACTTGACCTCTCCAATTCGGTTGAGGCCAAGGCAATTTGGAACTGATTTGCAGCCCTTCCCCTTCTCCCAAGTTGTCATAACTCTGCTTTTAAGACTCAAGCAATGAATGGTAAAACAAGAACTGGGGAACTACCAGAGGGGTCTCTGGCCCTCCCATGCCCTATATAGCCCGCATTAAGGATGATGGGAGAGGTAGTCCCAAGGCTCAACTGGAGCAAACCAATCAATCAACGCTGCAACCTCCCACAGCTTAAGAAAAGTTGCAACAGGTAAAACACAAACTTTGAATGGTGGGCAAAAGGAATCGGTTCCCTGTGTTTGAACACTAGAGGGCAGCACGGACCACTGCCAACCTCTTGCCCGCTGCTTGGAACAGCTGATCCCAACTCTCCTCCAGGGCTGTTGGGACTACAACTCCCAGAACTCCCAAGCAGGATGCTCATGGGGAACTCTGGGAACCATCCGTGCTCCCCATGCCTTTGGAAGGCCAGAAGTGGGGGAATCGTGTCTTGAAACAGTGCAGGGGAAGATGGGTGGGGTGGTGGCTGCTGTTTGGTTGTGCCAAGTTCTGCTACAATTGTCTTTACTGAATCATTTCTACTGAAGAATGTTAGTGGTAAAAGCAGTACAGGTTTAAGAAAGAGAAAAAGAGGAAAGAAAAAGGGGGGATAAGTAAAAAGAAGGGGAAAAGTGACTTTACAGTAGTTACACAAAAATTCATCATTTCTCCCTCTTTAAGGTGTTTGATTGTGCTGGCTTGAGCAAATATCTCAAATATCTCAAAAACTTCCCTTTTAGACAAAGGTTCTATTTCATTTAGGACGCCCAGTTTTGATGAGGATTTCTCCCTGGAAAAATGTCATTTATGGAGTGGTGGGGAAAAAAAATATCGTTTGAGAATCTTTAAATGCAGGCGGTATATAATGTGTTGCGCACTTTTCTTCTCTGGCCACGAGAGGGCAGCCTCCTCCTACTTTCTCAAACCGTTTTTACTGGGGAATCTTTTAGAGAGAACTTGCTTTAAACGGGAGGGGGCGTCTTTTTGGGGGTTGGGGTTGGGAACAGCCCCCCTTTTGGCTTTTGATTGATGGGCCAGGGGCTCCTCTTCTTAGAAGAGAAGTGGCCCAAGAGAAAAGGCTAGGAGAAGACAATATTTCAATCAACCTTAAAGAGGGGTGTTTGTCTTGTGTTCAGTAATCTCATTTCCTCCTGAGAAATTAAAATGTAAGATCATACTGCACTAACTGGAGTCTTCAGGGGAGGTGGGAAAGCATCTAAATATTTCTTCAGAATGGGGGGGTGGGTAGCTAAAGTCTTCCTAAAATCAAGCTACTATATGGACATATCCATAATCAGCTCGTTGAGGAATAATATATACTGTTCCATAACTATTCAGTCAAGAGATCTTGGGTGAAAAAAGGGTTTAAGAATTATTTTGAACTTCCTGGTCTAGTGTATAGTTTTGGAAATGGTGACATTTGAAATTCTGAATCTTTTTTCTTTCCTTTTTTTCCCTTTTGTCTCTAATCTCCCTACCCTTCCTCTCTCCTCTCCTCTTCCCCCCCTCCCTTCCTTCCATCTTTCCTTCCTTTCTCTCTTCTTCCTTTTTCATCCCTCCATCCCTTCCTTTTTTCTCTCCCTCCTCCTTCCTGCCAGCCTCCTCCCATCCTCCCACCCTTCTTTCCTTCCTTCCTCCCTTCCTTAGGTACCATTTGCCGTCACTTTTTAATGTGCTCTTTTGTTAATCCACAATATTTCTGTTTTCCAGTCACCAAACAAAAAAAACAGGGGGAACGAGGGATACCATGAATTGATACCATGAATTATTTGAGCCTGAACCCTACCCACACAGAGATTTCAAAACTGGGAGAAGGACAACATGTTTTTGAGGACGGGTTGTCTTCCAAAGGCAAAATTAAATCAATTCCTTCTCCCATTACCACAGACAAGAAAGTTATCTTATGGCATACAGAAAATTCCATTTCAGATCAGCCAGTAAAAATTATTAGGTATCCTGGACAGCCGCTTGCATCCACAGAATTGGGATAGATGAAACCAGAGTCGGTGCAAAATTGATTCCTGCTTTCCTATGATTTAAACAATTGTTGTGTTTCTGTGGCATAAAAGGGTGATAAATCAGCAGCTTAGCGCAAAGGTTATGAAATCTGTGCCTGGTGACTCTCTTTTCAATACTCAAAAATCTTCAGAAATGCTGGACTGGGTTTGCGCCACACCTTAAAGTTCTAAACTTGAGATTCATAAAACTGAATGGCTCTTTTCCCATAATTCACCATGCTAAAGGCCAAGGTTCTGGGATCCCTGATTTCAGCCCATGTGCAAAGTGAACATGGTGTTCACAAGGTCTACTTGTTGTTGGTGTTGTTAGTCACAAGTTGTGAAGTCCGGCCCATTGCAAACCCATGGATAATGTTCCTCCAGGCCTTCCTGTCCTCTACCATCTTCTGGAGTCCATTGAAGCTCACGCCGACTGCTTCAGGGACTCCATCCAGCCCCTCCTTCTCTGCTCCCCTTCTTCTTCTTCTTCTTCTTCTTCTTCTTCTTCTTCTTCTTCTTCTTCTTCTTCTTCTTCTTCTTCTTCTTCTTCTTCTTCCCTCCATCGTTCCCAGCATTCGGCTCTTCTCCAGAGAGTCCTTCCTTCTCATGAGGTGGCCAAAGTCTTTGAGTTTCCTCTTCAGGACCTGGCCTTCTAAAGAGCAGTCAGGGTGGACCTCCTCTGGGACTGACCGATTGGATCCCTTGCCATCTTAATTCCAACTTAGCCCATCTTAGCTTCTTCGGCACATCTTGGCTGGGTTGTTTTCTTGAGGACGTTTCATTGCCCATTTAGGTAACATCATCAGTGCTAGTATTCATGGCAGCACTACTACACAATACATCAATCTCTTCCTTGACACCTGCTTTCAGTTTGACAGGGGAAAAAAAAACCTAGCACTGATGATGTCACCTAGTTGAGTCATAAAATGTCTGCCGTGAAAACAACCTAGCTCAGAGAACACCAAGGACCCCATAATCATCCCCTTCTCCTCCTCCTCCTCCTCCTCTTCCTCTCCACAAACCCCACTCCCTTCTAACACTGATGATGTTACCTAGCTGGGTTATAGAGACGTCTGCATGAAAACAAGCCAGCTCAGAGAGCATCAAGAAACCGACAGACTTCCTCCTCCTTCTCTCTGCAAACCCCACTCCTTCTAGCACTGAGAATGTTCCCTACTTTGGTAATAAAACATCTGCAAGAAAAACGCCAAGCTCAGAGAGCACGAAGGACCCCTGTTCTCCTCCTCCTCCTCTTCCACTCCAGAAACCCCAATCTCCTCTATCGCTGAGGATGTTATCTAGTTGGGTAGCTAAACATTTGCCAGAAAACAGCCGAGCTCAAAGCTGCTGTATAGAAACAAGAGAGCAAATCCCGCTCCTTTCTAGTATTGATGATGTTACCTAGTCGGGTTATAGAGATGTCTGTGTGAAAGAAGCCAACTCAGAGAGCACCAAGGACCCCACGGTTCAACTCTGAGTTACAGATCTTCTCTTCTGTTGGTGCAGCTGCACAGAAGACCCCAAGCTCAATCCATTCCCCAGCTTCTCCAGGAGATATTTGGGCAATGCCACCTCCCTAACCAAGTCCCACTCTCTCTCCCCTTGGAGACCTTCCTCACCCCCGTCTTTCTTTCTGGGAAAGCTGAGGTTGAGCCCTTGTTTGTTGGGTACCCCCCTGTCTACTCCATTTGGAGGCTAAAAAACCTGGAGGATAAAAGGAGGGGGGGAAAGAGAGGGGAGGTGTTGAACAGGAGAAAATTAGTAGATGGAGGTCCATCTCTGGGAATCAGAGCTCATTGGAGCGGATGAACCCAGCGGATAAAATAGTTATTATCAGATTAGCCTTTGGCCCATGAAAAGAACAGCTACTAACGGGGCGTATTTCTCGTTAGTTAGCATTTAGATAAGGTTGAAGCCCGGGCATCAATAGGCATCAAAGCCGAAATCCTTTGTGCGAAAGGATTAATTTCTTTTAAGCAACACCACCCATCCTGGCTGCTCTGCTCAGTATTCGCTCTTGTCATTCTCGAGGTTAGATTGGAGATTATACCATTTAGGCTTTTCGGGCTGCCACCTCTTGGAAGAAGAAGAAAGAGAGAGAGACAGAGAGAGAGAGAGACAGAGAGAAAAGGAGAGGATCGAAGGCTGCATTCTTTGCATGCACCCCTCACCCCCGCCAGTCAATTTGGGACGTCGCTCAGCCTAATTCTGCTTCATTTAAACTTCATCAACTTTTGCAATCAAGTGGAAAGATCTTGAAATAGGTTTCCCTTTTCCTTTTTGTGAGTTAATTTATTCTTTTTTTTCTCTTTCTCTCTCTCTCCCCCTCTTTCTTTTGCCTCTTCCATCCTTTGCTCTCTCTCTTCTTTTTCCTTTTCCTCCTTCCTCCTGATTATCTTTCTAATTCTTCCCCACCCTTTTCGCCTCTCTCTCTCCCTGATGTCAAAATGAGATTACAGTATTTAAATGACTATGATAATCAATGCAGGGACCTGGAGCCCAGATTGAGGTTAATTTTTCTTAGCAGAACAAAGAAGCGTGATACCGTGGGGAAAACGGGAAGTGCAATTTGTATTTGGAAAATCGCTCGCCGCTGACTAGATTGTCGGCAACTTGTGGGTTGCGCGTCCGTGCAGTTTGGGTGTTTCTATCGGCTCCGAGGGAGAGCGGAAATGTAATTTGGAGCCGATCACCAGCTTTAACCATCTTCGATCAGCCATTTTAATAGTCAAAGAAGTCACTTACATGCCATAATAAATGACGAGAGGATGGAGTAGGCCTGGCTCATCGTAGTCCTCGACTTATGGCCACCATTGAGCCCAAAAGTTACGCCGCTAAGTGTTCTGACCTCATTCAAATCAAACAAACGCAAAACATAGATAAAAGCAAAACCTTTTTAATGTGTCTCTGTAAATTCTGTTCATTCACAGCAAAGCGCTATTAAAACTAATTGTCCCAGATAAGAGCAAGCCCTGTCGAGGTTGTGCAAGGCTGCCAAGAACACTAGATTAAGTGCAAGGAAATATTCAAAGCCAATATTCAAAAGTCTCCGAAAACAAACCAGGATAGACTGAACTTCCACGAGGACTTGAAGTACAAGAACTTCTTTGCTTCCTGCAAAGAATCCCACCTCCAAGGGCTGGCTTTTATCCCTTAAGGGAGGGGCCATTACCTTGCAGCCTTACTCCTGAGTCACCCGTGCTGCTGCAGCTGCTCTTTCCTTCGAGCAGCCCTGCGCACATGTGCACAAGCTCTGAAGGCAGCACTCCACTCCCTGATAGTCCTGGCCCCATCCCTGCCTCACACGCAGGCCCCTCACCCAGTCCTCACTCTCCGAGACCTCAGCCATCTGCACCTGCTGCCGGAGAACCACAACATGAAGTGTGACAGTGGTTCAATGTGCTTCTCCCCATTCAACGACCTTCCTTGCCACCATTGTTATAAGTGAATCGCTCAGGTCGTTCAGTGAGTGACACAGTTGTTAAATGAATCTGGTTTGCTCACCGAAGGTCGCAAAAGAGGGAATCTCGTGACTGCAGGACACAGCAACCGTCAAATGCGAGTCGGCAGCCAAGCACCTGAATTTTTGATCGTGGGACCGTGGCCGTGAGTGTGAAAAGCAGTCATAAGTCACTTCAGTGCCATTACAACTTTGAAACAGTCACTCATTGACCTGTTGTAAGTCGAGAATTTGCCTGTATATTATTATGTAAAAAAAAGTTGAGGCTGTTATTCTATTGCACTAAAGAGAGTTGGAAGTTGATGCTTTTCCTTTCTCCCTTTACGCAATACATTTTCCCTTCCTGGTTTCCTCCCTCCTCTGTGTTTTTCTTTGTATTTTGATAAACTAATTTTAAAAAAAAATTAGAACCTGGATTGCATCTTCTGACCTATTTTATTCAAATTTGCATCAGCAACGCTGGAGTTGGAGATCCATAATTTTCATAAAACTAAACCAACTAAATAACGCTGTAATACTCCAGTGAATTATTCAAACATTTCTTTCTTTTGTCCATTAGAAATTACACTTTGGTAATAGCTTTCAAAGTTTTCCAGGGCCCGTCCTTGAGGGTGTTTTTCCGAGTCAGGATGTAAGAAGCCCCATGGCTGGCAAATTCTCACAAAACTCAAACCCACACGCAGGGAATTCGTGTTGTAGCTCGATTGTGTGAACTCAACTTCTGCGTGGGAAATTCCATCTTTGGTTCTGACTAAAAACCTGGGTTGGTCTTAAAAGCAACATAACGAGAATTCGTTTATCTTCACTGACTTCTGCACAATATCCCAATACAAACCCAATTTCACTGCAAAAGAAGATGGAAAACTGCAAATTTGGATGGAAGGAAGGAATGAGAGAGAAAAGAAGAAGAAAGAAAAGACAGAAAGAAAGAAGGAAGGAAGGAAGAGGAAGAAGAAGAGGAGGAGGAGGGGAGAGAGAGGAGGAGGAGAGAGAAGAAAGAAAAGAAAGAGAGGAAGGAGGAAGAGGAAGAAGATAGAGAAGGAGGAGAGGAGGAAGAGGAGGAAGAGGAGGAGGAGGAAGAAGAAGAAG
>CM019157.1:7185923-7204284 GCA_009733165.1 Naja naja
AATGATCCCTTTAGTGGCCGCTCAAGGATAAAACAGTGGTGGGGAAAAGCCAAGATCCACTAGCTTAACAACTGGGGGGTAGCCTTAAAGGGGCATAAGGCACTGATCCATTGTCTTGCTTAGCCACAGGAATGTTGGGCTCAATGGTCGTAAGTCAAGGACTACCTGTACCTTCAATTGGTTCTTGATACTAAGAGTTTATCCCAGTTTTAACACTTTCGTTTTTCTTTAAAAATTATGAGTCACAGCTTTCCAAATGACGGCCTGTTATTCTCCGCTAGCCGATAACCCGATGTCGCCTGGGTATTTATTCATCCCAATCCTGTATTAGACAGGAAAATCCTGTAGTCGGGACTCACACAGTTGTACTGTCTCTCTCGCAGAGTGTCTAATCCTTCTATTCCTCCACAAGAGGGAGCCCCTTGTGGAGTACTGAAGCCAACCATGGCAAGTCCACAGTAGAAGCCATTTTAAGGCACACACCCCCTCCCAGGTGTATTAAGTGTGTCTTGCCCCCACAGTATTTGTTTACAGAGGGTAAGTCATCTGTGTATAAATAATAATAAAGAAAGAAAAGAAAAAGAAGATAGAAGGTAGATAGATGGAGAATATTTCTGTGATATTTGTTGTGCAACAAACTTTCCCCAAATTGTGCCCCAATCTTGATCTTGACCTGTCTCTATCTTGTTTTCGTTTGTATGTGTCCGTCCAAATACATGCGCAGACTCCAACCTTGGCCCTTGGACAAAAGACGAGACTTATAGACTCCTTCAAACGCTCAGAAATATCCTGAAAGTGAAAGTGAAGGGGTTGGATCGCCTTGGACAACAACACCTCAAGGAGCCACCCTCCCTGGCAAAACCTCTACAAGAACATTGGCTGGATGAAAGTGGCAGCCCAGGTGGAAACCCGGAGTTGGCGACAGTGTAAAGGAAATGGTGAGGTTTCAGGGAGACAGGACCAGGCCTTGAGCAGGGGTAGAGAAAGGAGGTGGCCCCCGCTTTCCTTTCTAAGGTGCGTTGAGGACACCTTTCATCAGCGGACGCCCTGTCAGTCCACAGAAACCCAGAAGCGGGAGGAGTCCACTAACACCTTGGTAGCAAATTTTACTGAAGGGCATAACGTCAGGACAGGGACTGACATCCTCAGCTGGCGAGGCCCATCTGGATTTTGCCTAGAGGAAGTGGGGTCAGAAAAGGTAGGCAAAAAGAAACTGGAGGCAGCGCCAGAGAGGAATCAGCCTGGCATCGCTACGCTGCCACAAGTCCAACCCTTCTGAACTCTGATCATTCTTATCCAGCACCGCATTTAGTGCGGACCATTAGTTGGCTAGATTCTCGCCTATAGGCACGGTGTAATACGCCGGTTTAACTGGAACTTAGTTCGGCTCCTGATCCGTCCGCGCTTGCTGCTTGTGATAACTCGCATGTTCTTCCTTTTGAAAGGATGTCGATCCTAACGAAGAAAATGATGGGGAAACGACTTCCACGGACTCAACAACTTGCGTTTAAGATCGACCTCATCGTAAAGCAGAAGTCTTTTAAGCACTGTAATTCTTGATGTTTTTGTTCAAAGCCACTGCATGTTTTCAAACGAGGGGTAGATGTCTAGCAATAGACAGATGACGCTTGGAGATAACGCATGAAGATAAACTAGAGATGGACGGATAGCCATTCCGCCTTGGGAGGACCTTTTTTAGGTTTGAGGTATTAATAAAGACTTACTTTGCCAATTTCAGATTGTATGAATTGAACGTTGCAGACACCAATGAAATAGACTGGGAGCACATCGCCTTATTGGGTAAATGGCTTGGAATAAGTCTCAAGGAATCTGTATAATCTATACATATAAAATCTGTATAATCTGTATATCTATACATATAATACATATATCTATATATATAAAAAGACCCCTCACGATCATCACAAAATCTCCAGAACCATAAAGCCTATAAACTTGAAATTTGGCATGAATGTTCCCCTTGGCTTCGGGCTCACTAAGAAAGGATTTTTCAAAATGACCATCAGGGCATTTAGAATATTTCCTATATTATTATTAACACGCTCTGATGCTAAGGAGTTCTACTCTCCCTCCCCACCTGAAAAGAAATCTCTTCCAAATGCAAAACACAAGCAGAGGAGAGGAGGTTCAGCTTCAGTTTCAGAACTCCAAGCAGCTTTAGTACAGAACAGTTGAGCTAAGCCACACCCAGGCTCCTTGCTGTCTCCTTGCTCACACAGCAAATACTCTTTCGGTTTCCAAACAGCCCTCAACCCTCTCACACACTGGCAGGACGCGAGCCAGATGGATACCGATGGATGCTGGTAGGCAGAGTCAGAATTCCCCGCCCCCCCTTATTTTCCTCCCCAAAAACTAAGCCCGACCACATAGTTTCGTAGTGAAGCTGAGCTAGTCAATAATAATTTTATGGCTGTCACAGACCAATATCACCAATAAGAAGCATTAAAAAAAATAAAATTAAAAAAAAAGGCGAGAACATTTGACAATTGGTGGTAGGTTGTCAGAAGGTGGTCACTCTGCCGAATTTAGCCCCATGTAATCCTCGACTTATGACCACGATTGAGCCCAAAATTCCTGTCACTAAGCGAGACATTTCCCAAGTGTATGTCCCTCCATTTTACAACCTTTCTTGCCACATGACCTCTTCCCCGCCCGGGATGCAGCAATGGTCATAAATATGAACCAGTTGCTAAGCGCCTGAATTTTGATCATGGGGAGGCTGCAATGGTCATAACTGCGTAAAATGGCCATAAGTCACATTTTTTTCAACTTTGAATGGTGACTGAATGAATTGTTGTAAGTCAAGGACTACCGGTACATTGGATTGATCTGAGAACGGCAATTGTACATTAAAAAAAAAAGGTTGTTTCCCAGGTATTTTTATGAGGTGAGGAGTTAGAAAGATGGGCCTGTCAGTGGATATAGAAGGTATCGCATACAGTAGGATGTAAGCTGTAACTTGGTGGGTTAGTGAAATTTTGTTGTATCTAGAGCAGGAGTGACAATGCTCTGTGTAGGGACCATAGGCTGTGCAACACCGCTTACAAGGTGTTGCATGCAGCTGATGAATATGTCACCAAAATGCCCAGTTTGGACCGGTGGGTTAAGGCACCAGGTTAGAAATCTGGAGACTGGGAGTTCTAGTCCCATGTTAGGCACGAAAGCTGGCTGGCTGTCTTTGGGCCAATCACCAGGAGACTGGGAGTTCTAGTCCCGTGTTAGGCACGAGAGCTGGCTGGCTGGCTTTGGGTCAATCACCAGGAGACTGGGCATTCTAGTCCCGTGTTAGGCACGAAAGTTGGCTGGCTGTCTTTGGGCCAATCACCAGGAGACTGGGCGTTCTAGTCCCATGTTAGGCACAAAAGCTGGCTGGCTGACTTTGGGCCAATCACCAGGAGACTGGGCATTCTAGTCCCATGTTAGGCGTGAAAGTTGGGTGGCTGTCTTTGGGCCAGTCACCAGGAGACTGGGAGTTCTAGTCCCATGTTAGGCACGAGAGCTGGCTGGCTGACTTTGGGTCAATCACCAGGAGACTGGGCATTCTAGTCCCGTGTTAGGCACGAAAGTTGGCTGGCTGTCTTTGGGCCAATCACCAGGAGACTGGGCGTTCTAGTCCCATGTTAGGCATGAAAGTTGGCTGGCTGACTTTGGGTCAATCACCAGGAGACTGGGAGTTCTAGTCCCGTGTTAGGCACAAAAGCTGGCTTATCTGCCTTTGGGCTAATCACCAGGAGACTGGGCATTCTAGTCCCATGTTAGGCATGAAAGTTGGCTGGCTGACTTTGGGCCAATCACCAGGAGACTGGGAGCTCTAGTCCCGTTTTAGGCATGAAAGCTGGCTATCTGCCTTTGGGCCAATCACCAGGAGTCCCATGTTAGGCATGAAAGCTGGCTGGCTGACTTTGGGCCAATCACCAGGAGACTGGGCATTCTAGTCCCGTGTTAGGCACGAAAGTTGGCTGGCTGTCTTTGGGCCAATCACCAGGAGACTGGGAGCTCTAGTCCCGTTTTAGGCATGAAAGCTGGCTATCTGCCTTTGGGCCAATCACCAGGAGACTGGGAGTTCTAGTCCCATGTTAGGCATGAAAGCTGGCTGGCTGACTTTGGGCCAATCACCAGGAGACTGGGAGTTCTAGTCCCATGTTAGGCATCAAAGGGTTGTTCAGGGGAAAAGAGGAACAGGAAGGAGTATTAGGTATGGTAGCCACATTGAGTTATTTGGGGGCGGGGAATGGGTGGGATATAAAGAAATCTTCAAACAGTCGCTCAGGAATGGATGTAAGTCAAGGACTACCTGGAATTGCTGCCTGGGAACTCGGGGAGTTGCAATCCATCCTACCAGGGAAGGATCACGGCCAAATTTTTCGTTCTTTCTTTCCGTCCATCTGCTGGTCTCTTTGTCACTTTTTTTTTTGGACTTTCTCATTCTCTCCTTCCAGAAACGTTCCTCCAGATTACGTCCAAAGCAGATATTACACACTCAAGACATCCTACGTTCCTTTCTGGTACGAGAAGACTTTCCCAGGTGAGTTTCTATGGATCCTGCCCTTAATTCCTGCCGGCCTCATGAAAAGCAGACAGCAATTTGAATGGGGGAACAGAATCTTCCCCTGTCTTCTGCCGGCTAGCAGTTGTGCTTATGAGATGGTTTGCACACGTAGTTGTGCAAACGTTCAAGAACCCGGGGCTAAAATGTGGCCGAGAGCCTCAAGGTGACGCACATTCCAAATCCTCGTTGTGTTCTTGTGTATGTGGAATTTTACGGAAATTATCGTCGTTATGGGGGAAGAACAGGTGGTTTGGGGGAAGGTGGTCCTGGACTTATGGCCGCAGTGGATCCACAAGTCCATCTTGCCAAGTGAAGCATTTGTTAAATGAGCTGTGTCCCAGTTTACGACTTCCCTTGCCACGGTTGTTGAGTGAGCAACTAGGATTGTGAAGTGATCTGGCTTCTCTGTTGACGTTGGTTGACAGAACATGTCCCCCCGGGGGCACGGTGGCCATCTTGAATATGAACCCGTTGACAAGCGTCTGGATTTTGATTGCGTGACCGAGTGGGGGATGTTGCGACGGTCGTTAAGCACGAAAAACGGCCAGGAGTTGCTTTTTTCCCCCCGGTGCTGACGTGGACTGTCTGTGCTTTAACATGAACCACGTTTTGCAGGTCTGAAAGTACAGCTTCCCCGCTGTCTTTACAGCCTGAGGGATTTTTCTATCCCTCTCCCTCTGTCCGTTATGCAGCTGTGGGCCCAGCAGTCTCTTATCGGGCCATTTTCAAGGCAGTGGTCTCTCCTCGCTCTGCCTTCTGAGATTGTTCTCCCGTAGCCCTTCCAATCAGGTCCTGGGGGGGGGGGGTTGTCCTCTTTCCAGAACCTTCATCCCTCTGTGGAGAATCGTCCACGCCGTTGACCAAAAATGGTCCTTTTTTTTTCCTCCCGCAGAAATTATCGACTACCTGTTTGAAGAGACGCTGCCCACCTTGAAGGAAACCCACGAGAGGGTGGCCCAAAGACAGAGGGCCCCACAGGAGGAAAGAAGCTGTAAAACGTCCTTCCGCTTTGACGACATTTTCCAAGATATGCTGGAAGATGAGCTGTTAAACGATGAAGACCTCAGCGATGAGGAGACCGGAGAACCCAGTCAGGCTGACGACTGAGATCCTGAACAAACGATAGGAAGGAGGAGGAGGGAATTTCCTGGCTCTTGCAGAATGGGAAAAGATCCCTGGTCGTTCTCTTTGGCTTCCCGCCTTTATTTTTGGAGAGGAAAATAATATATAGATCTATTTGTGGGTGCTGCTGCTTCAGATGTTTAGAAGAATGTTGGGTTCACGGTAGATTCTCCACTGCTGGCAAATGGATTTGCAACACTTGGCACATTGCAAGAAAAAAAAGGAGGGGGTTGTTAGGAACCCAACCCCCCCCCCCCAAGGGACCCAGGAGCAGATAGATATTCAGTCACTAGAAAAGGGAAGTGTCCAGCTCCCCGAAACACAACAAACCCTCTGAAGTGAACTCAAAAGATTCCTTTAATTAGGAGCGCCGGTAGTCACGGCAAAAAGTTTCTGTCTCACCGCAAGCTAATAAGTCCGTCTGTCCGGGAGAGGAATAGTTGTCTGTGTCAAGCCCGAAATTGAATTGTCTGCCACACCTATTCATCTCCGCCCCCTGCCTTTTATCCCCAGAACTAGGGTGGGGCTTTGCTAGCAGCAGTGGCTCTTCCGTCCCAAGGACCGGCTCATAGATTTCCACTGCTCTCCTCTCCTCTGCCTTCTGTGCATCTGCGCGTCAGGCACTGGACCCGGCTGTTCCTCCTCTTCCTCATCAGCCACCTCCAACCCTGGTGGCTGTTGAGTGTGTCTGAGGGCTGACGGACGGCCCAGGCTCCAGTTCTGTCTCTCTCTCTCTCTGTCTCTCTCTGCCAGCTCCATTCCCTCTTCCCCCTCAGAGCTCTCAGGTTGCCCTGATGCTGATCCTGACTCCCTCCTCCTCCTCCTCTGATTTGGCTGCTGGCCAGCAGCCAATGGGCCACAACAGGAAGTCTCAGGGACCTCAAAGGATGTAAGCAGCTTCTCTCGATGCAGACAGATGCCAGTTGCTGTCCTCCCAGGATGCGTTAGCAACCGCCTTTGTGCCGAAGTCGCACATTCTACCTTAGTCTTCTGCTTAGAGGAACGACGGAGTGTCTTCCCTCCATCAGCCATTTTTTCTCCCACCAAGTGCCAAACTTTTCCCGGTCTTCCTTAGAAAGCCGCCTTTCCGATTGCCCAACCTGGAGGGATTTCAAGCTTGCCCGTTTTAAAATAAGATTTTGAGCCATTAAATACACACTTGGAATGGAACGTTGGCTTTTCCTGGACAACCACCAAGGGATTTCACGGCTGGTTCCAAGGGCACAGCCAAAAAAAAAAATGTTTTTAAGTGAGGTGAGACTTTTTTTCCCTCCCATCTGCAGATGACAAACTCAAAATTTTTGTCTGGGAATGAGAAATGTTTCAGGACCAAAACACGCAACCCATCCCACATCCCCGGACAGCCGCTTGTCTGGAACCGGATAGGATCTCCTGCTTGAAGGGAGGGTTGGACTTAAATTTTATTTCCAGAACCAGCTGGAAGCAGCTGGTTTCTCCTTCTGGAGTTGTTTCCAAAAGTTGAAGATGATTTAAAAAAAAAAAAAACCTCTCTGCCTTCAATCAACGCACCATTCACGGAGGAATAAAATCCCGAATTTCGCGTGTTTGAAAGCATAAGCGATTCTCCTTTCCAGAAAAGGCTAAATGAGACGATCTCTCCGTGTTTCTCGTTTGGGGCTCACTCTTGAAAGCAGAGGGGTCTTTTGGTGCCTTCCCCCCAAAAGCTGTTGCTAAGTTTTTCAGTTCTCAGTGCAGGGAGTGGCTCTCGGCTGCTTAATTTAGGTGAGAAACAATGCTAAAATTGCACACGTGGCAATGGGATTCTTCTAAGGTTGGGTCGTTTTTCTCTTTTGTCTTTTGAATTTATGAAGGAGTTGATCACCTAAGGACTTCGTTTTTATTTTATCAAAAGGGCTGGTGGGTTCAAAACTATTTGTACATGGGGTTTTTTATTTTTAGAAAAATAAAAAATAAGTAAAAAACACAACGAAACAGTGTCTCATCTTTGATCCTTTCCTCTGGTACCCAAGTGGCCTTTTGAGAGCCCCCAAACGTCTCAATACAGGTTTAAAAAGCAATGATGCCAAATGGCTAGCCCTGATATTTTCTGATGATGAAGGGTTTCCTTTCATTGCAAGTCCGTTTCTCTCTCTCTCTCTCTAAAACTTTGTGAAGCCTCTTTTTAGGGTAAATGCCCATTTCTCATACATTTATTATTTATTTATTATTTGGTCTTATATGCAGCCCTCTCTCCCGAAGGACTCAGGGCGGCTCACATAAAAACAACCATACAAATACAAAAGTTAAAATAGAATTAAATCAAATTCGACCAAATAATCATTAAAACCCATTTAAAAACATTTAAAAATATTAAAACACCCCCCTCCCTTCTTAGTCCAGACCGGCCTGTTCAAATAACCAAGTCTTTAGGCCATGACAAAGGAGTGGAGGTGGGGGCCAGTCGAAGCTCCAGGGAAGCTGGTTCCACAAAGTGGGTGCCCCCACAGAGAAGGCCCTCTCCCAGGGACTGCCAGCTGACATTGTCTAGCCGGACGGCACTGTAAGAAGGCCCTGTCTGTGGATCAAGACCGGCACATTGTTTTTTTTTTTTTTAATTACATTTATGCATTTTCTCCCAAGACTAGGGCGTTTCACAATTTTGAGCACAATCCAATGCAGCTCAGCAATAGCCTTCATTCCATTGGTATATGCCTGCTTATTACTAAGCGGCATTTTAAGGTCAAAGCACTACCTTCAAAAACAATCTTGGGTCCTCAATTTACCTGGGTCCCCGAAGAGGATGGAAGGCTGAGTCAACCTTGAGCCTGGGATTCTGAGCCTCACAGTAGTTGTAGACAGCTGGATCTTAAGAGCAGGCATTTACAGCCTGAGCCACCAAAGCTCTTTTTTGCTAGCTAGCAAAAACGCTCTCAGAATACCCCGGCCCCAAGCCATGGAGAGCTTTGTAGGTAAGCACCAACACCTTGAATCTCACATGGAGGGCAACCGGCAGCCAATGCAGCTCATGCAGTAGGGGTGTAATATGGGAATATCGGGACATTCCCATCACAACCTGCGCGGCTGCATTCTGCACCAGCTGAAGCCTCCGCGTGGTCCTCAAGGGAAGCCCCATGTAGAGTGCATTGCAATAGTCGATCCGGGACGTAACGAACATGCTCCACGTTGAAAGCGCAAAACCTGTTGGAACTTTAATCCGGATAGGGCCGCAAATAAACTGATTTTGTGGCGTGTTTTGCTTTTGAGTCCAGACTGAGTAAGTTTGGGTGAATTGGGCCACCGTATAAATTACATCATTATCGAGCACACACAAAAAATGGAAATTTATCGAAACCATGAAGGTGCTCAGAATTAGCTTATGGATACACAGAGGGAGCCACTTGTAGACAGACTGCCTAGCCCACATTGCAACAAAACAACCAAACTCAGAGCTACTGTATATAACACGGAACAAATAGTGCTCACTAGCACTGATGATGTTACCTAGTTGGGTAACAAAACGTCTGCAAGAAAACTTCGCTCAGAACTACTGATAAACCGGGAGGCAAGTCACACTCCCTTCTAGGACTGATAGTGTTACCTAGTGGTGTTCTGACCCAGGCTTCGTTCAAATTAAGGAAACAAACTGAGTGTAAAATCAAACCTATTTTAATGCAACGCTGGGAGTTTCTTGCATTCCCAGCCAAAACTCATTAGACACAATTCTCTGAGATAAACTCATGCCTTTCAGGGTTGTAGAAGGCTGCCAAGAAACAGAAGTCCAGTTACTTAGAATATAAACCGACAGAAATTCCGGCAAAGACAAACCAGAGTTCACAGGGCTTCAATGGGGAATCAGAATCTAATGAACTTCTTTGCTTCCTGCAAAGAGCACATCACCAAGATCTGACTTTTATCCCTTATGGGAGGGGCAATCACCCAGCCTTAATCCCGAGTTGCCCCTTTTGTCTCAGCTGCTCTTGCCTTCTAGCAGCTCTGCACATACACGCACTGGGAACAGGCTCCCATGTTCCTCTGCCTCACTGCTGTCAGATTCTGGAGGCTCTGGAGTCAGCACCCCATCTCTGTGTCAGACGCAGGACCCTCATCCAAGTCCTTGTCAGACTCCCGGACTGGTTCCCTTTCGTCCTCACTGTCCGATACCGCTGCCGGCTGCACCGGCTGCCAGCGAACCACAACAGTGGGATCATGAAACACTTGCAGGAAAAACCACCAAGATCAGAGACCACCAAGGACCCCATTGTTCAACCCCAAGCTATAAATATGTTGGATATACCCTCTGTCATGATAGAGGGATTAATTTGCAGAGCCCGTTTAAATTCAGCCAAGGATGGGTCAGAAATACAACTGATCCAGTCAGATCCAGATGTTAGAAGCTGGCTGGCTTGACCTTAGGCCAATCACCAGGAGATGGTGAATTCTAGTCCTGCCTTAGGCATGAAAGCCAGCTGGGTGACTTTGGGCCAATCACCAGGAGATGGTGAGTTCTAGTCCTGCCTTAGGCATGAAAGCCAGCTGGGTGACTTTGGGCCAATCACCAGGAGATGGTGAGTTCTAGTCCTGCCTTAGGCATGAAAGCCAGCTGGGTGACTTTGGGCCAATCACCAGGAGATGGTGAGTTCTAGTCCTGCCTTAGGCATGAAAGCCAGCTGGGTGACTTTGGGCCAATCACCAGGAGATGGTGAGTTCTAGTCCTGCCTTAGGCATGAAAGCCAGCTGGGTGACTTTGGGCCAATCACCAGGAGATGGTGAGTTCTAGTCCTGCCTTAGGCATGAAAGCCGGCTGGGTGACTTTGGGCCAATCACCAGGAGACGGTGAGTTCTAGTCCTTCCAAGTTCTAGTAGGAAACCTGGCTGGGTGACTCGCTCTCAGCCCAAGCAACCTCACAGGGTTGTTGCTCTTGGGGGGGGGTGGAAAGAAGGAAGAAAGGAGCATTAGATGTGCTCCCCAACTTGCATGACAAAATAATCAACGTGGGGTCAAAATTTGCTGCATAAGTAAGTAAATAAGGCGCCTCCCCATTTAGAGGGAAAAAATGCAAACTTGATTTCGTGGAGATACTCCTCGTGCAAGGAAAGAAAGAAAGATGCACGCTGGGGGGGGGCATTCATTGCATGTTTCCCCTCTCCAAAAAAGAAAGGGGACCCAGAGAGACAAGCTGGCCTCTTGCAGCCAAAGCAAGCGAGGCAGGCCCAGAGCTAACTCTGTTTACAAGCCTGCAATGGTTGGCTGGCAATGCTGGTGGCCATTGAGATGCCTTTGTGGACTTTCAGTTGGACGGAGGTTGCTACCAGAACGTTGTTAGCATTCTGGTTGCCATAACAATCAGCCTCTCCATTTCCTGCCTGTGGCGGGGGGAGTTAGCCTCGCAACTGGCATCCGAAGGACGTGATGCCACCAGATTTGTGGACCGGCTGAATTTTTCACTCTGCTGGACCCAGCCGACCGTTTCTTCCTTCCAAGGGTCCTGCCAGGTCCAGGGTGGGGCCAGTCCCGCTTCTCTCTCCCCCCCCAAGTGTCCTTGGCAGGCCCCCTTCCTCTCCCAAGTGGTACGTCCCAGCAGCATCTCTCTGGCTTGCCAAGGGGACACCTGGAGAGCAGCAGCAGCACCCGGATGGCAGCTGTGGCTGCCCCCGCAGGGGCCAAGAATGCCCCCCCTGCCAAAGTGGGCCTCCCCCGCCGGCACAGCGTCAGCCAGATCTGCCCACCGCCCCGGCGCCCCTGGCGGAGCTACCCAGGCTGTGAGAATGAGCGGCTCGGGGTGGCCAGGGAGAGCATGCTGCAGAACCATCTCATTGCCAAGGTGAGCAAGAAGGAAGGAAGGAAGGAAGGAAGGAAGGAAGGAAGGAAGGAGAATAGAGCTGAAAGGACCTGGGAAGGAAGGAAGGAATGAAGGAAGGAGGGAAGGGAAGGGAAGAGAGGAAGGAAGGAAGGGAAGGAAGGAATCAGATAATACACTGAGGAGGGAGGGAGGGAGGGAGGAAAGATGAGAATATGAGGGAGGGATGGAGGAAGGAGAGGGAGAGAGGAAGGAAGGAGCATTAGAAAGAGAAAAGGAGGAAGGAGATAACATGGGAAAAGGAAATGAGGAAGGAAGGAAGGAAGGAAGGAAGGAAGGAAGGAAGGAAGGAAGGAAGGAAGGAAGGAAGGAGAAAAATGTGGTTCTCAGGATGCTGCCATATCACTTGACCTCTCTCCAATTCGGTTGAGGCCAAGGCAATTTGGAACTGATTTGCAGCCCTTCCCCTTCTCCCAAGTTGTCATAACTCTGCTTTTAAGACTCAAGCAATGAATGGTAAAACAAGAACTGGGGAACTACCAGAGGGGTCTCTGGCCCTCCCATGCCCTATATAGCCCGCATTAAGGATGATGGGAGAGGTAGTCCCAAGGCTCAACTGGAGCAAACCAATCAATCAACGCTGCAACCTCCCCACAGCTTAAGAAAAGTTGCAACAGGTAAAACACATACTTTGAACGGTGGGCAAAAGGAATCGGTTCCCTGTGTTTGAACACTAGAGGGCAGCACCGACCACTGCCAACCTCTTGCCTGCTGCTTGGAACAGCTGATCCCAACTCTCCCTCCAGGGCTGTTGGGACTACAACTCCCAGAACTCCCAAGCAGGATGCTCATGGGGAACTCTGGGAACCATCCGTGCTCCCCATGCCTTTGGAAGGCCAGAAGTGGGGGAATCGTGTCTTGAAACAGTGCAGGGGAAGATGGGTGGGGTGGTGGCTGCTGTTTGGTTGTGCCAAGTTCTGCTACAATTGTCTTTTACTGAATCATTTCTACTGAAGAATGTTAGTGGTAAAAGCAGTACAGGTTTAAGAAAGAGAAAAAGAGGAAAGAAAAAGGGGGGGGATAAGTAAAAAGAAGGGGAAAAGTGACTTTACAGTAGTTACACAAAAATTCATCATTTCTCCCTCTTTAAGGTGTTTGATTGTGCTGGCTTGAGCAAATATCTCAAATATCTCAAAAACTTCCCTTTTAGAGAAAGGTTCTATTTCATTTAGGACGCCCAGTTTTGATGAGGATTTCTCCCTGGAAAAATGTCATTTATGGAGTGGTGGGGGAAAAAAAATATCGTTTGAGAATCTTTAAATGCAGGCGGTATATAATGTGTTGTGCACTTTTCTTCTCTGGCCACGAGAGGGCAGCCTCCTCCTACTTTCTCAAACCGTTTTTACTGGGGAATCTTTTAGAGAGAACTTGCTTTAAACGGGAGGGGCGTCTTTTGGGGGTTGGGGTTGGGAACAGCCCCCTTTTGGCTTTTGATTGATGGGCCAGGGGCTCCTCTTCTTAGAAAGAAGTGGCCCAAGAGAAAAGGCTAGGAGAAGACAATATTTCAATCAACCTTAAAGAGGGGTGTTTGTCTTGTGTTCAGTAATCTCATTTCCTCCTGAGAAATTAAAATGTAAGATCATATTGCACTAACTGGAGTCTTCAGGGGAGGTGGGAAAGCATCTAAATATTTCTTCAGAATGGGGGGGTGGGTAGCTAAAGTCTTCCTAAAATCAAGCTACTATATGGACACATCCATAATCAGCTCGTTGAGGAATAATATATACTGTTCCATAACTATTCAGTCAAGAGATCTTGGGTGAAAAAAGGGTTTAAGAATTATTTTGAACTTCCTGGTCTAGTGTATAGTTTTGGAAATGGTGACATTTGAAATTCTGAATCTTTTTTTCTTTCCTTTTCTTTCCCTTTTTGTCTCTAATCTCCCTACCCTTCCTCTCTCCTCTCCTCTTCCCCCTCCCTCCCTTCCTTCCATCTTTCCTTCCTTTCTCTCTTCTTCCTTTTTCATCCCTCCATCCCTTCCTTTTTTCTCTCCCTCCCTCCTTCCTGCCAGCCTCCCTCCCATCCTCCCACCCTTCTTTCCTTCCTTCCTCCCTTCCTTAGGTACCATTTGCCGTCACTTTTTAATGTGCTCTTTTGCTTAATCCACAATATTTCTGTTTTCCAGTCACCAAACAAAAAAAACAGGGGGGAACGAGTGGGATACCATGAATTGATACCATGAATTATTTGAGCCTGAACCCTACCCACACAGAGATTTCAAAACTGGGAGAAGGACAACATGTTTTTGAGGACGGGTTGTCTTCCAAAGGCAAAATTAAATCAATTCCTTCTCCCATTACCACAGACAAGAAAGTTATCTTATGGCATACAGAAAATTCCATTTCAGATCAGCCAGTAAAAAATTATTAGGTATCCTGGACAGCCGCTTGCATCCACAGAATTGGGATAGATGAAACCAGAGTCCGGTGCAAAATTGATTCCTGCTTTCCTATGATTTAAACAATTGTTGTGTTTCTGTGGCATAAAAGGGTGATAAATCAGCAGCTTAGCGCAAAGGGTTATGAAATCTGTGCCTGGTGACTCTCTTTTCAATACTCAAAAATCTTCAGAAATGCTGGACTGGGTTTGCGCCACACCTTAAAGTTCTAAACTTGAGATTCATAAAACTGAATGGCTCTTTTTCCCATAATTCACCATGCTAAAGGCCAAGGTTCTGGGATCCCTGATTTCAGCCCATGTGCAAAAGTGAACATGGTGTTCACAAGGTCTACTTGTTGTTGGTGTTGTTCGTCACGAAGTTGTGAAGTCCGGCCCATTGCAAACCCATGGATAATGTTCCTCCAGGCCTTCCTGTCCTCTACCATCTTCTGGAGTCCATTGAAGCTCACGCCGACTGCTTCAGGGACTCCATCCAGCCCCCTCCTTCTCTGCCGTCCCCTTCTTCTTCTTCTTCTTCTTCTTCTTCTTCTTCTTCTTCTTCTTCTTCTTCTTCTTCTTCTTCTTCTTCTTCTTCTTCTTCTTCCTCCATCGTTCCCAGCATTCGGCTCTTCTCCAGAGAGTCCTTCCTTCTCATGAGGTGGCCAAAGTCTTTGAGTTTCCTCTTCAGACCTGGCCTTCTAAAGAGCAGTCAGGGTTGACCTCCTCTGGGACTGACCGATTGGATTCCATCTTAATTCCAACTTAGCCCATCTTAGCTTCTTGCACATCTTGGCTGGGTTGTTTTCTTGAGGACGTTTCATTGCCCATTTAGGTAACATCATCAGTGCTAGTATTCATGGCAGCACTACTACACAATACATCAATCTCTTCCTTGACACCTGCTTTCAGTTTGACAGGAAAAAAAAACCCTAGCACTGATGATGTCACCTAGTTGAGTCATAAAATGTCTGCCCTGAAAACAACCTAGCTCAGAGAAACAAGGACCCCATAATCATCCCCTTCTCCTCCTCCTCCTCCTCCTCTTCCTCTCCACAAACCCCACTCCCTTCTAACACTGATGATGTTACCTAGTTGGGTTATAGAGACGTCTGCATGAAAACAAGCCAGCTCAGAGAGCATCAAGAAACCGATAGACTTCCTCCTCCTTCTCTCTGCAAACCCCACTCCTTCTAGCACTGAGAATGTTCCCTACTCTGGTAATGAAACACCTGCCAGAAAAGTACCAAGCTCAGAGAGCACCCAAGACCCCCCCTGTTCTCCTCCTCCTCCTCCTCTTCCACTCCGCAAACCCCAATCTCCTCTATCGCTGAGGTTGTTATCTAGTTGGGTAGTGAAACATCTGCCAGAAAACAGCCGACCTCAAAGCTGCTGTATAGAAACAGAAAGCAAACCCCGCTCCCTTCTAGTATTGATGATGTCACCTAGTCGGGTTATAGAGATGTCTGCGTGAAAAGAAGCCAACTCAGAGAGCACCAAGGACCCCACGGTTCAACTCTGAGCTACAGATCTTCTCTTCTGTTGGTGCAGCTGCACAGAAGACCCCAAGCTCAATCCATTCCCCAGCTTCTCCAGGAGATATTTGGGCAATGCCACCTCCCTAACCAAGTCCCACTCTCTCTCTCCCCTTGGAGACCTTCCTCACACGCCCCGTCTTTCTTTCTGGGAAAGCTGAGGTTGAGCCCCTTGTTTGTTGGGTACCCCCCTGTCTACTCCATTTGGAGGCTAAAAAACCTGGAGGATAAAAGGAGGGGGGGAAAGAGAGGGGAGGTGTTGAACAGGAGAAAATTAGTAGATGGAGGTCCATCTCTGGGAATCAGAGCTCATTGGAGCGGATGAACCCAGCGGATAAAATAGTTATTATCAGATTAGCCTTTGGCCCATGAAAAGAACAGCTACTAACGGGGCGTATTTCTCGTTAGTTAGCATTTAGATAAGGTTGAAGCCCGGGCATCAATAGGCATCAAAGCCGAAATCCTTTGTGCGAAAGGATTAATTTCTTTTAAGCAACACCACCCATCCTGGCTGCTCTGCTCAGTATTCGCTCTTGTCATTCTCGAGGTTAGATTGGAGATTATACCATTTAGGCTTTTCGGGCTGCCACCTCTTGGAAGAAGAAGAAAGAGAGAGAGAGAGAGAGAGAGAGAGAAAAGGAGAGGATCGAAGGCTGCATTCTTTGCATGCACCCCTCACCCCCGCCAGTCAATTTGGGACGTCGCTCAGCCTAATTCTGCTTCATTTAAACTTCATCAACTTTTGCAATCAAGTGGAAAGATCTTGAAATAGGTTTCCCCGGCTTTTCCTTTTTTGTGAGTTAATTTATTCTGGGGTTGTTGGTTTGTTTTCTCTCTTTCTCTCTCTCTCTCCCCTCTTTCTCTTTTGCCCCCTCCTCATTCCACCCTTTGCTCTCTCTCTCTCTCTTTTTTCCTTTCCGTCCTTCGCTCCCTCCTGATTATCTTTCTAATTCTTCCCCCCACCCTTTTCGCTCTCTCTCTCCCCCCCTGATGTCAAAAAATGAGATTACAGTATTTAAATGACTATGATAATCAATGCAGGGACCTGGAGCCCAGATTGAGGTTAATTTTTCTTAGCAGAACAAAGAAGCGTGATACCGGTGGGGAAAACGGGGAAGTGCAATTTGTATTTGGGAAAATCGCGGCTCGCCGCTGACTAGATTGTCGGCAACTTGTGGGTTGCGGGCGTCGTGTGCAGTTTGGGTGTTTTCTATTCGGCTCCGCAGGGAGAGCGGAAATGTAATTTGGAGCCGATCACCAGCTTTAACCATCTTCG
This sequence comes from Naja naja, assembly GCA_009733165.1. Classification (NCBI taxonomy): domain Eukaryota; kingdom Metazoa; phylum Chordata; class Lepidosauria; order Squamata; family Elapidae; genus Naja; species Naja naja. The sequence continues at coordinate 7,202,622 of CM019157.1, forward strand.
ATCAGCCATTTTAATAGTCAAAGAAGTCACTTACATGCCATAATAAATGACGAGAGGATGGAGTAGGCCTGGCTCATCGTAGTCCTCGACTTATGGCCACCATTGAGCCCAAAAGTTACGTCGCTAAGTGTTCTGACCTCATTCAAATCAAACAAACGCAAAACATAGATAAAAGCAAAACCTTTTTAATGTGTCTCTGTAAATTCTGTTCATTCACAGCAAAGCGCTATTAAAACTAATTGTCCCAGATAAGAGCAAGCCCTGTCGAGGTTGTGCAAGGCTGCCAAGAACACTAGATTAAGTGCAAGGAAATATTCAAAGCCAATATTCAAAAGTCTCCGAAAACAAACCAGGATAGACTGAACTTCCACGAGGACTTGAAGTACAAGAACTTCTTTGCTTCCTGCAAAGAATCCCACCTCCAAGGGCTGGCTTTTATCCCTTAAGGGAGGGGCCATTACCTTGCAGCCTTACTCCTGAGTCACCCGTGCTGCTGCAGCTGCTCTTTCCTTCGAGCAGCCCTGCGCACATGTGCACAAGCTCTGAAGGCAGCACTCCACTCCCTGATAGTCCTGGCCCCATCCCTGCCTCACACGCAGGCCCCTCACCCGAGTCCTCACTCTCCGAGACCTCAGCCATCCGCACCTGCTGCCGGAGAACCACAACATGAAGTGTGACAGTGGTTCAATGTGTTTCTCCCCATTCAACGACCTTCCTTGCCACCATTGTTATAAGTGAATCGCTCAGGTCGTTCAGTGAGTGACACAGTTGTTAAATGAATCTGGTTTGCTCACCGGAAGGTCGCAAAAGAGGGAATCTCGTGACTGCAGGACACAGCAACCGTCGTAAATGCGAGTCGGCAGCCAAGCACCTGAATTTTTGATCGTGGGACCGTAATGGCCGTGAGTGTGAAAAGCAGTCATAAGTCACTTCAGTGCCATTACAACTTTGAAACAGTCACTCATTGACCTGTTGTAAGTCGAGAATTTGCCTGTATATTATTATGTAAAAAAAAAAGTTGAGGCTGTTATTCTATTGCACTAAAGAGAGTTGGAAGTTGATGCTTTTCCTTTCTCCCTTTTACGCAATACATTTTCCCCTTCCTGGTTTCCTCCCCTCCTCTGTGTTTTTCTTTGTATTTTGATAAACTAATTTTTTAAAAAAATTAGAACCTGGATTGCATCTTCTGACCTATTTTATTCAAATTTGCATCAGCAACGCTGGAGTTGGAGATCCATAATTTTCATAAAACTAAACCAACTAAATAACGCTGTAATACTCCACTGAATTATTCAAACATTTCTTAGAAATTACACTTTGGTAATAGCTTTCAAAGTTTTCCAGGGCCCGTCCTTGAGGGTGTTTTTCCGAGTCAGGATGTAAGAAGCCCCATGGCTGGCAAATTCACACAAAACTCAAACCCACACGCAGGGAATTCGTGTTGTAGCTCGATTGTGTGAACTCAACTTCTCGTGGGAAATTCCATCTTTGGTTCTGACTAAAAACCTGGGTTGGTCTTAAAAGCAACATAATGAGAATTCGTTTATCTTCACTGACTTCTGCACAATATCCCAATACAAACCCAATTTCACTGCAAAAGAAGATGGAAAACTGCAAATTTGGATGGAAGGAAGGAATGAGAGAAAAGAAGAAGAAAAAGAAA
>CM019157.1:7350632-7467442 GCA_009733165.1 Naja naja
GAAAAAGAAAAAGTAAGACAGGGAGGGAGGGAGAAAGAGAAAGAGGAACTCAAACAGAGAAGATGGAAGGGAGAGCAGAATAACCAAAAGCAGAAATAAAAAAAGGAAAGCTAGATGTGAAAAAAAGGACAATGAATGATATTTTTTAAAAAAACGGTGGGGTTTCAAACACTTTCTCCATCAGGTCTCTCTCTCTCTCTCTCTCTCTCTCTCTCTCTCTCTCTCTCTCCTTGTCTCTCTCTCTCTCTCTCTCTTGCTGTGCCAAAGAAAAGCAAGGAAAATACAGAATAAAAAAGAATGGGAAGTTTTCTCTTTTTTTCCGTTTTTGTTTTCATTTTGTAAGTTCGAGAGGGAAAGATACTAATCAAAATAAGAAACACATTGGAGTGAGGTGATCGGTTCCCCCAGGTCATAAACTTGTAATTGCTGAAGGAACTTGTTGAGAAGAAGATCTGAGGTTTGTTGGAGGGAAAGTTCTCCCAAGCACTCAACACTCCTGGGATGCTCCTTTAGTTGTCTTCTCCAATCTTTGCTTCGACATTTGAACAGCCCACGGTAGGGTGAAATCACCTCAGTTTGACTTCAGGGAGTTTACGAATCCCTCCGTACAATTTTTGGGTGGAAGAGGTTAATTACCGTCTTTTTGGGGGGATTTTATTTGCAAGTCGAGCTTCTAATCAGAAGAACGTTTGACGGTTCTCCAGCCAAATGTCAAGGGGCTCCATCCCTGGAGACTTTCAAGAAGACAGTGGGCAGCCATTTTGTCTCAAACTGTCTAGGGGAGGGGCCTTCAAACTTGACAGCTTTAAGCCTTGTGGACTTCCAACTCCCAGAATTCCTTCTCCAGTCAGGGTAGCTCAGGAATTCTGGGAGTTGGAAGTCCACAAGCCTTAAACCTGCCAAGTTTGAAGGCCCTTGGAATAGGGTCTCCTGCTTGAGAAGGGGGCTCGACTAGAAGATCTCTGAGGTCCCCTTCCCACTCTGCTCTTCTGTGCAGGCAGTCCTTGACTTACAGCTGTTCGTTTAGGTGGCTGAGGAATTCTGGGAGTTGAAGTCCACATGTCTTAAAGTGGCTAAGTTTGGAGACCTCTGTTCTAGGGTAACTCTTTCTCAAACTTGGCACAACTTTTAAGATGTCGGGACATCCGCTCCCAGGTAGCATGCTTTAAGGTGCCTGGACTCCAGCTCCCAGAATTCCCCGGGGCAGCTTGCACCTCGCTTAACAACAATCTTGCTTAGGAATGGAAACTGTGGTCGTAAACCGAGTACTACCCCTACAGGGGAAAGACGGCCCAGAGGAAACGCAAAGAAGAATATTTATGGAGCACAAACCGTTGATGAGCCCGTATTTCTGAGCCAGCAACGCCGCCTGCAAACTTTTTCCAGAACCTGGAGGTCCACAAAGAAGAATCCGGGCTGAGAAGGGACTGTCTGTATGAGGCGGCTGTCTCACGTGCGACAGAACTATTAAAAAAAACAATGAAAGAAAGAAAGAAAGAAAAGGCAGAAAGTGATACTGGCAAGGACATAAGGGCCAGGGTTTGAACACGGGGATGGGGTTTGGCTCCCTCATGACTAGAGAGAACCTGGCTACAAAGCTACTCCTGTTACTCATTCTTAAGCGTGGCATAAACGGAACTACAAATTGTCCTTTCTTTTCTGCTGGGTCCCATTTTGTAACCGTCATACAACGCTGATATTTTATCACCCAACTAGGTAGCGTCATCAGTGCCAGAAGGGAGTGGAGTTTGCAGGAGGGAGGAGGAGGAGGAGGAGGAGGAGGAGGAGGAGGAGGAGGAGGAGGAGGAGGAGGAGGAGGAGGAGGAAGCGACATGACAACTATGGGGTCCTTGGTGCTTTCTGAGCTTGATTGTTTCCTTGCAGAATATTTCATGACCCAAATAGGCACCATCATCAAGGCTAGAAGTGAGTGGGGTTTGTTCTCTTGTTTATATACAGATAAGCAGCTATTAACACCAGACAAACAATCAAGCAGAAAACCATACCCTACCCAAGGACCTGCCAAGGAGCAGTGGTTTGCCCTATCAGTATTGGTGGGAGTGTTCTTAGTGGCTTCTTGATTAGTGGCTTCTTGTTGTTTACTGTTTACTGTTGTTTACTGTTAGCTTGTTTGTCTGGGTTGGTAGTTCCTTCCTGGAATATTGTTTATTGCTTCATTGTTGGTCTAATATATTAATATTGGAGTTCATCTCTCCTTATCTGGGAGTAGATTTCCGGCAAGACATATCTAATACATATCAGGAACCTGTCCCCTATCCCATTACATAAATTATCTCTTCAGAGGTTCCCAGCTCTCTATTTACACATTGCATCCCTTACTGGTGAAAGAAACTTGCTGAAGTTTTCAAACTTACAGATACACAGTCCAAACCCTGAATCCAAGTTGCTCCCAGTTTAAGAGCGCAAGTTGAACCGCAAGCAAACATCAGCTAAACAATCCCAGCTTATGTCTCTTCTCCCCGAGCCGGCATATCCAAGATACAAAGATATCAGGCTAACCAGCCTGCTTACAAACGAGGCTTAATTTGCAGTAAATAACCAAGTTAATTAGAAGTAATGATCCCCTAGACTCCACTTCTAATTATTCTTTAAAAAAAAAAAAGGAAAGGAAGAATTTAGATGCCTCCACTGGAAAAAAAAAAAGAGAGAGATAGAGGGAGGGAGGTTTGTTTATTTTTTATCATTCCACTTTTCAATTTCTCTCACTGCATTATTAATTAACGATAATTAATATTCAGGCTGTGCGCATGCATTTGCCATCCGAGGCATGAATTGTTTATGAACGATGATGTGAACTTTTAAATTTAATTAAGTAATTTAGAGGTAATTAATTTGTAAACTCCAAATGTAAACTTCGGCTGGCTTTGTTTACCTTAAAAAAAAAAAAAGGAGGCCTTGAAATTAGCGAGAGGCCTTTTTGCGAAACGCATAAACGCGGAGTGAAGTTGGATAAAGAGGCTATCAGTGGCAGACGGTTGGGAATGCAGCAATTATTATTATTATTATTATTTTAAAAGGCTGACTTTAGAGCAAGACATTTCTCCTGTTTTCCTACTGAAAGAGCCATGTTCAAAGCTAAGGCAACAGACCAAACCGAATGAGACAGCGTTCCTTGAGAGGATTCCATGATGTTCTCTGCCTCTTAGGATTTGGGTCTATGGCAGTCTTTCTCAACCTTGGCAACTTGAAGCTGGGTGGATTTCAATTCCCAGAAAGCAGGTGGTCTGGAGAACGCCGGCTCGATGGTCAGGAAGGGCGAGAGGGATCTTGGGAGTCCTAGAGGACGACCCTCGCTTCCATATGAGCCAGCCATGTGCTGCAGCAGCCAAAAATGCCAATGCAATCCCAGGCTGTGTTAACAGAGGGATGGAATCAACATCACAGGAAGCGTTAGTACCGTTTTATAATGCCTTGGTAAGACCGCACCTGGAGTATGGCATCCAGTTTTGGTCACCACGATATAAAAAAGATGTGGAGGCTCTGGAAATAGTGCAGAGAAGTGCAGCTAAGATGATTAGGGGACTGGAGGCTAAAACATATGGAGAACTAGCCCTATACTCGTCCTTCCCTACGAAACTCTATGGTCGGGCTTAATTTTTGGGGAGGAAAATAAGGGGAGAAAATTCTGCCTCTGCCTACCAGCATCCATCAGTATTCCTCTGGCTAGTGTGTGAGAGAGTTGAGGGCTGTTTGGAAACGGAAACAGTATTTGCTGTGTGAGCAAGAAGGAGACAGCAAGGAGCCTGGGCGTGGCTTAGTTCAACTGCTCTGTACTAAAGCTGCTTGGTGCTGTGAAATTATTATTATTTTTTTAAATTACATTTACATGCCGCCCTTCTCTGGAGACTCAGGGCTGACTTACAATTCTGGGATACAACCCAGTGTGCTCAGCAATAGCCTTCCTTCCATTGTATATGCCTGCTTATTACTAAGCGGCATTTTTACAAGGTCAGCTAATTGCCCCCAACAATCTTGGGTCCTCACTTTACCCACCCCGAGAGGATGGAAGGCTGAGTCAACCTTGAGCCTGGTGGGATTCGAGCCTGCACTAATTGCAGGCAGCTGGAACTTAAGTGCAGGCAATTAACAGCCTGAGCCACCAAGGCTCTTAACCTGAACCTCCTCTCCTCTGCTTGTGTTTTGCATTTGGAACAGATTTCTTTCCAGGTGGGGAGGGGGAGTAGAACTCCTTAGCATCAGAGCGTGTTAATAGTAATAATATAGGAAATACTAATGCTCTGAGGGGTCGTTTCGAAAAATAATCCTTTCTTAGGGAGCATCTAGAAGCCAAGAGGAAGATACGTGCCAATTTCAGGTTTGTGGTTCGGGAGATTTTGCGATGGTGCGTGAGTGGTCTTTCGCTTTTATATATAGAGAGATGATTGCAGCAATTGGGTAGGTCTAGCTTAGTGAAAAAATGTTCCAAAGCAGTACGGGTGACATGATAGCAGTGTTTCAATTCTTTGTGGGCTGCCACAAAGAAGAACCTGTTCTGCAAAGCACCTGAAAGCAGGATTGGAAGCAACGGATGGGAAACTAATCAAGGAGACAGCCAACATAGAACCAAGGAGAAATTTCCTGAAAGTGAGGACAATTCATCAGTGGAAGTGGGGGCTCCATCACTGGAGGTTTTCAAGAAGAGACCGGACAGCCATTGGTGTGAAATGGTGTAGAGTCTCCTGCTTGAGCAACCTCCAAGGTCCCTTCCAACTCTGTTATCCTGTTAATTTTGGGAGCTGAAGCCCACCCATCTTCAAGGTGGCCAAGGTTGAGACACACTTGTCTACTGGTTGATGCCATTCCATTCCGAGGACGGTTCGTACACGAAGGACGATGCACACATACAACCTCTTCCTACCTTCCTTCAAGGTGTTAGTAACAACTTATAAAGCCCTTAATGGCTTGGGTGCAGGATACTTGCGGGAACGCCTCCTGCCTGCATCACAGTCCAATCGCCCCGTGCGCTCCCATAGGAGGGGCCTTCTGGGAATACCGTCGGTCAGGCATTGTCGGCTGGCGGTTCCCAGAGCTAGGGCCTTTTCTGTGGGGCCGCCTGTGGAACCAGCTTCCTGCGGATCTGCGTTTGGCCCTGATCTTCGCTCCTTTCGTGAGACCTGAAGACCTGGCTGTTTCAGCAGGCCAGCCTGGATTGACCCTGGGGCGGGTAGTTTTAACATCTGTAATTTTTATTGTTTTAGCTGTTTTGTAATTTGGACTTGTTTTTTATTCATTATTTTATTGTATATCTTTTTGTATGTTCGCCGCCCTGAGTCCTTCGGGAGTAGGGCGGCATACAAGTCTAAATAAATAAATAAATAAATAAATAAATAATAATAATAATAATAATAATAATAATACCTTGCCAGAAGGCATCTGCACAGGGTTGGTCGGCGTTGATTAACTTGATGGATTTCCCAAAGGACTGGACTATCCCTGGGAAGTTTCGATGATATTCCAGCAGCCGCTGAGAGGTCTCCTTTTCAGAGATGCCTTTAGGTGCCTTCAGACGCCAACGGATGCTGTCGTCGGTGGGCCAGTCGAAAGTCGTATGATACACCTCTGGGATAAAAGACCACGCATGAGATGGACCCGACTTAAATCCTGAAACAATATTTAACTTGCAAACCAATCTTATTCTTGGAGAATATTTGGAAGAGGAGTTCATGGAACATCGGAGATATATAACAATGGGGATGTTCCTTTGTATTTTTTTTTTAATTCACATTTATATGCCGCCCTTCTCCGAAGACTCAGGGCGGCTTACAATTTTTGGAGCACAACCCAGTGCGCTAAGCAATAGCCTTCATTCCATTGTATATGCCTGCTTATTACTAAGCAGCATTTTTACAAAGTCAGCTTATTGCCCCCAACAATCTTGGGTCCTCAATTTACCTACCCCGAGAGGATGGAAGGCTGAGTCAACCTTGAGCCTGGTGGGATTCGAGCCTGCAGTAATTGCAGGCAGCTGGAACTTAAGTGCTAGGCATTTAACAGCCTGCACCACCAAGGCCCTATTTGTTCCTCTAGGAAAGAGGCATGGTTCTCTCCCAATGTTCTGGATGATTAATTCCATATTCTCCACGGATCTAATCATTGCAGATTCTACAAGCCTTAGAGGATAATATCTTGTGGGCATCAGGCAGCCAATTCTCGTTCAGAGAAGTTCAGAATGAGAAGGGATGACAGATGGATGCACGCAAAGAAGGACAAGGGATGACATCATCGCAGGGTTCCAGTATTTGAGGGGCTGCCCCAAAGAAGAGGGAGTCAAGCTATTCTGCAAAGCCCCAGAAGGCAGGACAAGAAGCAAAGGGGTGGAAACTAACCAAGTTGGGAAGCAACCTAGAATGAAGGAGAAGGTTTCCTGACAGTGAGAACAATTAATCAGGGGGACAATTTGCCTCTAGAAGTTGTGGGTTTTAAGAAGAGATTGGATGGCTATTTGCCCGGAATGGCATAGTGTCTCCTGCCAACTCTGGGTCCCTTCCAACTCTGTTTTTCTATTATAAAAATACCACCCAACTGGTAAAAAAAAAAAAGCCATATCTCTCAGCCACCTCACTGGAATCCTGGCTATGTGACAGTACAAGAAAGGGGGACGTTGACCAGATCTATTTGTCAACTCATAAAATATTTCTATGGTCGTTTTAGAGTTGCCAACAGAAAGGGAGTGGGGGGGAAAGGGGTTTGAAAGAGCAGTGTGGCAGCTTGGAAACCAAAAGCACATTCCATACATAGTTTTTCAAAGATAGTAACTAGGTGACTAAAGTTTCTGCCGTGCAAATATCTAACTGGAGAGCATGATTGATGACTCTTGGCTATGGATGTGTCCCATTGGAGAATATGAATTATGATACACCCAGGGGGTGGGGGAAAAACCAGGGTCAGGAGTGACAATGAATTTTGTGTCTCAGAGTCGGCTACACTCAGGCAGTGCTGGACAGTTTAACTTGCAATAAATCCTTTGTAAGTTTTGGAAGTTTGGCTCGAGACTCATGATTTAATTGGCGTAACTGCCAGAATCCTGACACTATTTGCGATGACCCGGGGCAGGACACAAAAATAAATATTCCAAAGCAGAATAAATTCCCTTTAATGCCTCCAACTTGGGCCCCAATGTCCAATTATCCTCGGCTGGATATCAAACTCTTCAAAAAAAACAGTCTATGTAGGGCAGAAATGCAGTGCGAACCCAAAGTAAGGATAATTAGAAATTTAAAAAAAAACCCAACACAAACCACACTGAAGTACTTAACATGGCAGGCCAGGATGATAAATTGCAGGCTTTCAAAGGATAACGCAGCACCCACAGTGGGGAGGACGCCAGATAAGGCTCGACCAAAATAATGCACGCTTTGCTTCCAGCAAGGAACCGTGTGCAAACAGCCCACTTATATCCTGTTCTCCCAGCTGCAACTAATGAAAGGGATCAGGACCTTCTTCTCTCACATAAGCCATGTTGCTCCCTTTTCTGTTTCTCCCTGTGTGCCCTAGGATGAAGAGGGGGTGGGCCTGGGTCTTCCTCTGAATGCCCAGCCGAACAGTGCCCTTCCCTCATGTCTTCCACAGCCACCAGAGCCACACTCCCACTCCCTGTCAGCTGTTCAATCTCCCCCTCAGAATCAGACTCCAATAAGGGCACTATTCTCCAAACACCTGACAGGACCAGGCGGAAGCGGGATCCTTCCCAAGATCAAATGGAGCTGCTTTGCTCCCCCCACCCCAAAGATTTTCCTTTTGCCATTGTCGATTTCCATTTTGGCAGAATCCCAACCAACACCAACAGTGGAAAAAAATCAAGGTGTACCTCCGGTCATTTCATCCACTCTCTTTCCCAAATTCCGCTCAATCAGGACGATGTCGGGAGCATAGAGCACCACTGGGGAGAAAATAAATAATTGAGGACAACGTCACCGATGCAGGACTGAAAATTGGGTGGTGTTTTCCCCCCTCCTTGCTCCCGTGCTTTCAGATCCAATCAACGCTGAGGTTTCTCCTGGGTCTGATACAGGTAGTCCTCGGCTTACAACAGCTCGTTCGAAGGTTTGACAGCACTGAAAGAAGGAACCGATGGCCGTGTTTCAGACTTACGACCTTCGTAGCATCTCCGTGAGCACGTGAGCAAAATCCAGATGCCTGGCAACTCAAATTTACGACGGTTGCAGCATCCCTGGGGTCACGTGGTTCCCCTTTTGTGACCTTCCAATGAGAAAGGGAAGCCAGATTCACTGAAAGACCGTGTTGCGAATTGAACAACGGGAGTGATTCTCTCAACCACAGTGGAAAGAAAGATACGAAACACGGGGCAAAACTCAGTCAGCATCTGACTGGCTCCGGAATAGGAAATTTTGGGCTCGACGGCCATCGTAAGCCGAGGATTACCTGTAATTGCAAGCACATTTACGGCAGCCACAGTTCAAATGTTATTGGATATGAACTGGGAAGCATTCAAAGAGAATTTGAGAAGGCGAAGTCCATACCAACATGTCTAGGAATGATACCCTGTACTTGTAAGGACCTGGCGAATTCTCGGCTGTCAGGAATTCCTTCCAGAATCCAACCCTGGAGGATAAGATGTGCAAAATTAATCCCTCACGCTGAAGAGCGTCCGCAGAACAAACCGATGGAGGACTGTGGGGGGGGGGGCTTCCTACCTTCAGAGGAGACAAGCTTGGGGCCTAGTTAAGTCCCACAGATGGAAGCCAAGCCCTGACCCAGCGGATGAGTCTGGGATGGTGGTCTCTTCCCCAGCAGGAGATTGTTCTGAGACCCTGAGTTAAGAGGTTCTCTCTGCCAGAACAGAAGGCTAGCTGTCCACAACAGGAGAAGCCCCACCACTCAAAGGACCGGTCAGACAGGCAGGCAGGCAGGCAGGCAGACAAACAGATGATAGACAGGGAGATGATAAATATAGATTAGGTAGGTAGGTAGGTAGGTAGATGGACAGATGAGACAGATAGATAGATAGATAGATATAGATATAGATATAGATATAGATATAGATATAGATATAGATATATAGAGAGATAGATAGATAGATAGATAGATACCGTGTTTCCCCGAAAATAAGACCTACCCCGAAAGTAAGACCTAGCACTATTTTCTAAACCTGCCCTAATATAAGACCTACCCCGAAAATAAGACCTAGTGTAAATCTCCAGTTCCAGGAAGACTTTTCAGGAGCAACGTGCACCCAGAAACACCCCCTACACACTCACACCCACTATTTGGCACCATAAATATATAAGACCTACCCCGAAAATAAGACCTAGTGTGTTTTTGGGAGCCTAAGACATAGGATAGGATTTGAGAAGGTAGATAGTTTTAAGATAGATATGATAGATGATAGGTAGATGATAAGTATACACAGAGAGATGATAGAGAGAGAAGGATGGATGGACGGATAGACAGACAGACAGATATGGATGGATGGCTGATATAGATGAGAGGGAGTTTAGGTAGGTAGACACAGCTAAGGTAGGTAGGTAGGTAGGTAGGTAGATGGATAGATAGATAGATAGATAGATAGATAGATAGAGAGAGGCAGGCAGGCAATTAGAAGACAGGAGGGACGGAAGGAAGATAAGAAGTAGGAAGGAAAGAGAGGAATAGGCAGGAAGGCAGAAGGAAGGTGTGGAGGGAATAGAAGGTAGCTTGACAAACAAGTTGTCTATAATTAAGCCCATTTCAAAGTGCAGGGCTAATGCATTATAAATCAGCCCCTCTAAGGACAGATATATGGGTCACTCTTTCCCTCTCCTACCCCGCCAAGGTTCCTCCATGCCAAGAGCCCGGCCTAGCCCTAATTAGACTACATTATCCACCGGCTCGACACTTCAGTCAAACGTCCACCGCCCAGGTGCCCTGCTTGGCTCGGCGCAGGTTTATTGATATTCCGCTGGGCTCCCTCGGCCAAACCTCCCCACCCACTCCAGCCCCCCCAGCGGCCGGCTTCTGTTTTATCCCACATCAAAAGGGCCTGTATGCTCAGGGCACTCCTTCCCCTCCCCCGCCCCCCCCACGGCTGGCTGCCTGGCTGCCTGGTGCAGAGCCAGAGGTCTGAAACAGCTGCGAGCAGAAATCGGATCACAGGAGGGACCACTTCCAACAGATGTTGGAGAGGGGAGGGGGAGGAAGGAGAGGAGGAGGAGGAGGAGGAGGAGGGAGGGATGGTGGGGTAGGAAGAGAGATGGAACAGCAGGATGTGGAAGGAGTTATATATCGACCGTGACTCCCCTCCCATTAAAGACTCATTAATAGCACCTTCAGATACTCAAGACTTGCCTCGGGAGGAAGCTGTGGGGCAGGAGGCCCCTTCTACAGGTCGTCCTCGGCTTACGACCACAAGCCCAAGACCTTGGTTGTTAAGTGAGTTCCCCTCCCCCCCCCGTGCTACGACCTTTCTTGCCACCGGCATCCCTGCAGTCGCCACGCTAGTAAGGCAGTTGTTAAGTGAATCCGGCTTTTCCTCCCTCCATGGACTTTGGCTTGTCAGAAGGTCGCAAAAAGGAGACGACGTGATCCCCGGGACATTGGCAACGGTCGTATGTATGAGCCAACGGTTGCCAAGCGTCCGAATGTGGATCAGGTGAACATTGGGGAGGCAGCCCACAGTGGTAAAAGTGTGGAAAGACAGTCATGGGTCGCTGCTTGTTTGGGGTTTTTTTTCCTCCAGTGCCGTTGTAACTGCGTAACCGTCACTAAATGAACGGCTGTAGTTGAGGACAACCTGTATAATATCTCCCGCATTGCCTGCTGTTTAAAAAGCAGCTCCCTGACTTTTCAAACTGTCAAGCTATTTACAAAGTCTGCACTACTATCACTATTACTATTGATCTTCTCATCACTCCTTATCGCCCATCCCCTCCCACTTGTGACTGTCTGACTGTAACTTTGTCACTTGTAATGATTTTTATTGACTGTTTCCTAGTATGATTTGATTGCTTATTGTACCCTGTGACTATTATTAAGTGTTGGACCTGATGATTCTTGACTAATGTATCTTTTCTTTTTACGTACACTGAAGAATATTTACACCAAAGACAAATTCCTTGTGTGTCCGATCACACTTAACCAATAAAGAATTCTATTCTGATTCTATTCTATTCTGAATTCTATTCTATTCTATTCTTATTGTACCCTATGACTATTATTAAGTGTCGTACCTGATGATTCTTGACTCTTGACGAATGTATCTTTCCTTTATGTACACTGAGAGCATTTGCACCAAGACAAATTCCTTGTGTGTCCAATCACACTTGGCCAATAAAGAATTCTATTCTATTCTATTCTATTCTATTCTATTCCATTCTATTCCATTCTATTCCATTCTAATTCTATTCTATTCTTTCCTGATTCTATTCTAATTCTATTCTATTCTATTCCAATTTCTATTCCTTATTCTATTCTCTATTCCAATTTCTATTCCAATTTCTATTCCAATTTCTATTCCAATTTCTATTCAATTTCTATTCTATTTCTATTCTATTCTATTCTATTCTATTCTATTCTGATGACAACTATTTCAAAACCAAGTTGGAGCTTCTGGCTAAGGCAAAATTTTTCATGGCGCCTATACATTTATTTCACTGAGCTGCAGAGGAGGAAGAGCTACCTGACAAACTGTAATGCGCAAAGATGCCGGAAACCTTTGGCCTGCGAGCTGCCAGCTGCAGGACTTAATGCCCGTGGCCCTTCTGCTTCAAAACACACACACACTGTTGTGATCGCTGGTGATTCTAGCGGCATTTGCATTAGGGGAACCAGCCCCCTCCAGGGGTACCTGGCAGCCCCATCGATCAATACAAACGGGGCCCCTTGGAGGTTCCAAGTGACAGCGTTAAACCCCAGCGTGTCAAGCACAACAGGCGGCACGAAAGCCAACACAATGGCAAGAGGTGGGACAGAAAGCCGGGGCAATTAAGGCCGGCCAAATGGCACCGGGAGGAGAAATAAAAAGAAAAAAGCAGAAAGGAACAGTAGCCGGCAGGCCCACTTCACACAATCTTTTGACATTTGTTTTTTTATCTTCCGATGTGTTACACACACACACACACACACACACAGAGCTGCCTTCGAAGTCTCCCGCCATAAATCTGGCCGGAGGTTTGGAGGAGAAGGGGAAACCTACCATCTCTGCAAGATTTGCTTCCCACTTTTAAAGCTCTTCTGCTTTTTCTTCCCCTTGGGGTTCGAAATGAACACGGGGCGCCTTTGCTGGTAATTAGGGCCTGGAATCTCGGGATGTGCGGACACCATTTCCGATTTGCAGAATAGATCCTGCAAAAGGAATGCCACCCCGCCTGGATTTTCAGGGTTGTTCTGAAAATCTATATATCCCCTCGGTGTGACAGGGCTGAGCTTGGAAGGGGGTTTGTGATTTAGCACCTAGAACAATCATAGGGTTGGGAGAAGGGGCCTTGGAGGTCTTCTAGTCTAACCCCCTGCTCAAGCAGGAGACCCTTCCTCTACTGTCCAAACTCTTCTTGAAGTCCTCCAGTGATGGAACCCACCCCCCAGTTTAACAGATAATCAGAGTTGGAAGGGACCTTGTAGGTCATCTAGTCCAACCCCCTGCCCAAGCAGGAGATCCTACACCATTTCTGACAGATGGCAGTCCAGTCTCTTCTTGAAAGTCTCAAGTGATGAAGCTCCCACAACTTCTGTTCCATTGGTTGATTGTTCTCACTGTCAGAAAGTTTCTCCTTATTTCCAGGTTGAATCTCTCCTTGTTCAGTTTCCATCCATTATTCCTTGTCTGGCCTACAGGCGCTTTAGGAAATAGCTTGACCCCCTCCTCCCTGTGGCAGCCCCTCAAATATTGGAAGTTTCTAGAGGCCAGGGGTTCTATTCATCCTTCTGTTTCTCCAGGTTGTTCCAGGTTGTTTCTCTTCTTGGTTGGTTTCCATCCTGCCCTGCCTTCAGGGGCTTTGCAGAACAAATTGATCCCACCCACCACCACCCCTTTATTGGGGCAGCCCCTCAAATGTGGGTTCAAATCTCAGGCCCTCCCTTAGCAAGCCACCTGTCGTACGTACGTTGCAGAGGCAATCCTCAAGCTTCAGGCGTTCCCCAATCAGCTGGGCCCACAAGCCATCAGGAACGTTCTAAACCACGGATAAAGACAGAGAAGGAACAGGTGAGTTAAAGAGAATTAGAGCCAAACTCAATGTAATCGAGAAATATGCCAATTTTGATTATTATAAAATATGGGGAAAGTTTTATCACTGGCAGGAAACTAGGAAGGATCAAAAAATATTAAAAATGATTAATGTCTACGTATTTATTTATTTTAGTTTTATTTTTGGAATTCATATGCCGCCCTATCTCCCAAGGACTCAGGGCAGCTCACAACAGTAAAAAAGAACAATGCAAAATTTAAAATTTAAAAAGCTATTAAATCAGAATCCCAATAATTCAAAATTAAAAGTGAATACAACAATAAAAAAAAACCCTCAGTATATTATATACTGTGTATATAAAAATGTAAATACATATTATTCTTTATATGTATTAGCGATGTAAGACAACTGGGTGTGTCAGGATGATTACACGTCCATTAAATTCAATTAAAAATTATATGCCAATACTCTCCTAGCGCCCAGCCTAGAATATAAAACGAGAGCAAACCCCAGAGTGCAACTGGGTGTGTCAGGATGATTGCACCACGTCCATTGTTTTTAAATGTCTTTTTTTCTTTTTTGTGTGTGTGTTTGTTCAATTAAAAAAATTAAAAAAGAAATATGCCAATCGAGACACCACCAAGGACTCTCCTGCCCACACAGACAGAGCAAGCTCCGCCCAGCCTAGAATATAAAACGAGAGCAAACCCCAGTCTTTCAAGTGCTGGTGAGGTTACCAAGCTGGGTGATGATATGTCTGCAAGAAAAGAACCAAGCAGAATTGGAGCCACAACTATTTCTGTTAGGGATATTCAAAAAGAAATGTGGAAAAAAATATAAAATACATTGCATTACACGTCTTAAATGGCTGCCAAAATAGCTTATGCTCAATGCTGGAAGCCCAACTGCATACCATCGGATGAACTGATTGTTCAAAAATTAATGGCATGTGCTGAAATAAATTGACTTTGATGATACAAGAGAAAGAGGAGTCTGAATACTATAGAATTTGGGGGAAATGGTATAACTGGATCGAATTAAGACAGATAGAAAATGAAGGAATTAAAGAGAAGCAACTTATAGATTAAACGTATATATTTGAACAAAATTGTATATATTTGTAAATACGCACAAAAGGTAGAAATGGATGAGATGGATGTCACAAAACTGTTAGCGTCATGATATTTATTTTTTGTTTTATTTTTTTAAATATACAAAAGACTAATAAAGTTTATTTAAGAACCAAGCTCAGAGACCACCTGGGACCCCAGAATAGTTGTCCTCTTCCTCTTCTTCCTCCTCCTCCCAAGCCCCACTTCCTTCTAGCTCTGATGACGCTACCTAGTTGGGTGATGAAATGCTTGCAAGAAAACAACCAACGTCAGAGAGCACCAAGGACCCCCCCACACACCATCCTCCTCCTCCTCCCCACAAACCCCACTTCCCTCTAGCACTGATGATGGTACCTAGTCGGGTCTTGAAACATCTGCAAGAAAACCACCCAGCTCAGAGAGCACCAAGCTGAACCCTGAGCTTCAAATGTTCCCTTCTACTGTTCCTCTAGTTTTTGTGTGACCCAACTTCGGCACGATTGAGGGCTGTGCTCCAGAGTTTCATCCACACATATATATATGTAAAATATACATCCAAGTTTCCTTTGGAGCTGTGCTAAGCTACGAGTTCGTGGCCATCTCCAACTGCTTTCCTTAGCCACAAAGGCGGCACCTCAGCAGTCTTGGCCTTCATCCATTTTTCCTGATTTCTTTCAACTCCTTTCTGGTTTCTTTTCCCTCCCTCCTTTTAAACATTTCCTACAGTTTCTCACTTTAAAAAAAAAAAACCCAAGACGTTTTACAAATGAAACTGGGAAAGGAAGTGTGTCTTTACAGCCCAAACAGCCCGACCCTGAGCTGTAAATATTCTCTCTATGAGAACATCAAGAGTGCTAGTGTGTGCGGTTTATATGGTAGCTGCAGGAAACTCCTGCTGATGTCACCTAGCTGGGTAATAAAATGTCTGCAGGGGGGAAAAAAAACCTCCTCCCCTTCTCTTCTTCCTCCTCTTCTCCTCTTCTTCCTCCTCCTGCTTTTTTGCCCCCTTCTCCTTTTCCTTCACTTTACAAACCCCGCACCCTTCTAGCACTGATGATATTACCTAGTTGGGTAATCAAATGTCTGCAAGAAAACCATCATGCTCAGAGAGAACCAAGGACATCCCAGTCGTCCTTCTTCTCTTCGTATTCTTCCCTTCCTCCTCCTCTCCTCCTCCTCTCCTCCTTCTCCTCCACTGCACAAATCCCACTCCCTCTAACACTAATGATATTACCTAGTTGGGTAATGAAACGTCGGCAAGAAAACCACCATGCTCAGAGACACCAAGGACACCAGTCGTCCTTCTTCTCTTCCTATTCTTCCTTTCTTCCTCTTCTCCTCTTCCTCCTCCTCTTCTTCCCCCCCTTCTCCTTCTCCTCCACAGCACAAACCCCACTAGCACTGATGATATTACCTAGTTGGGTAATGAAACGTCGGCAAGAAAACCACCATGCTCAGAGAGCACCAAGGACACCAGAGTTGTTGTCCTTCTCCTCTTCTCCTCCACTCCACAAACCCCACCCCCTTCTAATGCTGATGATGCCACCACCTAGTCTGCCAAAAGCTCAGGGAGCACCCAGGACCCCACAGTCTTCCCCTATGAAAAACACCTGGAAGCCCAACCGTGCTAACTCCAGACAAGCAGCCGGCAAACCAAAGTAGAAGTTGGCGGATCGGCGTGTGTTTTAGTAATTCCGAAAAACTTTTCCCCGCTCTTCGCCAACCAGAAGAAACGGCTTTTCTTCAAAGGTGCTGGGAACGTAAGCCGTCCAGGATGGAGTCCCAGCTCCATGGCAGACAGGTGAAGGGTGGACTAAATGACCCAATTAGGCCTTTCTCTGGGTCCCCGATGACTCAAAGCCGGCTCTAAAGCAGCCACGTTAGGCATTCAAGAGCTGGAGAAGGCAGAAAGAAACAACTCCACGCTTTCCTTGGAAGTCTTGAGAGTCCCACCGGGCGGGCGCGTCAAAAACTTCCCGCAGCCCCTCGCAGCTGGAGACATGCCTTGGCAGCTTTGAGGCTGTCACTTTACAAAGGTGCTTCATGCTGCTCTCAGGAACCGAAAGCCCCTCCCATCCTGCTTTGATGTGTCATTTCAAGAGATCCTGGGGTCTGGCCAGCAAAAAGCTGGTGGAATCCAATTTAAGCCCCCCAACTCTCTCCCCCATTCCCTTCTCATCTCCTCTCGTCCTCTCCTCGGCTTGCTGGACTGGCTGGCGTGACCAGTGGGATGAGAAGGAGCAACCAAGCAGGGGGTGGTGGTTGTGGAAGAGAAGGAGGGACAGCTGGGGGAAGGGAGCCCGTTCCCAGCCTCTGGCTAGCGGTCTTCAGCAGGGGAAGTGACTTTCCCCTACTAAACTTGGGCAGGAGAATATTTCAGAGAAATCTTTCTGGAGGAACCATGGACCTGAAAGGATCTGGGAGAGAGGAAAGAGAATATTTCTAGCTCAGGGGACGGATGATGTTACCTAGCTGGGTAATGCAACGTCTGCAAGAAAACAACCAAGCTCAGGGCTACTGTGTATACACAGAAAGCAAATCACACTCGCTAGCACGGATGGCGTTACCTAGCTGGGTCCCGAAATGTGTGCAAGGAAACAAACAAGCTGAGAGAACATCAAGGACCGCACAGTACCCATTCTCCTCTTCTCCTCCCTGCAAACTCCACTTTCTAGCACTGATGATGTTACTTAGCTGGGTTATGAAAACAATCAAGCTTAGAGCTACTTCATATAAACATTGATCACTTGTCTGGCCTAGTTATGGGCACATCACTCCAAACAGAGAAGGAGACCCAAATTAGAGACAGTTTTGCCTAATGGTTATGGCATCAGGCTAGAAATGAAGAAAGGGGGAGTTCTAATTTGGGAGTTCTAGTCCCACCTTAGTCAGAAAAGCCATTGGGGTGACTTTGGGCCAATCACCAGGAGACTGGGAGTTCTAGTCCCACTGTCAACGAAAAAATACTTCTTTGATTTTTTTCGTTGTCAGCAGAAAAAGGGGGGGGAAAGCAGTGCATTCCTTAAAGGCTTCAGATAATCGCTTTGGCAACTGAAGTTTCTGGCGCACAAAATTACTGGACAGCATGATTGATGACTCTTGGCTATGGATGTGTCCCATTGGAGAATATACATCCAGGGGGTGAAGGAAAGACCAGGGTCAAAGGTGAAAGGTGTGTCAGAGTCGGCTGAAACCAGGAAACGCCGACATGTCAACTCCTAATAAATCAACCTGTTTTTCTCTGAGAGAGGCGGCTAGAGACCTATGATTTGAATGGGGGTACATGTCGGAGTCCTGACACCCACCTTAGTCAGAAAAGCCATTGGGGTGACTTTGGGCCAATCACCAGGAGACTGGGAGTTCTAGTCCCACCTCAGGCATGAAAGGCCGTTCGGTTGCCTTTACATCACTCCTTCTCTCTCCATCCAGTCTACCCCACAGGGTTGTTGTGAGCAAAACAGGGGGGAGAAACTATATGGTCTACATTCACCTCCTCAAGATACTCACCAAGGGATACAAAAAAAAAATCTCACCCACCCATAAAATAAGCCCCGTCTTCTTCTTCCTTAAGACGCCTTTCTCAACCGTTCAGCACCTCGGACAGCGCCCAGAGTTCAGCACCTCGGACAGCACCCAGAGAGCACAAGAGCCTCTTCAAAATCTGTTCTCACTCACCATATGGTTCGAAAGTTGGATTTTTCTGGGACGTTCGATTCCGTTTCCTTTGAAGGGCCTCGAGTTGCAGGGGAAAACTGCTCTTCACAGATGCCAGCTGGGCCAGAGAGAGGCCTAAAGTGTGCCATGTCAGTTTCATTAGCCGTCCCCCACCCTGCCATCTCTGATTTTTGCCAGGTCTCCGTGCCTTTCATGTCCTACCCTGTAATAATCAAGGAAACCCTACAGGGCATCCTTGAAAGCACCACTGATTAGCCTGAAATATGCTAATAATGAGAGTAATTAAGCCAAAGGGGATTTTTCCCCTTTCCTGCTCACAAACATGGCTCTGTGTGTGTGTGTGTGTGTGTGTGTGTGTGTCCTCCAAATCAATTGAGGTTTTATTGTGAATGGAACAAAATCCGTCTTTGGCCTCCAGGAAGAAAAAAAAGAAGGGGGGCTCTGGGTCGTTGTTTTTTTCGACATCAATTTTAAAAAGAGGGCCCAAGATTGTTTGGGGTGATCAATGACAGAAGGAGCAAGAAAACTGCACACCCAGGAAGCCAAAAAGAAGGGTTTTTAATTATTTGGATCCTGCCTTTGTTATTTTTACAAATAAGGCAACAAACATATCCAACGGACCTTCC
The DNA here is from genome assembly GCA_009733165.1 of Naja naja. NCBI lineage: Eukaryota > Metazoa > Chordata > Lepidosauria > Squamata > Elapidae > Naja > Naja naja. The sequence continues at coordinate 7,369,167 of CM019157.1, forward strand.
TCCTCCTATTTTCTCCATAACAACCCTGTTCAGTAGGTTGGGCAAAGTTACCCAACCAGATTTCATGACAAAGGCAGGACTAGAACTCCCAGTCTCCTGGTGATTGGCCCAAAGTCACCCAGGTGACTTTCGTGCCTAAGGCAGGACTAGAACTCCCAGTCTCCTGGTGATTGGCCCAAAGTCACCCAGGTGACTTTCGTGCCTAAGGCAGGACTAGAACTCCCAGTCTCCTGGTGATTGGCCCAAAGTCACCCAGGTGACTTTCGTGCCTAAGGCAGGACTACAACTCACCGTCTCCTGGTGATTGGCCTGAAGTTACCCAACAGGTTTTCATGCCTAAGGCAGGACTAGAACTCCCAGTCTCCTGGTGATTGGTTCAAAGTCATCCAGGTGGCTTTCATGCAAAAGGCAGGACTAGAACTCCCAATCTCCTGCTTTCCAGCTTGGTGCCTTAAGAGACCACACAGCCCACAGCATAACAGATGGGCTTGTTGTTGTTTTTTTTGGGAGATTTGTACTTTCAGACTTGCAAGATTCTGTCAACATAGCTTTAGAATGAAATCGAATTAGTTTACCTGGTCGTGTTTCCTGTCTGGTTTACCTGGGAAGACTGACACCGCGAGCCTCTTATCCCCGACTCCAAAGTCGGCACGAGAGCCGTCCTTGGATGCAAACGAACGGCGATAATTGGACCCCCCTCGCCACGCGCCTGCCGAAAAACCCGGCAAACGCCACAATTTATTCTTCCCCCTCGCATGCAGAGATGGCCTTGTTACTTCAAGAAACGTACCTGCTTTCTCTCCAGATAGTCGCGCACTTTACTTGAGAGGGCTGACCATTCATTGGCTAGCAAACTCTCTCGGGAAATCCGGGGAATTACCAATTGTTTACTCAGCCACATCGCCTGCAGGGAGATACAAGGTGGGAGAAGCGAGTGGGAGAGGAAAGGGCGGGGGGGAGGGTGAAAAAGAAAGAAAAGCCATGTGTCTTTACCAAGAATATTTGAAGAAAAACAAACCAAAAAGGAGAAAAAAAAACCCCTCAGCATTGTCGGGAGTTTTTCATTTGTTTGGGAGGGGGGCAGCGCTCGGAAAGGGTTCCTAGCAGGAAAAAGACCCCCACGGTGCTCAGAGGGGAACAAAAAAGTCAAAATGATGCACGAGAACGGCTGGTTAAAAAGAAGAGACAGGAGAAACGACTCTTAAATTTGACACGATGGGAATTTGGGACGGTGACATTTTTATGGCGCCCGGAAAAAAAAATTATGTCTGTTCAAAAGCACGGTGGAAGCGTTTTCTTTGGGCGGATGTTTCCAGCCAAGGCTGTCACCTATTTAACCGGGGCTGCTTGAAGGGGGGTTAAATTTAAAAGTGGTTCTGATAAAATTAGATAAATAAAAATCGATCAAGTCAGGGCAATGGCAAGGGAGCCAACGGGGGCCATTACAAGAGGATGTAGCCATAAGCAACTTCCCCTTTCAAGCAAGGGCCATTAAGAAATAAACCGAAGCCCCGGGTCATTCATTACCAAAGGTCTGAAGGGAGGAGCCTCAAAACAGAGCGGTGGAATTGGAAACCTTAACCCAGCCCTGTGAGAGAAACGTCTGGACTTCTATTTGGCTTACAGCAACAGCCCCTCCTGCTGCTTTTTAACGGGTTGTTAGGACGGCCAACGAGGTGGTCTTCATCTCCTCATTTAAAGAGGGTGTTTTGCTTTCTCTAAACGTGATGAAAAGGAGCTATGGGAGGGGAGTGGGAGTTTTGGAGGGTTGACCAGGGACTGCTAGGCATGGGGACTTTTTCCTAGGCAACCTTGTGAAGGAAGAGGGAAAAGGGACGAGGGACGAGGAGGAGGAGGAGGAGGAGGAGGAGGAGGAGAAGGAAGGAAGGACAAGGAGAATAAGAGGAGGAGGAGGAGGAGGAGGAGGAAGAAGAAGAAGAAGAAGAAGAAGAAGAAGAGAAGAAGAAGAAGAAGAAGAAGAAGAAGAAAAGAAGAAGAAGAAGACAAGACCTAACATTTAAGAAGAAGAAGAAGAAGAAGAAGAAGAAATAGTAATAGTCTTGGACTTACAACCATTTGTGTGATGACCATGGAAGGAGCAGAAGGAGAAGAAGATGAAGAAGAAGGACGAGGAGGAGGAAGAAGAAGGAGAAGAAGATGAAGAAGAATAAGAGGGAGGGGAGGAGGAGGAAGGAAGAAGGAAGAAGAAGAAGAAGAAGAAGAAGAAGAAGAAGAAGAAGAAGAAGAAGAAGAAAAAGAAGAAGAAGGAAGAAGAAGAAGAAGAAGAAGAAGAAGAAGAAGAAGAAGAAGAAGAGAAGGAGAAGGAGAAGGAATTATATGAAGGAGAAGAAATTATAAAGAAGAAAAGGATGGGGGAAGTGGTGATGAAGAAGGAATGGTAGAGAAGGAGGAAAGAAAGGAGAAGGGGAAGGAAGAGAAGGAGAGATATGGATAGAGGAGGAAAAGGACGAGAAGGAGGAGGAGATACTCACGATAGTAGTTTTCCCAGAGGCTGGAGGGCCAAGTAAGAAGATTCTTGGAGCTATGAATTAAATAAAGAAAAAAAAAATGGTCAAGATCCTTGATTCCCTCATAGCTGGGCCAGTTTCTAATTACTGCATGTCATGGGAGCTGCTTCCTTGAGGTTCAGTTCGGCGCTTCGGTTTGTTTGTTTGTTTGTTTATTTATTTATTTATTTATTTGACTTGTATGCCGCCCCCTCTCCAAAAGGACTCGGGGCAGCTCACCACTAAAAACACAACAATAAATAATTACCTAAAAGCATATTAAACAACACAAGCCAAATGTACAAGTTTAAAACCCCAGAAACTAAAACACCCATCAGCCCCCCCCCCAGGAGGTCAGCACAGCCCGGACTGTGCAAATAACCAGGTCTTTAGATCGTGGTGGAAGGAGCGAAGATCGGGGGCCAGCCGGAGCTCCGGCGGAAGCTGATTCCACAAAGTGGGAGCCGCCACAGAGTAGGCCCTCCCCCAGGTCACCGACAAACGACATTGAGTCGCTGGATTTGTGCTGGCAGGAGTCGTTCTCGTAAATATCCTGGACCCATGCCTTGTAGGACTTTGAATGTTATCACAAGGACCTTGAATTGTTATCACAAGGACCTTCACAATTTTCATGCCTCAACATGAACCTCAAATTAGGAGGCTGGAGGTTCTAAGAACACTGAACGGGGGACACAGAAGGTGCTCTACCTTGGGACCCCTCCAGATGTTGTGGACTTCAACTTGTCAGCTTAGGAAGCCATATTAGCACCAGATGCTCCTACTCTGCCACATTTCGAGCCTGGGAAAATGGAAGGGGGGAATTTCTTGCAGTGTATGTGGTTAGACATAATAGCATTCTTTTTCTAACTCAAGGTCATGTCATTTCTGCACCTGGTGGAGAGGACGTCTCAAGTTGGGACGGATGGTGATTGGGGTATGTGATGCGATGATGGGTGCAGGGGATGGATTTGTAGTTTTTACTTATTGCAAGGAATCCGGAACTTTCAGATTCGGAATTTCCCTGATGTGCCAGTTTACTACTCTAATAAAAAGAACTTTGTCTGTCTCGGCGTTATTTGTTGGAATGGAGGTTTTCTGGAACGCTGACACAACTCCCATGAGGCCTTGTTACTGTGGTCAGGGCAAAAGGTTGTGGCAGAAGGAGGACTGGCTTGTTTCTGTTTTACTTTTGGTGCATTAGTGCTGAACACAACTTTTTTAAAAAACAGCATTCAGGCTCCATCCCAGGAAGGGATGCTAGGACAGGGGTCTCCAACCTTGGCAACTTTAAGACTTTGTGGACTTCAACTCTCTGGGAGTTGAAGTCCACAAGTCTTAAAGTTGCCAAGGTTGGAGACCCCTGTACTAGGAAGTCCAATCTTTAGAAAAAGAAGGAATAAAGCAAGGAAGCCATTTTGGTCTTCAACAATGAACGGGCCATGTTGGCACAGCCCCGTTTGGCCTTGAACAACTGGCTGATCACAATGTCTACGTCATACAACACTCTATGGGGAACTCAACACAATGAGTTGGTCTAGGGAAGGTTGTGGCTCTCGAGACCTGATCTTCACACGAAGCATCTTAACTGATTTAACAGATGAGTTGGAAGGAGCCTTGTAGGTCATGTAGTCCAACCCGCACTCTGCAGAGAAGAGCAATGAAGATGATAAGAGAACTGGGGGCCGAATCGTATGATGGACAGTTGAGGGAGCCTAGCAATGCCTAGCCTATCGAAGAGAGGGATTAGAGGGGACGTGACAGCAGTCTTACACTATTTGAGGGCTGCCATAGAGAAGAGGGGGTCAAGCTATTCTCCAAAGCACCAGGACCAGAAGCAAGGGATGGAAGCTGATGAAAGACCCAACCTAGAACTAAGGAGAAATTTCCTGACAGTGAGAAGAATTAATCAGTGGAATGGTTTGCCTTCAAAAGTTGTGGGTGCATAGACTGGAAAGTCATTTGACTGGGATAGATATAGATAGATCTCTGGTCAAGGTCTTCTATCTATCTATCATCTCTCCATCTCTCTCTCTCTCTCTCTCATCAATCTATATATCTCTTAACTATCTATATATTTCATCTATCTCTATTCATCTATTTATCTATCTCTCATCTATCTTTCTCTATCTCTCATTTATCTCTATTTATCTAATTATCTATCTCTACCTCTCCATCCATCCATCCATCCATCTCTCATATCTATCTATCTATCTATCTATCTATCTATCTATCTATCTATCTCTCTCTCTCTCCGTCCATCTATCTGTCTATCTCCCCATCTCTCCATCCATCCATCCATCCATCCATCCATCCATCCATCCATTTATCTCTACGTCCATCCATCCCTGGTGGCTCAGGCTGTTAAATGCCTGCTCTTAAGATCCAGCTGCCTACAATTACTGTAGGCTCGAATCCCACCAGGCTCAAGGTTGACTCAGCCTTCCATCCTCTTGGGGTAGGTAAAGTGAGGACCCAAGATTGTTGGGGGCAATAAGCTGACTTTGTAAAAATGCCGCTTAGTAATAAGCAGGCATATACAATGGAATGAAGGCTATTGCTGAGCACACTGGGTTGTATCCCAAAAATTGTAAGCCGCCCTGAGTCTTCAGAGAAGGGCAGCATATAAATGTAATTAAAAATTTAAAAAAATCTCTATCTATCTATCTATATCTCTCCATCCATCTATCTGTCTATCTCTCCATCTCTCCGTCTGTCCATCCATCCATCCATCCATCCATCCATCCATCCATCTGTCCATCCATCCATCTTTCATCTCTCTCTCTCTCTGTTCCATCATCTTTCTATCTGTCTGTCTATCTATCTCTATCTCTCCATCCATCCATCCATCCATCCATCCATCTCTGTATCTTTCTTCATCATCATCTCTAGGTTTTCAAGAAGATTGGATAACCACTTGGCTGAAATAGTACGAGGACGCCTGCCTTGGTCAGGGGGTTGGACTAGAAGGCCTCCAAGGTCCCTTCCTATTCTGTTCTTGTATGTCCTTCTCCTGCAACTAGCCAGCCCAGGAAGAATTCCTCCCCCCTCCCCTCCGCACATCGGAAAGCAACCGAGAGCATCTGCTTTTCCTCTCACGTCTCGTGGTTGCAACTAGCTTCCTCCCAGGGTGAGCTTAGAAGCCGAAGTCCCCTTGAACATTCTCCAGGTTCTTTCCCTCGGCCACCAGAGACAAGCTTCCTTATTCCTCAGTTCTTTCTGCCCTGGCTGAGAACATTCATCTCCAATTCTCCCTGATCTTGTTTCCTTTGTGTTGTGGGAAGGGGGTTGCCTAGAGGAGCACACCTTTCCATTCAGGGCACAATTAAAAACATGAGGAACATCTTCAGGTTTCTATTATCATCATCATCATCATCACCATTATTATTATTATTATTATTATTATTATTATTATTAGACACAAAAAACGACAGTGTGCACAGCAAACGAGATAACTATGCTGGGTTTTGTATCACAAATCACTAGTCAAACACTTCCCAAGCATTTGGGACTGTGATGTATCGGTGGATTATGCTGCTGCTGCTGCTGTTATTGTTATTATTATCCAGCTGCCTGCAATTAGTGCAGGCTCGAATCCCACCTGGCTCAAGGTTGACTCAGCCTTCCATCCTCTCGGGGTAGGTAAATTGAGGACCCAAGATTGTTGGGGGCAATAAGCTGACTTTGTAAAAATGCCGCTTAGTAATAAGCAGGCATATACAATGGAATGAAGGCTATTGCTGAGCACATTGGGTTGTGCTCCAAAAATTGTAAGCCTCCCTGAGTCTCCGGAGAAGGGCGGCATATAAATGTGAATAAAAAAAATATATCATATTTTGTGTGTGTGTGTGTGTGTGTGTGTTCTTTTAGGCCTGGGGATGTAACGCCTCCTTCCTAAATGAAACTTCAAGTCTCCCCTCTTGAGTATCACTGCTAATTTGAGGATTAAAATAGGGCAGACAGCCTGAGAATTCAAGCCAGGGTTACAGGAGATGTCTGAATGAAGAAATGGAACCAAACCAGGTTTTGGGGAGCAGGAGAAACATTACTAAGGTGGGATCAGGAGTGGCATTTAAAGAGAGCAAATTTAGGGGGTCTGGGAGGGCAGAGAAACCATTTTATTTTCTCCCTGAGGCAGGGCTGGGTTCACACAACTAAGCCACAGTGGAGCTGGGTGTCATGTAGTTGTGGGAACTTGGCCACTGGGTTTCTCATGTGGTCAAATCCAAAGAAAATGGTTAAGTCCTAATGGGCTTAGGGGGGCCAGTATGAACCCGAAGGACTGCAGCTCATCCAGAGGGCTGTTAAAATTAACTAATGAATACTGCTACAGGCTCACTGACATTTTGATACTGTATTTTTTTTAAATAAGGAAATGGCTTGTTTGTTTTTTAAATGGCCTTGCTGTTTTTGTTGCTATGGCCTGCTTTAAGGAGGATTTCTGCAAACAAACAAGAGGCGAAAGGTTGTAATAGCCTAATTTTTTTTTAGAAAAAAGAATGAAATAAAATAACAAACTAAAATAAAAAATAATAAACTAAAATTAATAAAATAAAATAAAATAGAAAAATAAAGTAAAATAGAAAATAAAGCAAAATGAATGAAAAACTAAAATAAACTAAAATACACAATAAAAACAAATCCAAACAACAGACCAAAATTAAACCAATGAAACATGAATTAAAATATATAGAAAAATAAACAAAACCCATGACAAAAAGCAAAATAAACCCAAATAATATCTAATATTATTTATTAATATTAGTTTATTATTTCTATTTATTAATAAAAACTAATATCTAAAACAATAAAAATAATTGCAATATATAGTACAATAGACTAAAACATATAATTAAAAGTGAGGTAAACTCAAATAAGAAACTGGAAATTCAAAGCAATGAAAAATAAACTGAAACATATGACACAATAAACTAAATCATCAAAGCAATGGGGGGAAAAAACTAAGATATATATACCACAGTAAGCAAAAACATATAAGAAGCAAGAGAAACTCAAATAGGAAACTAAAATCTAAAGCAATAAAAGAACCACATTCCACCATAATAGCAAAAGTAACACACTAAAATCTAACATAATCAACTAAAACAATCGATTAAAATAGAAAATAAGAACAGGAGGGAAAAAAACCCAAAAAACCCTGTCTGATCTTGAAAGGTAGCTAAAGAAGAAGAATGGTACTGAGCCATTTTATTCCCCACGAAGTTTTGCAAGCATTTTTAAAGACAAAACTGGGCAAGGACAACTTTTAAATCGAGATTACAAATTCATCTTAACAAAGCTGCTCTCTTGACTTGGGAGGTTTAAGGCGATGTTCCTTCCGTTATTGGTTCTGAAAAGGGCAACCAGAAGATTTGGAAAAAGAACACCATAACCGTGTATATTAAGCTGTTTCATCGCCTAATTTCTGTCCGACTCTAATTAAAACATACAGCCTTTTTCCCCCCTCTATTCTCTTTTTCTTCTTTTTTTCCTTTCTTTCTTTTTTTCCTACTTCTGTTTCCACCATCACCACCCCCTTAGAATTTTAACACCTTGAAACTTCAGCCTAGTAATGAGGAATTATTTATAAACAGAGTCATCGGATGTATGCTTTGGTGCCAACACTAATCAACTTCTTCCACCCGCTTCAAAGCAAACTGAAAAAGAAAAAAAATTAAAAAGCAGCTTTCTAGCTGCAGTTCTTTTGAGGTTTAAGTAGGAAGCGTGATTTAAAATTCAGACCAAAACCCCGAGGTACTGAAGCTTTAATACACTGCTTTCTTGGACAAACGTTTGATAAAAAAAACGAAACGTATCATTATACACACCGTATCATGCTTTAATATTGCCCAGGGCAACTATAAACGTTCACTTTGTACTAAATCTGCTTTTCCTTCTGCTTAGGAACAGCTAGCAGACGTAGCAATTGCATTGATTTTACACATTTGCACGCTGGTTTTAAAAAAAATAATGCCAAAAATAAAATAGAAATCTTCCACCTTCCCTAAACATATGTCATGGATTTTGGAGGGAGAGGAACGGAAACTGAATTCTTCCAGAGAAAAATACAAGGAAGCTTGTAAAAATAAAAAGCAATTAATTCAAAACAGCCAGAACTCAATAAAGATTTAAATGGAGGCTGACCCACTGTTTTTTAAGGCTCCAAGGCATCCTGACTCATTCTGGATCATGGCAAAGAGAGAAAAATTAACCTTATTTCCAAAAGAACTGGATTTAAAATATGTCAGAAAAACACTTCGACAAGGGTTCCTGATTGATAGTCGATACAGTTCCAAAACTGCCTTAGTAGTTTTATTGCTTGTTTGTTGCATTTTAAAGGTTTTTTTTTTCTGTAAGCAGCCCAGTGTGGCAGCAGTGAAATGGGCAGCGGTACGAATTTAATAGATAAAATTTCAGCATCCAACCGATCAGCGGAAGTAGAACTGAACTCCTCCTGAATGCTGTGCCGTTTCAGAGACTAAGATCCAGGTTTGTGGATGCTAAGAAATCAGGAGAAGGAGATGCCTGTTTGAGGCAGGTCAAAATATGTCATATTTTTGATACCTCTGAAGAGAAAACTGTTTATGGGAACTACTGGAAAATGAGTCACTTTCTCCTTTGCTTTTTATTCTATTACCTATTATCTATTAGGTAAGCTGTAAACCAGAATAGAGTTTGGCTTTTAGGTAAGCTGTAAACCAGGATAAGGTCTGGGTTTGACTAAATCTTGGCATTACATTATGAGCAAGCTAAAACAAATGGCAAAATTGCTGAACATTGAACATTGCAATTCTGATTTGTTGTATTGTGTTATTGAATTTTTCAGTCAACTAAAAAAAACTGGAATTGTGGTCCGTATGAAACAAGGCAAGCTAAATGCAATCCTAGGCTATTGTTGTTCAGTCTAACAGAGGAGATGGAAAATTTGCTTTTAGTTTGTGCCAATAGCTTCTTGCTTGGATATGTTAGAGAGAGACCCACCAGAAGTGTGGGGTGATTAATAATAATTTTTCCCCACTTGCCTGCCAACTGAGGGACTCTGAGGCAGTTCACAACCCTCAAAAAATTATAATAAAGTCAATTTTAAAAAAACCGAAGAGAGCGATAAAGTGAGGGGGTCTAAGAGCCAGACCTTCATGTTTTCTTTTGAGAAAAGGCAGAATGAGATCCATTTGGATCGATTCTTTGCAGTTTCCAGCCAATTGTGGTTAAACAAAGGTGGTTTAGTTGTTGTGTGAATCACATCATCTCCAAGCATCGGGCAGTAAGAAGAAAACTTAATAAAATTTAATTTAAAAATTCATATTAGTTGTCAGTATGAAGCTTTCCACAAATGTACCAGTCCTTCTTAAAGCCATTATCTTGCAAGGATCACACTGCATTTAATGGCAAGCAACACTATGAATTAATCATACAGGGTCTGAGGAAATAATGTCTCTTCCTTCCACAAATACAAACTTAATTTTTCAAGCAAACAAAAATTCACAGAAGGAGGAAAGGTTGCACATTTTTCATCTATGGTGATTAGTCTGAATAAAGGCCCAAAAGTAAGAAAAATACCTCACTTTCTCAATGAGGTAACCTCTCTGGTTTTAAATCTTCAACAGCTTTATCCTTGTCCATGAATTTAGGTCTAAATTATTATTACTGCTTTTGTGAAGAATTGGGAGGGAATCTCTCCCTTTTCTACACATCGCTTTAGAATTTATGACTAATTAAAATCATTTTTGACTTCATGACAGGAATAGATATTTTTTCTTTTCTTTTCTTTTTGCTTCCACATCTCTGCTTGAAATCTTCTCTGGGGTGAAAACTGACTTGCCAGCAGAAATCATGAAAATTCATAGCTTTGCTGATGACTTTAATAAAGGAAAAGGGAGGGTTACCCCCTCCCCTTCTTCCAAAACAGCCAGCCCTTCCTTCAAGATCAAGAAAAAGAAAGTGCTATTAAATCAGACTTATAGAAATTCCGCTATTCTTCCTTGCTTATCGGCTCTTAATTTTTATCTGATGTGGACGGAGTTGCATCTTCACTTATTTAAGAAGAGTGTTCTAAATCACTACACTGGCTGGGGAATTCTGGGAGTCCAAGCATCTTGAAATGTGCTGGCTGGGGAATTCTGGGAGTTGAAGTCCACACCTTTTGAAGTTGCCAAGGCTGAACTCTTCTAAACCTTCCTTCCCAATCTGGAGTCTTACAGATGTTTGGGAACAAGACCACCTCCAGAATCCCCAGGCAACATGATCAATTCTGGAAGATGTAATCGTTCACTCCAGCTTGGGAAAACTGCTCAAAAATTTCAGCAAATCATTTCAAATACAGGCAACCGTCCATCACCCTTCTTACTCACCATCACAATTGCTGAATTTTAACTGCCTTATTAAGAAGTCCAGGGGATTCTCTGGCTGGTGGATTAGCAAACTTCCCAGCAAATCCTAGAAATGAATCAATGGGACTAAGTCACAAGGAAGCAATTTCTGGTCCCTGTTCAAAACGTTTTCACTGATCCAAAGGTTTGCAAAGTCAGAATTAACTAGGAAAAGCCCTCCAGTGAAAAGTGGGTGCATTTTTGAGCCCCTGTTTTTTAGAAACAGGTACAATGCCACTTGGGAAATAAATGCTTGACTATTTAATTAATTAAATGTTTATGCTACCGGAATCTTGCTTTCTTGCAGGCAGTTCTGCTCATGTTACTGACTTGGGGGGGGAGAACTTCCTGGTTTATATTACACAAAGATGGCTAACATTAAAAAAATAATTCAGAAGCACATTAGTAGATCTGCAATTGGAAAGGATTGTATCTAACAACAACAACAAAAAGCTGCAACAAAAACAGAACTTTGCAATGTTTTTTTTAACTCACTTTTTAAAATGTTACTTTCTCACCCCAATCTTACTTCCAAGTTTGGAAACATTTTGAAAAATTAGTTTCTTTATTGGACTTCTATCAGTCAGCAGAAGAACCCACAATTAATGTACTGGGATGAAGTATAGTGTTGTGATCCTATTTCTAGTCCCAATTTAGGCATGAAAGCGGGCTGGCGTCATTGGGCCAGTCACCTGGATATCCTGAGTTCTAATCCTGCCTTAAGCAAGAAAGCCGGCTGGGCGACTTTCAGCCAGTCACTTTATCTCAGCTGAGCCCACCTCACAGGGTTGTTGTTGGGGGGAAAATAAGAGCAGGAAGACATATGTATTAGGTAGATTTGATACTTTTGAGTTAATAAAAATAATAATGGCGGGATTGAAAAAAAAGAACCTAAAAAAAAGATAAAATAAATAAATAAAACAAATCGAGGAACAAACTTCTTAGCTGCCCCTAAAGCAACGTCTCATTTTTGCAATCATGTTTCTGCACCCTCTTCCTCTTATTATTGCGATAGACGGGCCGTCCATTTTCAATAAAATCAACTGGAGCACCAACAACAAAAAATGTATTTTCCAGCCTTTACAAAATGCATGACTTTTGCAAAAGAGTGCGATTTAAAAATGGCAGCAACCCTGCAAAAATCATACACTTATTATTATTATTTTGGGTCAAAACCTGGTGCCACCCCGCCCTGAGTTCAAGCCCCATAATCCTCAGCCTGCCTAAGAAAGCCGCCTTCTCTAGACTCCTCCAAACAGATGCCCGCCCAACTCCACTGCCCCTATTCCCCATAGGCACTGGTTTCCTGCAACTTTGCAAGAGAAAAAAAACGTTCTGCAATAGTGCAAAGCAATGAGAAGCCTCGCTGGGCGCGGAGCATGCTGGGAGGCGTAGTTTCCTCGCAAGGCAGTTCGACCAAGGCCGCGGTGGCTGCTGGGAGTTCTCACCCGTTTACCCCCAGTCCAGCCCGGGAGAATTTAGCCGTTGTCCGCGCCCCGAAGGCAGGCGGACGGCGGCCGTTCTTCCCCAAACGAGCCGGCGAGGCCCGGCTTCCCCTCACCTGCATCATTTCGAAAAGACGGTGCTTCTCCGCGTAGAGGCCCATCTGCGGAGGGATGTACAGAGGCCTGTTGGTAGCGTCCATGGCGCCCTTAGCAACCGCGCGTCGCTATGCCGCGAGGCTCATAGGAAACGAGCTTCTCCCACGGTGGCGTCATCACTTAGCGACAGACCTTCCACCGCCGCCGGCTAAGGTAGGCGGAGAGACCTGGGGTTGCGGCGACTGGGGCGGCCGCTAGAGGGCGGCCGAGAGGCAAAAAAAAAAAACCCAACGCGCTTTTGCAACGCAGGACTCGCTTTTTTCCCTTTTTGGGCGCACGGGTTTCTCCCAGGTTGTGTGAAGGCGCTCGCGTTTCAGCTCCCGCCCCGGCTTCTATTGCACCTCTCCCCCCCACATTCAAATCCTTTGCAAGGGGGAGCAGCAACCGACTGCTGCTGCGCCCCCCCCATCCCCTTCAAACCTTTTGCCAAGCGGCAGAAGAGAAGCAACCGACTACATGCCCTCGGGAGCCCCACCACTACATACAGCAAGGCAAAGGGATAAACAAGACAAAGGCAGTCCGGAGGTGTCCGGCCAGCAGGCAGACCTTTCCAACCTCTGCTTTTTGGCCACGGCCAAAAGCTCTTAGCGGCTGGTTGGCAGGTAGACTGCTCCTGGCTTTGGAGGCTCTGCGGAGCATTTATTTATTTATTTTATTTATTTTTTTATTTTTTTGCAAGAAACCAGGCGTTCTTTTTCTGGCTTTCCCCGGCTGGTCCCCACGTGTGAAGAGGTGTGGAGGGAGGGGCCGTGGCGGCTGTGAGTGGAGCTCCCGCCCCTCGGTTGCCCCGGGAGACGCGTGTAACAATTGCCCGGCTGGCCTCGGGCTTTGCAAAGGGTCGGGCGGGGAAGTGAAGAAGCCGCTGGGTGCATCATCCCGGTGGTCGCCGGCGGCAGCAGAAGCAGCAACAGCAGCAGCGAGTCTGGGACATGCAGAAGAATCGGGGGAAAGAATAAAGGTGAGCCGAGCCGAGCCTACCTGGCTGGTGGCTCTTCAGGGCGTGCCGAGCGCCCAAAGGCCTTTCCATCGCGGCCTTTCCACGACGGCCCTGAGTTCCGATCCCGCCAACCATTCCCTCTTCAGTGTCTTTGCACACTTACCCCCCCCCGCTGAACTCTCAGCTCATCATTGGGAGTTCACACGTGTTTATTCTCCATCATCCAGGTCACGGTGGTCCTGAAAGTGCTTTTCTTTTCTCCCCCCCCCAAAAAGACAACGGGGGTTTTCTTGGGGGGGGTCCCCCCTCCCCTGAAAACGTTTCGCTCCTCACTCAAGAAGCTTCTTCCCTTCTGGCTGAATGGTGAGGAATGGAAGGGTTTTCTATATCCAGAATTCTGCAAAGAATAGAAATCTTTCCCTTCCCTGCCATTCGGCCAGAACCGAAGCAGCTGCTTGGAGGAGAAGCGAAACGTTTTCAAGGAAAAGAAAAAAAAAGAAGAGCAAGAATGTGCAATAGCCTTTTGGAAAAAGCACACCTTTGGCTTCACACGGGCAGGAAAAAAGAAGGACAACTGGGGAAAAGCAAGCCAAGTTTAAGCCACGATGCAAATGCTATATTCTAATTAGGACGGTTTGCCGTCAGAGGTTGTAGGGACTTCATCACTGGAGGCTTTTAAGAAGAGACTGGACAGCCACTTGTCTAAAATGGTCTAGTCCAGGGGGCTGCCTTCCAGCTCTATTCTATTGTAGAGAATATATTCCCCTGAGCTGCTCAGCTCTTCTCCTTCCATTCATGTAGTTAACCCTGGTTTTGCAGAGTGCGTGAAATCGCTAGGCGCGAGTTCTAGTCCCGTCTTAGCCATGAAAGCTGGCTAGGTGACTTTGGGCCAGTTCCTTCCCGCCCCCCTCTCAGTCCAATCCAACTCACAGGGTGGGGGAAGGAACTGGCAGGGTGGGGAAGGAACTGTGAGGGAAATGGGAGGAGAAAGGTGTGCTGGATTTGTTCCTCACCATTTGCAAAAAATAATAATAAAGGCGGGACCTAAATAAGCAAGCAAGCTCTTTGGGGAGCCCCCAAGAAAAAAGCTTAAGAAACACTGATTTAAATAAATATGGTTGCACACCTTACAACAGAGACTCTGGGAAGTGAACAGCAAAGCCACCCCAGTGAATAAAAACAGAAATATCAGTGACAAAAACCTTCCATTGTATCACACATGCTGGAGGGTCTATAAACCTAATTCCAGATATTTTACTTTTTTGCGTGCCGAGTCAAATAAGGTTCATGGCACCTCTTCATTTTTTTTTTCAGTGCGTCAGTAGAGGTTACAATCATTTGTTTAGCGTTGATTCAAAGTTACGCCACTGGAAAAAAAACCCACCAGGCTTCACGCTTATGGCAGTGGTCATAACCCTCAACGATCGTGTGATTAAAATTTGGGGGCTTCGCATCCGGCATGTAATTTATGACGGTTGCAATCTGCTGGAGTCGCGATCCCCATTTTTGTGACCTTCGGGGAAAGCCTAAATCGGTTAACAACTGGCAACAGGTTGCAAAGTGAGGCAGAAATTGCAGAATCGCTCTGCTTAACAACAGAAATCCTGTCCCCATTGTGGCCGTAAGTCGAGGACTACCCACAAGCTTGCTTGCTCGCTTATTTATTTGTTTGCCACCCGTCTCGTGTCCAGCGACTCTGGGTGATTTACAACCTTAAAAACATTGAAAATGTTACACACACACACACACACCCCAAAAAAAATAATCGCTTTTCTTCCTTCCAGGAGGGGGAGAAAAATGAATGAAATTAAGGAAAGCCTACGGAACATTGAGCAGACGTATAAAATCTTCCAACAGCAGCAGTTCACCTTCATCGCTGCCCTGGAACACGTCCGAGAGAACGCCCATGATAAAATTAAGCCCGTGTCCAGCATTGGGCAGGTAAGGGAGGGGTGGTCCGTGCGTTGCCATGCTTGGAGCCAAAGAGAGGGGGGTGTGGGGGGAGAGGCTGTGAGAATGGGAGGCGAGAGGGGAGCAAGGTTTTTGCAGGAAGGGGTCAACCTGTCCGCCAAAGCATCCGAGGGCAGGACAAGAAGGAAGACGTGGAAGGTCATTGAAGAGAGATCCAGCGTAGAAATAAAGAAGGAATTTCCCGACAGGGAGGACAATTAATCCGTGGAAGGGAAGTTGTCTCCAGAGTTGTGGGAACTCCATCCCTGAAGGTTTTTCTGGAAGACACTGGGCAGGTCCAAGGCCGTTGTATGGGGGTGGCCTTCTGCCTTGGACCTCTAAGGTCCCTTCCTTAGATTCTGTTATTTCCAATATTGGAAGGAGAAGAGAAGAAAGGGTTGGCTTATTCTCCAAAGCAGCAAAAGGACAGGACAAGAAAGTAACAGGGGGGGATTTATCAGAGAGAGAAGCAACCCAGAACTAAGGAGAAATTTCCTGACCGTGAGAAGAATTGATCAACAGAACGGTCTTATCTCTAGACTCCATCACTGGAGGCTTTCAAGAAGAGATTGGACAACCGTTTGCCTGGAATAGTATAAGGTCTCCTGCTTGAGGAGTGGGTTGGACTAGACGACCTCCAAGGTCCCTTCCAACTCTGTTATTAAACTAGGAACATGGGAAGGAAGGAAGGAAGGAAGGAAGGAAGGAAGGAAGGAAGGAAGGAAGGAAGGAAGGAAGGAAAAGGAACAGATGACGAAGATGATGAAGGAGGAGAAGACACCTTATATGGGTTATCTTTGAAGTAATTATCAAGATATCTCCAGTTCTGTCTGTTTTTCTTTGTCCTTCATTGGTTGTTTTGACATAGTTAATAAAAGCACACGAAATCAGGAAAAAAAAAGGACGCTTAAACACACAAAAGAATGGCATGCCACGGCTCGACTCCTCTCCTTTCCTTGACTTGCTGAAAACTTTTCTCCTCCCAGTGGAGGAAATGGAGGGCAGGGTCCCCCTCGCCCCCGCAGCGCATTCCCACGGTGTCGCAAAAGCATTTGGAGGCGCCTATTAAAAGTAATGGCACTTGTCGCCCCCGCGGGGGCTGTGATGGATGGAGAAGTGCCTGCTAGAGCAACATGATGGATGGAGGTGGGTGGAATTATTTTTGTTTCTCAGGCTGTGGGGACTCACGTTAAAAACAAAAAACAGTCAACTCTTAAGGGAGGAAAGGAAGGAAGGAAGGAAGGAAGGAAGGAAGGAAGGAAGGAAGGAAGGAAGGAAGGAAGGAAGGAAGGAAGGAAGGAAGGAAGGAAGGAAGGAAGGGAAGGCACCTTATATGGGTTATCTTTGAAGTAATTATTTAAAAAAGAAAATGAAGGGATGTCTCACTGAGTCAACCTTCGCTACCTACTGTAGGTGTAGGCTGGGCTATCACTCAACTAGTCCTGCCTCTGTTATCAATAAACTCACTCATCCACTTATCTCTATCAACTATATCTTTCTACCTACCTACCTACCTAATCTCTCTTTCTCTCTCCCTATGTCTATCATCTCTAATCATCTGTCTCATAGCTATCCATTTCATCTATGTCTTCTCTCTCTCCATCCATCTCCTGTTTTTTATCATCCACCTCTCTCTATCATCCATCCATCCATCCATCTCCCCTCATCTATCTTACATCCATCATCTCATCTGTCTATCATCCACCCACCCATCTACCTATCTCCTGTTTCTTTATCATCCATCCATCTCCTCCATCTATCTATCTTATCATCCATCCATCTCCTGTTTATTTATCATCCATCCCTCTCCTCTTCTCTGTCTGTCCTCCATCCATCCATCCATCCATCCATCCATCCCATAAGTTTTGAGGCCTGGATCCTGGTGAAAAAGAAGCTGAGTTGCAAAAGAGGCACAAAATAACCATCGCGGTGGCTGAACTCATCATAACCCAGGCTTAACAACCGGGGCACTACACAATCCGTTGGGACCGGCCCACGTCATCTTCTCCCAACTGTCTGCAAAGGAAGCCCAAACCTTGGAGGTGTGCCTACCACCAGCACAACCACAATCCAAAGACACAGAGAGAGAGAGAGAGAGAGAGAGAGAGAGAGAAAGAGAGATTTTATTTTGATCTACTGCATTCCCCCATCAGGGGTGTGAGCACAAGAGAAGGCAGGAAGGAGGATTTGAAATCTGGTGGGGCCACTTAAAAATGAAGCGTCTTCCCTCTTTCTCTCTCTTCTTTTCCTGCTGAGTTGGTCACCCCGGGATCCAATTAAGCTCAGCAACGACCAGCAACAGCTCCGGTGTAGGAACCGTCTTGCCTGCTAACAGCTGACCTGAGACCCATCCAGCAGCCAACAGAGGATTGTGGGTTTGCAACACAACGCCGGCCAGTCTCGGATTGCAGTCGGCAACCTCTGCACCCCATTATTATCTTCCCCTCAAAACTTTTCTCATAACTTTTCAGGGAGGGAGGGGGAAAAACAGGATGGCAGGGACCGAAACTCACTACATAATGACTAGCGTCGGGGTGGGTTTGTGGTGTTTTGTATTGTTGGGTTTTTTTTTTTTGCAAAAGTTGTGGTTTTTTTGCTCCACTCTCCAAAAGGGGCAAAAGCACGAAAACGGCAAAGCCGGCTGGAGGCTGGCTTATTACCTTTGTTCAATAGGCTTAACCTGGTTAATGAATTTTCCTCTGGCTCTGGGCGACAAAATGACAAAGAAGGGTGTGCGTATGTGTGTGTGCATTGTACACTTAACAAGCGAGGTTAAGTTAAACGTTTAAGTGATTTTTACGACCTTTCCTGCCCCAGTTATTGTGAATCGGTGCAGTTGTTAAGTTAGTAACACGGTCATTAAGTGAATTTGGCTCCCCCCCCAATGGACTGATGGCCAGTGTAGCCAAAAAGATTCGCTTATTCCTCCCCCATTTTTTGGGGTTCCGTCGCTAAACAAATGGACAGCCTATCCACCATGTAAGATGCATGCCATTTTCCATGCATCGTGGTATAGACTCTCCTGCCCGGGCAGCGGGTGGTGGTGGTCTAGATGATCTCCAAGGTCCTGCCCAACCCCGTTATTCTACCTTAATGTGTTTCTTTTCGAGGGGGATGGCGTACAGGTAGCCCTTGACCTTAACGGCCACAACCAAGCCTGCAATTTAGGTTGCTAAGTGAGAAATTGGTTTAAGTGGCTCTTTTCCCCGTTTTACGACTTTTCTTGCCGACATTCGCCAAGCAAATCGTTGTGGCACTTATAAGTTGGCCACACGGTGCTCAAGCAAATCTGGGGGTTTCTCCCCCCCTTTGGCTTTGTTCGACAGACATGCCAGTTGCCAAGCCTGAGTTTGGATCACGTGATCGTCGGGGACGCTGCAGTGGTTGTTGTGGTGAAAAGGGGGTCCCGAGTCACGTTGTAACTTTGAATGGTCACTAGACAAAACTGTTGTAAGTTCAAGGACTGCCTGTTGTGGTCCGCCGGCAGCCTGCGGACACGGCAGCAGAATCGGACAGTGGGGAAGGACGGGGACCAGTCTGGGAGTCTGGAGAGGACTCGTATGAGGGTCCTGCATCCGATGCAGAGATGGGGCCAGGACCATCTGGGAGTGGGGTGCTGCCTCCGGAGCTTCCAGAATCTGACAGCAGCGAGGCAGAGGAACAAGGGAAGCCTGTTCCCAGTGCGCGTATGCGCAGAGCTGCTAGAAGGCAAGAGCAGCTGAGACAAAAGGGGCAACTCGGGAGTAAGGCTGGGAGGTGATTGCCCCTCCCATAAGGGATAAAGGAAGTGCAAAGGGACAGGAACCTTTGCAGGAAGCAACATTGTTCACTCTGGTCAGTTTGGAACCTGAAAGCTCCATGGTGAATTTTGTGCTCCGTTTGGTTTTGAAAGACTAATTGGTACTTTACTCGTTGGCAGCACTTCAAGTAAGATAAAGGTGCATTACTATCAGCCTTCTCCCGAAGAACTTCGGCAGACTTCCATGGGACTATTTATAACTGGTTGAGACTCATTACGGACTGTGAATGACGATAATTCACAGCCATTGAACTAAGATAAAAGGGTTTTGGATTTAACATGTTTGTTGGTGTCTCTGGAAGCCTTGGTCAGAACGCTGCCTGTCTTCTGCCCCGTCCTCGCTCTGCTTGTTCAACAGGTGCAGACCTACATGGACCACTATTGCAACAACACGACCGACAAGCGCATTCTCTTGATGTTTCTCAACATCTGCTGTGAACTGCACAAGCTTTGCCAACGGCTAGAGTCCCTGCACCCTGGAAACGCCACCACCAACGCCATCTTGGAGAAATGCAAGATGTACGTCAGCCACAGCAACGACCTCAGTGGCCTCCGGGCTAAGTAAGGCTCTATAGTCCCTCTTGTCCCCTCCAAGCCCAGCCTCCGTCCAGCCTTGAGTTAGCTTTATTTATTTATTTTTGGCCACCAAAAAATGCACCAGGTCTTACTTTTGGGGGAAGTCATCCTCTGACTGACCACACTTGCGTGTATCGCTCCCTGGCCTCTTTTTCGCTGTCACGGGGTTTGAGGAATTTCTTCTTCCTGCTCCTCCTCCTTTACCCCTTCTCCCTATAACTCCTTCTCCTCTACATAATTCTTTCCTTCTCCTCTTCCTCAGATACCCTCACGATGTGGTGAACCATCTCAGCTGCGACGAAGCCCGGAACCATTACGGTGGGGTAGTCAGCCTCATCCCCATCGTCCTGGACTGCATGAAGGAGTGGGTGGCTCACACGGAGAAGCTTCCCCGGAACATGCTGCAGAGCGTGAGTGCCCGCAAAGCGGCCATCCTCCAGCAGATAAACTTGCCAACCCGGATCAAGAAGGGCTTTGACCTCTCAGGCCGGCCCACTTTCGTCACCGAGGCTTGCCAGACCAAGCTCAGTTTGGTGGACAGGGCTCAGAAGCGGGAGAATAGGCGGGCGGCTAAAATAAAACAGATGGGTGGCCTTGGGCGAGCCATTCAAAAATTCCTCGACGGTCCCTGGAAACCGCCTGGTAAAAATGCTTTTTGAAACCCCACCAAATATAGGAGGGTGAGCTGGAGGGGGCAGGAGAACGGCACAACCCACACATTTGCACGGTGTCTAGAAATTAAAAATTAGTCTCCCTGGAATTGCTTCAGCGATGGCCTTTTCTGAGAACGGTGCAGAAAAGAGAGGCCGTGCTCGGTGGTGATCAAATCAGCCTTCACAGGGAAGGTCATTTTTTTCCACCACCTGCTCGGTTGTAGATCCCGGTGATAGAGCCAGATCCCAAGATGACCTACCCAAGCCACCTCTCGGCTGGATCCCAACCCTACTCCGATTTGCTTTTTTTTTGGGGGCGGGTGTAAAACCCAAGCAGCCTTGAACGGAATCACCACTTAAGCCCACTAGCTTGAATTCAAGGTTGCGTTGGCCAACAGGTCAACGGAGGTGTCTTATTTTGGGGGGGAGTTAGGAAGACCCATTCCCATGGATGGTTCTATTTTGGGTTGCGGGAGGGAATCAGAAATTTCACCCATCAGTCAAAACCTTGTTGGGTTTTGTGGTCTGATTCAGCTCAGATTCTCAGTTGACTTGGTGGAATCCCATCGAGTCAACAAACATGCTCCTTGAGTGCCAATCCAATCAACCTTGTTGACTTTGGAAGCCTGTCCATAGCTGGGTAAGTTGATCAGGCCATCTTCAATTGGGCAATCCAGTTGGATTGTTCAGTTCCAACAGGCAGCTAGATCTAATCCCACCTTCTGGTCAAAGCTCTGCCATATTCCTGATTAAAATCATGTGCAGCCCTAGTGCCAATCCCTTGTGTGGGTCCGTCCCCCACTGGTTTTCAAACTGATCCCAGAGCAGAAATACTTAAAATCAGGACCTTTGGTGATCAGGGAGCAGAAGAAGCTGCCGATTGCAAGATCCAATCTGAGTCGGTCACCGGGATCAACTCAAGATTGGATCCTGCAACTTTATCCTAGAACATGTAAACTGCAGTTCATTTTTTTAAAAAATTTGAGAAGCAACCTTATAACCAGATTATGCATTTGCAACTCAAACTAACATGCATTTGGAAGCTGGAGCTGAATTATTTGGAAAACTCTTACTTCTGGATCTCCACCACAGGGGCAGAAAACTTTTTTTTTTTAAAGACGCGTGCAATATTTGATCTCCCAATTCTGCTTTTTTGGGTCTGATTGTGGTTTTTTTTTTTCTTCTTCCACCTTCTCACAGGCTTCCTAAGCTACCTCTGCCCTTTTTTTTTTGCTTCCAACCCGAAGACGCTTCTGAATAAAGCCATTTCCCTTGCATTTAATGCTCTTTGCTAAAATGTTCACCATCACATTGTTCGTGGCCAGTTAGATAAGCCACTGTAGGAACATCCCACCCACACCCTCCCAGCCAGCCCCCCAATTTTGCCCTGGTATGAGATGCTGAACCACGAACTGCGTGGGTGGGTTTGGAATGATCTGTGGGTTGGTTGAATCAGAGCAGTTTGGGGGGAAAAAATCCAGATTTTCCATCTTGACTTACAACCAGTATGAAAATCCTCCATGTTAAGCCAGTTAGGGGATGGGTGTATTTTCTAGAGACCACAATCTCCCAAAAATGTCCAATTTGGTCCCTCCAAAGCATTCTGGGTGGTTTTATTTATTTCCGGCATCTTCTTAATCAGAAAATACCAGTTAAGTCCAATTGAGCCCAACATTTCTGCTGCTAAGCCAGACAGTGGTTAATTCTTACCCCCATTTTACCACCTGTCCTCCTACGATTGTTAAGCCAATTGCTGTATTAATTTAGTCACACAGCGGTGAAGCAAATCGGGCTTTAACCTGGCTTGTCAGAAGGTTGTAAAAGGATACCGCAATCATCATAAATCCGAGTCAGCACCCACATTTTCATGTTTGTGGGAACGCTGCAACAGTTGCGAAGAGTAAAGACCTGCTGGCAATGCCTTTTTTTTTTTCAAATTTTTAAACAAATGGTTGTAACTCAAGAACTACCTGTACGGTAAGGGTTTTTAAAACTCTTTAAAAAAATTAAAATAAACCATGTTTCCCCTTTCTACTGACACCTTAGAAAGCCAAAACGTGCCAAGGATTGTTGGAGAGTTTCTTCTCTTCAGTCTCGAAATAAAATGAATAATTGAGCTCTTTCAACCCACACACCTCCAGCTCCTGCGGCGTACAATGTTTATTATTTATGGTGGTGTTTATAGAACTACCCTGGCTATTCTGCTCAGCACAAGAAAGCAAGGGTGGCCATTTATTTTTCTCTTTCTGTTATCTTGCTGGATTTCTCTTCTCCGCCGTAATACATATTTAATCAGTTTGATCCAGGTGAGAAAAGCTCTTTGAATATTAAACTAGCGTGGAGACTTCTTTCTTCCTTTTTCCCCAAAAAAGGTATGTCAAGATTTCTTTCAGCTGCCTGTAAACAACTCCTACACATTTTTTCGTGCGAGATGTCCAGGTATTAAAATGGGATTTCATTTTAACCATCCCTGGTTTTTTTAAGGTTTGCAAACCAGAGACGGTTGGTATCAGGGTTTAATCCCCCTAAAGGCAGGTTTTAAGGAGTGGGGGGAGGAGGCTAAGATTCACCTTCATAGCCAAATGGAATATGGAAAATGGCCTTTAGAGGCTTTAGAACAGTGTTTCAAATCATTTCTTTTTTTCAACTAGAAAAACAAAACACAAAATCTGTTAAAGTTGTTTTTTAAGTAGGTCCCGGAGTGTTTGATCAAGAGGCAAAGTTCGAGTGATGGAAAATTGGGTCCAAGTGAACTCCTCCCCCCCCTTTTTTTAAAATTACATTTATATGCCGCCCTTCTCCGAAGACTCAGGGCGGCTTACAATTTTTTGGGATACAACCCAGTGTGCTCAGCAATAGCCTTCATTCCATTGTATATGCCTGCTTATTACTAAGTGGCATTTTAACAAGGTCAGCTTATTGCCCCCAACAATCTTGGGTCCTCAATTTACCTACCCCGAGAGGATGGAAGGCTGAGTCAACCTTGAGCCTGGTGGGATTCGAGCCTACAGTAATTGCAGGCAGCTGGATCTTAAGAGCAGGCATTTAACAGCCTGAGCCACCAAGGCACCAAGATTTTAAAATCTTTCATAAAAGCCCAGCCCAAGTTTGAAAAATTCTGATTTAACACTCCATTTCCGCGTTGCAAGCCAGGTCCGATGCCACAAACCATTTGAAAAGCTTGAGACGCCACCTCAAAACAAGAAAGCAGCAAAAACTTTTATAAAGGAGAAAGAAAAGAAAAATTGTGCTTTTCAGCCCTTGGCGTCTCTAGATCCTACCGCAGGCATGTTACCAAGAAAGAGTTGATCCAAGCATTACTTTTGGATCTTCCCTTCAGGATCACATCCCTTCCTACTTCTAGTCAACCAAAAGACCCCTGATTCCATGGTGGTTGCTTTTTTTTGCCATGGAAGTTAGGTGAAAGTCCTGGTTGTTAAAAGAAATCCAGCTCCCCCCATTAACTTTGCTTGTTGGAAGCCAGCTGGGAACTGCACAAATGGGACATGGCAGGTGTCATAAATGACATGCTGCCTGCCAAGCACCCAACTTGTGACCACCTGGTTGTGGGGATGGGCTGTAAATGAGTTGTGTGGAGAACGGCCACGAGTTACATTTTTCAGCGATGCTGTAATCGAACACTCGCTAAAGGTTTTGAAAACCTTTCCCCAGGAAATTCAAAGCCACAGGAAAAAAAATATTTCAATTTCCTCTCTCCGCCCAGGCCTGCTGAAGTGGTGTCCTGGTGACCCTGTTATAGTTTTTCCCAAATGGTTATTTACAGGATGGCTTCAAATTAGCAGATTTATTCTGAAGGGGAAGGGGGGAGAAAGAAACACCTCTCGCCCCTAAGGTGAATGAAAAACAATATTTTTTTTTAATTTGTTCACAGTTAAACACAAGCAACTGCCTTGATGGATTAGAACATTCTAGTCAGGTCAGCAAAACACCCTCAGTTCATTTTTTGCTTGTGAAATGTCTTGTTTAGTTTCGATTGTACCATTTCGTAGCATCACTTCATCATCGCTGTGGGATTCCCCCCCCCTCTTTTTTAAAAAAGTCAATTTATTTATTTATTTTTAAATCATGCTTACAAAGAGGAAGGAAACGTTCATGTTTATAGACAGCTGGGTTTTTCGTTTTTTTTTTTTAAGGATTTAATTAAGCAGCCCATTTTTTTTTCCTTGAAGGAAACAAGGATTATTTTCAGCTTCCCTAATGAGAACTTTTCTCCCCTCCTTCCCCAAATTTGCAAAAAGGAGGGGAAAAAGGAGCCCAAAACAAGAACTTCCATTATGTACGCTACATCCATGATTCAAAGATAAGGATAAGGAGAGTAATTAATTCCTCCACTTTTTCTTGCTGGGGAGAAAAAAAATGGGATGGGGCAATTCCACTAATAATTCATTCTGAAGGTCATTTGCGTCTTTTCTAAAAGCCAACAAAGAAGGAACCGGGTTCTAACCTTGGAGGGAAAAGATGGCATGTTGACCACTGAAAAAAAGACAGGCCCTTTTGATTGACACTTAGAACGGTCTTCCTTCCTGAACGGTCTTCCTCCCATGAAGGTATTTCCAAACCCGGATAGCTAAAATGAGAAATAAGGTTTGGGGGGTGGGGGTGGAAAGACACCCCACCCCCCTGGGATAAGGAAGTTTTAAAAAAAAAGTCAGCCTCTTATCAGTGACCTGGATGGGGATCTGCAAATTCATCTATGAGAGTTTTGGGGTCTCCACAAACTGATGGGATTTCAACTCCCAGAATTCCTCAGCGTGGCTAGCTGGGAGTTCTGGGAGTTCGAAGTCAAGTTGCTGAAGTCTGGAGACCCCTCCCCAGGTGGGAAGGACCGTACCAAGTGTTCACAAAGACCGGGGGGGGGGTTATTCCAGGTGGAACACCTGTGGAATAAAGAAGTTGGGGAACTGACCTGGTTGGGCTGAAAAAGGTCAGAACTGGCTTCGCACACACAGAGGACTGCAGTTGATATACAAAGGACCCATTTTATATCAGTTTTAAGGGACTTGAAAGGGTGGGTGGGGGCGAAATGAACAGGTTCCCTTCTTTTTAAGGTCTCTAAACCTGGCCATTTTTAAGACTCGTGGACTTCAACTTCCAGAATGGCTGGCTGGGGAATTCTGGGAGTTGGAAGTCCAGAAGTCTTAAGAGTGGCCAAATCTGGGGAGCCCCTGCTTTAGAGAAGAGGGGCTTCCACAGGCATCAGCATTCCCTAAAACAACTACCATTTAACTCTCTGAGCCCGTACTTGGATAACACTACAGCCCACCTGCCTTCAGCCCATCCATAAAAAAAATGTAATAATAATAATAATAAAGCTGGAAAGGATAGAATAAGGCAGCTCACCATTTTTCCTCACACTCCGCCAGCCTGACCTCACACCGCTCACCTGAACACAGCATCATTAAACCCCATTGCACGCTTGCCATGTTTTTCCACTCAAACAACATCTATTTAAACTCACCGCCTTATTTGGAGAGACCTCAAGGAAGGGCTGAAGAAAGAGGCGTCTTTTTTTTTAAAAAAAGAGAAAGGTTTGGTTTAAGAAATGTACAAAGGACCACTGGAGGAAGAAGGGGGAAAAAGAGCAAGAAATGGCAATTTTGGGGGACCTTAGCAGCTTTCTCTGACGAAAAGGGCCTCCCCAAGACCTGGCTTTTTGTGCCCGAAGGGGTAGAAAATATTCAGAAACGGAAGGATGCCCTCTGTGGTTCTTAAGGATCAAGGTGTCACTCATGTTCTCCGCCCAAAGGGAAGGACACCCTTGTGAAAGAGACACAATGCAAAGGGGGAGGGAAAGCATTTGAATATTCAAAGGGCCAGGTTAAAATTCAAGAACCACAATTGCTGGCTTGCCAAGTTATCTCCTTCGAAGGTTTTGAGGATTTGGGGGAGAATTGTCCCAGGTCTGATCCATGTGCGTGCGTGCACACACACCACACACACACACACACCCTAGTCCCAATGGAAGTTCCAATCCAGAGAAAACCACTAAGTGCTTCAGACCGATGGGTTTTGGTGTTCCACCCTGGACACTGGAGAATGCTGGGAGGCGCCCAGCAAGAGACCATCTGACAAGTAACCAGAGATTGGGTTATTAAAAAAAAGAAAAGGAAGGATAAACCTCATCTTTGGGTTCAGGTGGAATAGAAAACCGGCAAAGCAGATTCTCCTCGTTTGGAGGAGACACACAGGGGAAAGGTGGGGAAAAGAATGGATTTCCCCCCCATAAATCTCCTCCTATTATAAAACACTCACCCATCGACAAGAGGCTGCCTCTTCCTTTCCATTTAACAGAGCTCAAGCCAGGCCAGTATCAGCTTATCCGACTAGGGAGAAACAGAGCTGAAGAGAATAAAGTGTAAAGAGAAATAGTGTTTTGAGAGGACTCTGCAGGGCGGCTTCTCAAACGCAAGGAGCCGCTCTTCCAAAAACAAAACAAAAAAAATTATATCCACACAAAGAAAAATGGGGAGGGGAACCACTTTGGTGTGTGTGTGTGTGTGTGTGTGTGTGTGTGTGGAGGGAGCAGGGGTCGTTTCAAAAGGGAAGGAGGAAGGTGGGGGGGGGAATGCAGATCGAAATCCTAAAGGTAGGATTTTAAACCACATCAACATCAGAGCAGAGTCCAGCAGGGCTGCGAGTATTGGGCCCTTTTTAAAAAAATAATCTTATTTTTGGGGTGGGGGAGAACCATCACCTGCGAAAGGGGATGGGGAGGGGAGCAAGATGGCTACCAACCCCGATTGAGGACCGGTGGGGGCGCAGTCCTTCAGAGTCAGCAGGCAAACACTTCCCCCCCCTCCACTCCCCCCCGTTCCCGATCCGCTCAGCGAGGCCCGCTAATCTATTGCACAAAAGTTCATTCGGCGGGAGGCCAAAGGGAAAGGTGTCGAAAGACGGCAGAGGGGGAGGGACGACAAAGAGCAGATCGGGCATCCATCCCAAGTTCCCCACTCCCACCCACCCACCCCCGCTCCGGCTCCCGTGGCAGAGGAGTCGTCCACGGGACTTCTAGAACGTTGAAAGCTTCTCGTTTAAAACACATGCACTCCTGGGGTGCCTCTCCCGCTCCAAGACCGAGATTATGAAAAGTTAACACTGATTTCTTTTTCTTTCTTTCTTTCTTTCTTTCTTTCTTTCTTTCTTTCTTTCTTTCTTTCTTTCTTTCTTTCTTTCTTTCTTTCCCTCCCACCCCTGCCTCACTGGACACCCCACCCCGCACGCTCTCCCGGCTTAGCTGTGACCGTGATGGGATTCGTTGTAGTCCATTATGTGAAGCGATTCGACGCTGCTTTCTTGATTTCGGGAAGGCGGGTTCCGGGGCCGGGAAGGGGTGGCCCCGGCTTCTAGGCCGGGCCCCTTGCACAACTCAGTCTTTAGCGTGCCGCAGAGGCTCTGGATGGCCCCTGTCTTGCCGCAGACTGGCTCTCGCCTATTATTGAAGAGTTCGGGCTTTCATGCCGAGGAAGCTCTCTGAACTTGGGAAGGAACCCACCGTCAGTCGGCTACGGGGGGCAGGAGGCGCCTGCCGTGCAGAGGCCTCCCAGCTGCTGTTGTTGAACTGTCTGCCTCGTTCGCCGGGGGCCTTTTCTGGACTGGATCCGCCGCTGTTGCCTTTACTGCTGCTGCTGCTGCTGCTGCTGCTGCTATTGTGAGCCTGGGGGCACGAAGAGTTGGCCGCCCCATTCCTGTCCAGCATTTCTTCGCTGCATCCGGCAACTGGGTGACACAGGCCTTCGTTCGCCCCTGACAGCCTGTGGGGAAGGACAAGCAGTGGGTGAGGATTGTAGCATTGCAGACTGAACTTGCATTCTGTCAGCAGTTCGATCCTGACCGGCTCGAGGTTTGACTCAGCCTTCCCTCCTTCCGAGGTGGGTAAAATGAAGACCCCGATTCTTGGGGGCAAAAGGCTGAGTCTGTAAACCAATTAGAGAGGGCTGGAAAGCACCGTGAAGTGGTATATATGTGCTATTGCTAAATAAGTGCTAAAATCTTTATCTTATTTTCTTTATCTTATCTTCATCTTATCTTCATCTTATCTTATTGTATCCCATCCATCCATCATCTATCCTATCCATCCATCATCTATCGCTATATAAGAATTGTGGTGGCGCAGTGGTTAGAATGCAGTATTGCAGGCAAATTCTGCATTCCACTGTCAGAAGTTCGATCCTGACCGGCTCAAGGTTGACCATTCAGGTCAGTAAGAAGCCAGAA
This sequence comes from Naja naja, assembly GCA_009733165.1. Taxonomy (NCBI): domain Eukaryota; kingdom Metazoa; phylum Chordata; class Lepidosauria; order Squamata; family Elapidae; genus Naja; species Naja naja. The sequence goes on from CM019157.1 coordinate 7,397,791, forward strand.
AAAGAGGCCAGGGTTTGCCCGGAGGGGGGGGGGGGCGTTTACCTTTCTTCAGCCATTTCTGCCGTTTCCATTTTGTCCTCCTCCTGTTTCTTCTGCGACCGGTCGCTATCCAGGCAACTGTACAGGCGTAATATCTCCAGTTGAAAGGTTTGCGTGATCTGTTTCTGCGCTCTGTACTGTTGCTCGACAGTCTGCAGCTTGTTCCTGCAATGGACAAGAAGCCACTTAGAACCGAACCGAACCGAGTGGAACACTAATCAACACAAGTGTGATTAGACACACACAAGGAATTTGACTCCGGTGCGGAAGCTCTCAAGTCTACAGGAACGAGTTCTTGACTTACTACAAGGGTGTCAAACTCAAGGCCCGGGGCCCTCGATCTGGCCCGCAGGACCGCCCCAGAAATAGCAAAGGACTGGCCCGCCATGCCTCTGCCACCAAAAACAGAGCTCGGGTAAGCCACGTGTATCTCCCCCGGCCCTGTTTTTGCTGGTAGGTCATCGTAGCTGAAAATGGGGCCCGAGGTGGGAGGATATGCGTGGCCCACCTGAGCTCTGTTTTCACTGGCAGGGGGCTGCAGGAATCCGTGGCAGCCAAAAACAGAGCTCAGGAGCCCGTTTTCGTTGGCAGAGCGCTCGGTGCCGCCACAGGGGCCCCCGACATGACTGAGGTCAAGCTGGCCATGCCCACCGCGGCCCCCGAGGTCAAGCACAACCCTGATGTGGCCCTCAATGAAATCGAGTTTTGACACCCCGGACTTAGAACCATTCCATCGTTAGCGGTTTTACACAACTAACGCATAGCAAACCCTTTGGCCTTACTGCTCTTTTTGCATATTTAGTATTTAATGACTATGGGCCTCGCAGCTTAAGGACTGATACTGATATTGTGACATTACAAAGGATTGGTATGGATATTATAAGCTTGATTCGATTTGACCCACAGCAGTTGGTTTAGTGACTGCTCGAAGTTGCAACGGCACTGGAAAATGGGACCCAGGCCCATTTTTCACACTTGTGACCGTTGCAACACCTCCATGGCCACGGGATCCAAATTCAGATGCTTGGCAACCGGCTCATATTTATGACGGCTGCCCTGCCCTGAGGTCATGTGATCTCCAGGCAATGTCAATAGGGAAGCCAGATTTACTTAACTGTTGTTGCTAATTTAAACAATTGCAGTGGCGGTAAAAGTGGAGCAAAACGGACTTAACAGCGCTAACATAAATTCTGGTCTCAAGTACTCTTCCCCCTCCATTCCTTCTAGCACTGATGACGTTACCTAGTTGGGTTACAAAACATCTGCAGGAAAACCACCAAGCTCAGAGAGTACCAAAGACACTGCTATACTTTCTAAGTTAGCCTAGGGCTTCCTGCAAAGCAAAGCAAAGCCAAAGAGGGCATTCATCAAGGCAACCTGGCTTGGACGTTGACATCCTCCAGATATTTCTTCTGCTCCAGTAATAGGTGATCCTTCTTGGTAAGCTGAGATTCCAGTTCTGTAATCCGGTTCTGAGACGCTTCCACTTGCTGATTCTGGAGGAGGAGGAAGGATTTGGCTCTCTCCAGCTCCTTCCGGAAGGCCGTCTGCATGATCCCCACTTCCTGGAGGAAGAGAAGAAGACGGAAACTCAGCATCGGGAGGCACCTCCCAAGGGAAGACAAACAGTATCCGGGTTCAAAATACAGAATAGGTTGGAAGGCTTTGTAGTCTTGTATTCATCATCTTCTTCTAACGACCCCATAATCCCTTGCATTGGGGTGGAGTCTGGGCAGATGAATGGACCGGAGTGTTGACTGGCCGGATGCCTTTCCTGTTGCCGATGCGGAGGTATATTCAGCGGATATATTCTCATCGTGCCCAGAGAGAGAAATAACTGCCTCTACCTAGGATCAAACTCACAGCCTCCTGATTGTGAGGCGAGAGCCCCGCCTCTAGGCCATTGCACCGCTGTGTACACTCCTTGGAGATCCTGTAGTACAATTCCCCCCATTTAAGCAGGAGAACCTATGTAACATTCTGGATAACTGGCTGTCCAGTCTCTTGTTGAAAACCTCCAGTGATGGAGCAGCCGCAATTTCTAGAGGCAAGCCACTGCACCGATTAATTGTTCTCCCCGACAGGAAATTTCTCCTTAATTCTAGGTTGGATCTGGTGCAGTGGCTTGCCTTGGTAGCTCAGGCTGTTAAATGCCTGCTCTTAAGATCCAGATGCCTACAATTATTGTAGGCTCGAATCCCACCAGGCTCAAGGTTGACTCAGCCTTCCATCCTCTCAGGGTAGGTAAATTGAGGACCCAAGATTGTTGGGGGCAATTAGCTGACCTTGTAAAAATGCCGCTTAGTAATAAGCAGGCATATACAATGGAATGAAGGCTATTGCTGAGCACATTGGGTTGTGCTCCAAAATTGTAAGCCCCTGAGTCTTCGGAGAAGGGCGGCATATAAATGTAATTAAAAAAAAAAAAAAAAATCTCTCTCTGATAGGTTTGCTTTTAGGAGCTTTGGAAAATAGCTTGACCCCTTCTTCTCTGTGGCAGCCCTTCAAAAGATTGGAAGACGGCTATCATGACCCACCCCGCCCAGCCCGTCTCTTCATTAGACTAGACCAGGGGTGGGATCCGACAGGGTTAACTACCGGTTCAGTGATTTACCATGTGCTTCCCTGCACGCCGCATGCAAACGCCTCGCACGGCAGCTGAGGTTGAAAAAGCAGGAAGTAAAGGTCAGGTAAGAGCCCGGGTAGGCGGGCGCGCCAAAACAGCAGCAGACATAGAACCGGTTCTATGTCTGCTGCTCTTCAGAGCTACCGGTTCTACAGAGCCGGACAGACCCGGTAGAATCCCACCCCTGGACTAGACCCACCCAATTCCTGCAACTGTTCTTTGTATGTTTCAGCCTCCAGCCCTCGCTTATCATTTTTGTCGCTCTTCTCTGCACTCTTTCTAGAATCTCCACGTCTTTATTTTTTTTCCCGCAAGAGATTGTGAACCATGGTATCCCCAAGACATCAGAACGTCTGGATTTTGTTCTCAGGGGCCGAAAGAAAAGCCAGCCAGCTGCGGGGCAGGTCGGCAACTAACGCGAATCGGGTCTAGCAAAGTTACCTTGGTGGTGTCGGCATGCTTGTTCTGAAGCTGTTCCAGGTACAGTTCGTTCACCTCTCCGAGCACCAGCAGCTGCCTGTTCAAAAACTCCATCTGCTGTTGCACGGACTCGCTGTTGGAAAGCTGGATGGAGGAGAAGATATTTAAGGCGTCTCTTTGAAGCCGTTCCACTGATCAGTTGGTCTATCAGGAAATTTCTCCTTAGTTCACTCCTGGATTAGTTTCCATCCCTTCTTGTCCTGCCTTCAGGTGTTTTGGAGAATAGCTTGACTCCCTCTTCTTTGAGGCAGCCCCTCAGATATTGTAACACTGCTATCATGTCTCCTCTAGTTCTCCTTATCATTAAACCAGACATCCCCAATTCCTGCAACCGTTCTTCGCATGTTTTAGCCTCCAGTCCCCTAATCCTCTCTGTGGCTCTTCTCTGTGCTCTTCCTAGTCTCGACATCTTTTGTACATCACGACGGCCAAAACCGGATGCCGTATTCCAAGGGTGGCCTTACCAAGGCGTACAACCTGTTGCATGGGTTCCTATTTGTTTGTGTGTTTTCAAGGGTGTGCAAAGGGCAATTACCCACCCAATTCCCCGCCCACCCGCCCACCCGCGCAGAAATTATGCTGCCTTGAGCTCCTGAGAGGAAAAGCAGGAAACCTGGAAGTAGCCCGAGCTCTTTTTACCTTTTGTGAAACTTGGCTCAGCAGCAATTTTGTGTGGCACACCTTGTTGTTGGATTTTTTCAGCTCAGACCGCAAATCTCGGATTACGGTGGAACAATCTTCCAGTTTGGTCTGGTTAAGCAATAAAAGGACATCCGTTCGTCCAGTTTTTGCAAGGATCCCCGTCGTAATTCAATCGTTTATATCCAGCCTTTATTATTTTTAGAATAAAGTTCAAGGAGGCAAATGCACGCTATTCTCTTCCCACCTATTTTCCCCATAACAGCCACCCTCCTGTGAAGTGGCGTGGGCGGAGAGAGACTGGCCCGAAGCCAGCCAGCCAGCCAGCCAGCTTTCATGCCTAAGTTGGGACTAGAACTGCCAGTCATGACTGGCCCAAGGTCAGCCCAGCTGGCCTTCTTAGCTAAGGAGGGACTTGAACTCACGATATCTTGCTTTCTGGCTTGGTGCCCTAAGTACTAGACCCAAGTGGGGTGAATCTAGTGGGGAGGATGTGTTTTCTAAAGCACCCTGATTTGGGGGAGGGGGTGTGGTTTTTTTGGCGGGGGTGGATAAGGGCAGAAGGAATCCTCTGAGAAAACCACTCTGTGTAGGCCCCAGCTAAGATTGTTACCTTCAGCTCCTGGCTCTGGTTGTAATATTCCTCCCGTTCGTGCTGAAGCTGTCGGATCTGGCTGTGGAGCTGAGCCACCATGCCGTCGCATTCTTCCTGGAACAGGCGGTGTTTGGCTTGCTCCTTCTGAAGGCTGAGCTTCAGGGTCTGGATGTCCTTCTCCTGGAGGTGCAGCTGGTCTTTCTGTCCAGAGGGAGAGGTCAGGAGTCAAAGGTCGCACCCTGCCCACCTCGGCTGTTGTGCTCATTCGCAGGGAAACAATTTATTAGACCCTGGCTTATCTCATCTATCAAATGTATCTGTGCTCACCTCAAGATAGGATGGATGGATGGATGATTTTCTTGAAATAAGACATACATAGAGATAGAGACAGAGAGAGACAGAGAAAGAGAGAGATACCGATTAGATAGATAGATAGATAGATAGATAGATAGATAGATAGACAGATAGATAGATAGATAGATAGATAGATAGATAGATAGATAGATAGATAGATCGATTAGAGAAAGAGAAAGAGAGGATGGATGGATAGATGGAGAGATGGATGGATGAATAGATGGATAAAGAGATGATGGATGGATGATGGATGGATGGATGGATGGATGGATGGATAAATAGATGGAGACAGTGGTTAGAAGGAATAGATGGATGGATGAAGAGATGGATGGATATAGATAGTGACAGAAGAGATGGATAGATGAAAGACATGGAGATGGATGGACAGAAGAAATGGGTAGATGGATAAGAGACACGGATGGATGGAGAGGTTAGATCTAAATCTTTTCACCGCCAGGAATCGCACAGGGCAATGGCTCAACCCACCCCAGGGGTCACGCGGGGAACCGCAACGAAAGGCCCAGAGGCAGCAGGAGATGCCCAGCTGGCTCACCATGGCCGCGTTGTGTTCCTCGAGGGCAGCCGCTTTGATCACTTTCCGCAGGAGGCGCCTGTTCCGGACAGCGTGCTGCTGCCTCTTGAAGCGCTCGTACAGCAGCTGGTTATGCAGCAGCCGCAGCTGATTCTGGAGGGTGTGAATCTCATCGGAAGGAGGGGAACCTGAGACCAGCCAACAAGAAAGACAGCCTTTCTCCACCGCATATGGAAGTGTATCTTAACCTTGCCCACTTTAAGAGCTGTGGGCTTCAACTCCCAGAATAACCCCAGCCTCTTTGTAAACCAGGTGATTCCGGCATCCACCCCCATTCAAATCATGAGTCTCAAGCCGCATCTCTCAGAGTTTAAAGATTTATTAGGAGTGAACATGCCGGTGCTACCTGGGTGTAGCTGACTCTGAGACACATCATTCATTTCCCCCACCCCCTGGATGTATATTCTCCAATGGGACACATCCATAGCCAAGAGTCATCAATCATGCTCTCCAGTAATAATCTTGCGAGCCAGAAGCTTCAGTCGCCTAGAAATTATCTATGAAATATTTAAGGAACGCACTGCTTCCCCCACACTCCCTTTCTGCTGGCAACTCTAAAAGACTAGAGAAATATTTTTGAGTTGACACCAGGGTTTCTCCACCTTGGCCGCTTTAAGCTGGGTGGGCTTCCACTCCCAGAATAATCCCAGCATGTTTGTCACCTGACCTACAGGTAGGGTTCAAATTATGAATTAAGAAATTGTGGGTTAACCCAGGAGGAGGCACAGAAACCTGAAGGCCAAGATCATCAATTTCTGAGATCCTAAGTGGAAAAATTTTGCTCACCTCCAAAGTGAGTCCAATCAGCGGATCTGCTGGGCAACGATAACCTAAAAATGAGAATATATATATCTATATATCTATATATATATATCTCTCTCAGCTGCTCTCTGAAGTCTCGGACCATTGGTGGAAATTCACTCGAGATTTTATCACGGGTGGGAAAGGGTCAACGGATAGGTGTAAGGTTCACTACTGGGCACAGGTAAAGGTTCCCCTCGCACCTATGTGCTAGTCGTTCCCGGCTCTAGGGGGGCGGTGCTCATCTCCGTTTCAAAGCCAAAGAAGAGCCAGCGCTGTCCAAAGACGTCCCCATGGTCATGTGGCCGGCAGGACTCAAAGCCAAAGGGGCACAGAATGCTGTTCCCTTCCCACCAAAGGGATCCCTGTTTTTCTACCTGCATTTTTACATGCTTTCTAACTGCTAGGTTGGCAGAAGCTGGGACAAGGAACAGGAGCTCATTCCGCAACGTGGCGCTGGGGATTCAAACCGCCGAATTGCCGACCTTTTGGATCGACAAGCTCAGCGTCTTAGACACTGAGCCACCGTGTCCCTCCAACAGGGCACAGGGCCTGGTTATTTGAGGGACCTGCCCCAATCTGCCTGGCCAGATCAATGCTGCAGGATCAGCACACCAAGTCTTTGGCTTTTGACCAAGATTGGAGCCCAAAACTTCTGTTGTTAAGTGAGATATTTTAAGTGAGCTTTGTCCCGTTTTATGACCTTTTTGGCTAACTTTGGACAGTCACTAAATGAACGGCTGGTAAGTCAAGGGCTACCTGTACAGGTAAGCCCTGGACTTACAACAGTTCATTTAATGACCATTCAAAGTTGCCATGGCACTGAAAAGTTTGACTTTTGACCGTTTTTCAGAGTCATGGCCTTGACGGCAGCCTCCCTGGGATCCCGTGAACAAAATCCAGTCGCTTGGCAACCGGTTCCTATTTACGACCGTTGCTGTGTCCCTACAATCACACGACCTCCCGACGAGCCAAGCCAACAGGGGAAGCCAGATTCACTTAACAACCAGGTTACTAACTTAACGACCGTGGCTGTTCGCTTAACAAGCGTGGCCAGAAAGGCGGTGAAACGAGGGGCGGAGCTTGCTTAACAGCAAGGGGTTTGTTGTGGTCACAAGTCAAGGATCACCTGGATTTCCCAGATACGGGAATGAAAAGGCTGGTTTGTGGGGAGATTATAAATTGTGGTGACGGGACTGCAAACGGCCGTCAACGCAGGTCAGTTGCTAAGCCAGCTTATTGTCCGGAGCTACTCCAGTGAAGCCACAAGCCACTTACTTGTTGAGTTCCCGGCTGTGAACATCCGCCCCGTGTTGGAGCAGCCGGTCTAAGATGTGCAAAGGGGAAGCAGAAAGGAAGACGCCATCCTCCAGTCCCCCCTTGCATTTTTTCAGCAGCTCTTCCGTCTTCCGGCTGACAAACAGGTAGGCCGTTTTAGGTAATGCCACCTCAAACAGGTGCTCGTATCCAGGGAGCTGATGGCTCCCGAGGCCAGGCCTCTGGCGAGCGGGGATTTTGCAAGGGCTGGGGGTCCAAAGGCCCGGATCCGGGGAGGCCCACAGTTCCTGGACTCCCGCAGGAATTTCTTCGGCATCCCGGCAGGGCCGCTCGATGGGCGTGAAGGCTTGCTTCGGAGTATCCCGCGGGCCTTCGAGCCCGGATTGGTCCAGGAAAGAGGCCGAAGGCTCGGCGTTCGAAAACGGTCCCGCGGCGGTTGAAGCGACCGACTGAGATTTCCGAGAGCCGGAGAGATTCTCGCTGGATTGGTAGAACGGAGAATCAAATCCGCCCCTCGGCACTACGGGCTCGGCCTCCGCGTCGGTGATCTCAGAGATTTCGTTCGAGATGGCTTCTGGAGAAAAGGAGGAATAATTGTCACGCCCCTGTCGGAGTCTGAATCCGGAACAGATGACAGGGAAGCGGGGGGAGTGGCTCTGTTGGCTGTGGAAGAAACTAGGGAAGGGCAAAGCCAGGCTGGGCAGAGCAGGGGAGAGGTAGAACAAGGGAGAGGGAGTTCAGAGGAAGACCCAGGCCCACCCCACTCTTCATCCTAGGGAATGTAGGGAAGAACAGAGGAGAGAGCAACATGGATTGTGTGGCTTACGAGGGAGGAAAGGGCCCTGATTCCCTTCACAAGACACACCTGGGAAGGGAGTTTAAAGGAGAACCAATTGGAAGGGGTGTTAGTCAGGAACAAACGCTGAGTTTAATCTAGCGTTGGCTGCTGTTATCAGAGTTCCTGGCATCCTCCCAACTGGTCTGATTTTCTGTCATGTTACTTCACTTCTGGAACCCTTTATCTCACTCTGCCGAATTTATTACCTTATCTTACTTTGTTGGATTTATAGCTTTAAGGTTTTTGGTTTACACCATTTTGGATTGGAATATCTGCAGCCAAAGGCTGTTGCAGGTTCCTGGGAGAGTTTTTCTCCAGACCAGAAAGTAACTGGAACATTGGGGGCAAAGTTGGAGCTAATAAAGGGACCTCTGCTTATTATCTGGCTGTGTTGCCTTTGTGCCACGCCCCGGGTCATCACTGTGTTTATTGAGGCCTAATCCTGTCTCCTTCAGAAGGACAGAAAGTGCAGCTGACATTCAAAGCAACCACATATATTCACCTTCCTCTCGGTCTTTCTCTCCGCTGTCTTCACACGAGGCCTCCAGATTATCTAGGATGTTGGGCAGGTCGCTTAAAGTTACAGAATTTTTACTGCCTTGGGAGTCTGGATAGACAAGGTCAAAAAAAAAGGAGAAAACATAAAAGGAAATTCAACATTACTTTACTAATACAAATATATTCCATCATTACTTTACTAATACAAATATTTTCCCCATGCCAAAAGTTTGCTCCAGACTTGCTCCAACTGCTATCAAAAGTAGGTAAACTCAACTACAGGCAGTCTTCGACATATGGCCATAATGGAACCTCCCCATTGTGGTCATAAGTCGAGGACTATCTGTATGAGACACCCTGACAAGAAAGCTCAGAGTTCTGGTTTGTTCCCTTCTCAAGGGAACCCAACACTGAAAGCCAAGAAGAGACTACAGGTAAGTGCTCCACTTATGACCGCAATTGAGGCCAACACTTCTGCTGCTAAGTGAGACATTGTTTAAGTGAGTTTGCCCTCCCCCATTTTACGACCTTAAGTGAATCACTGCAGTTGTTAAGCTAGGAACACGGTTGTTAAGTGAACCTCTCGCTTGTCAGAAGTATGGAAAAGGGGATCACGTGACCCGGGGATGCTGCAACTGTCATAAATATGAATCAGCTGCCAAGCATCTGAATTTGGTTCACGTGGCCACAGGGATGCTGCAATGGTCGTTAAGTGTGAAAAACAGCTGTAAGTCACTGTTTTCTGTGCCGTTGTAACTTTGAATGGTCACTAAATGAATTTTTCGAAGTCAAGGACCCCCTGTGGATAATATTTAACCTGGGCATGTTAGGAAGGGAATGAATCAAGACTGAGCTTCATCAGAGGTTTTCAAACTGCTCCACTCAAGAGGGAGAGGCTCAAAGGAACAGTCCGGTTCTGAAGACGTATACCATGCAAATTTGGTCAATAATAATGAAAACATATGGGAAAAAAAGGGAAATTATTTAGCACAAAAACTCACCTAAAGTTCTGATATTTTGCTGTCGGGACAGAAAAGGCCTCGTGAGATCTGCTTTTTCCTCCTGGAGGGGGGAAAATGAAGATTTAATTCAAATTTAACTGCAGAGACAGGCACTTTTAACTGCACCCTCCTTTCCAAGAGGTGGAATTCAACTCCCAGAATCCCCCCAGCCTGCCTAGCTACCACAGAGGGTTCTGGGATTGAAATCTGCCCACCTGGAGGATGGGTCCTGGCAGGGGAAAACCGATTTGGGCTCTTAACTGAAAGTGGAAATAAAGTCAGGTGGGAAGAATTATTGTGCTTAAATTTTCCTCTACAGGTAGTCCTCAACTTATAGGACCACAACCGAAGCCGAAATCACCAGTTGCTGAGTGAAATGGTTGTTAGGTTTTACAATCTTTCTTGCCACCATTGTTAAGTGAATCACCGCAGTTGTTAAATAACATGGATTGTTTTAGTGAATCTGGCTTCTCCATGGACTTGGCTTGCCAGAAGGTCCCAAAAGGGGATCGTGTCATAAGTGTTGGGTCCGTTGCCAAGCCCCTGGATTCTGATCATGTGACCAAGCAGCTGTTGCAACAGTCATAAGTGTGAAAAACAAGTCGCTTTTTTTCCCCAGTGCCATTCTAAACTTTGAATGGACACTAAATGAACAGTTGTTGAGAACTCTCTGCAATTTCCAAGACAAGGCAATGGATTTGGGGCAGCCGTCCGGCTCTCCGTTATAGAGCAATTTGAAAGAAAAAAGAAGTCAAAATACAAACCCACAGAATGGTTCAAACCAACCTGGATTTCTTACCCCGAAGGCGAAGCGTGAAGCAAAATTGGAAACAGCCCATCTAGCATCACCAAGCATTGTCCAGTTGGGCCAAACCAACCCAGTTTATTGGAAATTGAAAGTACATTCCATAAATAGTTTTTCAAAGATAGTAACTAGGTGACTGAAGTTTCTGCCGCGCAAATATCTAACTGGAGAACGAGATTGATGACTCTGGGCTATGGAGGTGTCCCATTGGAGAATATGGATTATGATACACCCAGGGGGTAGGGGGAAACCAGGGTCAAGGATGACAGTGAATTGTGTGTCTCAGAGTCAGCTGCACCCAGGTAGTGCCGGACAGTTTAACTCCCACTAAATCCCACTTCCAAATCCTTTGGAAGTTTTGGAAGTTTGGCTCGAGACTCAGGATTTAATTGGGGTGACTGCCGGAATCCTGAAAGCTAGCCAACTCTCATAATTCACACCTGACGCCAGGACACCCTGCTCGTAATGGTAGCTTTTACCTTCTTTGAAGGTGCAGCAGTGGTCGCAGGAACTGAACTCAGAACCGAATCATCTGAAATGGCAGAGGAGAAGAGAGATAGATGGCTGCCCCTGTTGGGATGTTTCCTTTCCCCAACAGGGGATTTCCAAACAAGTTTAGCGAATTTTAGCAAAAGAAGAACCAAACACAGGCAAGCCCTTGGTCTTATTATTACTATTTTTCTTAAAGAAAAGAAGAAAAAAATTCGCCCAGGGAGCCAGGCGGTCAGCAAAGCACATTCTAAGAAAAGCCAATTATTTTGCAAAGGAGACCTTTGACTTGACACCAACATTTTCTCCCCTGGAATAAAAGAAAGTGGGGAAGCCTCTATATGCTCCCTGGGGAAGTCTGCAGGGGCCCTTTTGTGAACGCACCCATCACACCCCACATTGCTGCGTTTTGAACGGTATCCGTCCTTCCTTAAAACAGCCCTTACAACCAAAAAATTGAGCCCAACTTTTCTGTTGCTAAGTGAGGACATCTGTTCAGCGAGCTTTGAAAAACGAGGTCGCAAGTCGCTTTTCTCAGTGCCGTGGCAACTTCGAACGGTCACTAAATGAACTGCTGTAAGTTGGGCACTACCTGTACTCATTTTCAGCTTCTTAAGCCCCTTTTCCCACCCTGCGCTCTCCCCTCCCCCTGAATAAATGTCCAAGTATACCAGAGGTATACCAGAGGTGGCTGAACGGAGGCCCTCCCCAGTCCAAGATTTCATGTCTGGGGCGAGGCGAAGAAATTGGGAAAAGGCCCTACATCATACCGGCTGCGCTGAAGAACTTGGTGCAAGGCTGGGAAGAAGTTTGCAAAGACTCCAGAACAAGACCAGGAGACGTTGGTGGGGTGGTCATGCCACAAACAGCAGAGGGGCTCCAGAAAGACACCTGAGAAACAAACCAAAGGGTTTCTGGTTACTCCAAAGGAAGAGGAGGAGGAGGAGGAGGAGGAGGAGGAGGAGGAGGAGGGGAAGGAAAAATGGCTTCTTGTAGCAATCTTGAGCTTCCCCCCACCTGCTCCCTTGTCCGAGGTTCACCATGGGTGGAAATCCATGGTGAACCTCCATCCACATTATTAATCCATCCATATTATTAATCCACCTGCAACTTCTGTAATCCTGTGGAAATCCCAACACTGGAGAACCACCTGTGTTATTATGGTGGTCGTGATGATGTCATCCATTCAGTCATGTCTGACTCTTGACCGATTCTGTTAATTCTATTAACTTACTTGGGATGACATGGAAATTCAACACTGGGCATCCACGCGGGTTTAGAGTAGAATAGAATTAACAGAGTTGGAAGGGACCTTGGAGGTCTTCTAGTCCAACCCCCCCTCCCTGCTCAAGCATGAGACCCTAGATCTCTTCAGACAAATGGCTGGCCAGTCTCTTCTTGAAACCTCCACGCAAAGAAGGCAGGTTAAAGTAGCCCGAAGAGCCCACTTGGCAAACCGGGCCCCTCAAACAACCTTTCCCCACAAAGGAAAGATTTCAACTTTGTCCCCCGAGGCTACAAATCCCACCCTCTTACCTGCTGAGGCTCAGTGGACAAACTTGAGGGCTGGGGGTTCAGGATGTGAGGTAGCTGCCCTGGTATCTGGGAGGGGACCAGCCGAGAAGCAGAGTAAGGGGTAGACGTCAAGGCTCCTGCAGTTAAAAGGGCAGAAAAGAAAAACCAGGATGTTAAGCTTAAGTCTGTTTCTCCCATTGATTTTGCTAGTCAAGAGACCCCACTCCCTGCAACAGTTCTAAGTGCAAGGACTGGTTGCAAGGTATTTGGTTCAGCATCGAGAGAGAGGGAGTAGTTGGCCTAATGCGAGAAATATTCAACAGAAGAGAATATACGTAGCTCAGGGCTGAACTGCGGGCTCCATGATGCTCTCTGAGCTTGAAGGTTTCCTTGCAGATGTTCCACGGCCCAACTAGGGAACGTCATCAGTGTTGAGGGAGTGTGGGGTTTGCTCGCTTTTTATATACAGATAAGCGGGGATTTGCACCAGAGAAACCATCAAGCAGAAACCAACACCCCAATCAAGGAACTACGAAGAAGATAATCACACACACACACCTTCCTCACCTAACAGGAAGCAAACCTCACTCACTAGCACGGATGATTTTATCTAGTTGGGTTAATGAGACGTCAGCAAGAAAACAACCCTGCTCAGAGAGCACCGAGGACACCAAATCCTCCGCTTTTCCCCTCCACTCTCTGACCCCGCTCCATTCTAGCACTGATGAGGTTACCTAGTGGAGTCATGAAACGCCTGCAATAAAACCACCAAGCTCAGACAGCGCCAAGGATCCCACTGTCCTTCTCTACGGCAAACCTGCAGCAGTTAATATATTTGGGAGGGTTAAAGCATCTTACCCAGACCATTTGGGGGAATCAGGTAAGGGGTGGCGTCGGGGTCGGCGGGGCGAAGCGACTGGTGTGTGCAGGCTTGTAGGGCGGTTGGGCAGTAGCCGTCTTCGTAGGATGCTTCTGCCGGATCCAGGGAGATCTTGGCACATTCAATCACAACGTCGTGCGTTTCTAGCCTCTTCCACCTATTGGAGGCACAAGCACCTGTCCGTTCTCACCTGCGCTGAGGCTCCCCACTTCAGAATGTTTTCCCGTCGTCCGAACGATGAGGGCGTCCGTAACCCAAGGGTCCGTTATCGGAGAAGGGAGCGTACGTACCTCCGAGGATCCAGCTCGTGGTCCTTGGAACCGGTCACCAACTCCGGATGGATACGGACGTGGCCCATCATTGGCTGAAAGGACAGCAAAGGGTGGGGGGGGGTGTCTCATAACGGGGGCAAAAGCAAGCACACACAGCTCAGCACTATGAGGGAAGGAGAAGGACGACGTTTTGGTTTGATCATAAAACGTCCCGTTCAGGATTGAACAATCCAACCCAAGAATAAGCTCCTTCCCAATATTCAAGAGGGGATCTGGTTTCCAGAGACTTGACCCAAAGCAGGACAATCACAAGACAAACTCAGCTCCAGAACTGGCCCGTTTCACTCTAGATTGGTACTGATACTGACTCCGAAAGGGAATCCTTCCCTGTTCCACTTGGAGAGCTTTAGATCTTCTGCAGGAAACATCCCAAGTTTTCCTTAAATTTAATTTAATCCAAAGGACGGGGTGGACCTCCGCTCTGTTCCCTCCTAGCCAGGGGTGGGCAGCTGGGAGCTCAGGAGAGCCCCTAGCTAAGACTCTGCGGGGCTCGGAGAGCCCCCAATAACCTCAGAAAGACAAGCAGCCAGGGAAAGTTCTTAATAGGCTTAATTGAACTTCTGGGCGTTCAGCCAAGAGCATTTCACACCTGGTAAAAGCGTGGCAAGCTAGATAAACAATCCACTCAGTGCTTGCAGGGAGAGCCATGGAGAAAATCAGATCACGTAGCCACTCGCCTCCAGGGGGATTAATTCCCAAATAATAAGAATCACGTAACTCATCAGAAACTCCACTAAGACTCCAAGATCCCTCTCACAGTCACCGTTATTAAGTCTGGTTTCACCCAGTCTTTTATTTAAGTCTTAAATGCACGAAATAATAAACAACTTTTCAGTATATTATCTTTTTTCAGGTAATTAGGGCAAAGAAGCAACATCAAGTTGGCCACACCCACCCAGTCACATGATCGCATAGCCACGCCCAGCCAGCCAGTCATTAGGGCAGAGAGCCCCTTGCTAAAAAATCTGAAGCCCACCCCTGCTCCTAGCTTTCTTTTAAGAAAGTTCTCCTCCCAAGCTAGCTAGGAGGCCTCAACCCGGTGAAATCAACGTGGTAAATCACCATCCCCAAGCTCTAAAATATACTTCCAACAGGGAGACCATTTGGTTACCTTGACCACCTCTTCAAAGGTCTCCAGGTTTTCCTTCATACTGTAGTGGGAGCGCAAAAAGGAGACAAAATTGCACGGGTACATTCCATAAAGGCGATGAAAGAGGGCGTACACGCTAGCATGGAGGTGGACCAGGTAGATCTCTGCCACGTGGCCTGGGGAGAAAGCCAACATCAGATGAGTCTGTCATCTGCACCTCTATAACTGTCTGGTTTGGCTCTGCAACTCAGCAAGACAGACACAGACTCCAGAGAGTAATTAGGGCTGCAGAAAAAACAATGGCCACCCACCTGCCTTCCATGGAGGACCTGTATGCTGCACGAGTCAAAAAGAGGGCTGTGAAAATACTTACAGACCCTCCCACCCTGATCACAAACTGTTTCAACTCCTACCTCAAAACGACGCTATAGAGCACTGCACACCAGAACAACGAGATGCAAGGGGAGTTTTCCCCTGAATGCCATCACTCTGCTAAACAAATAATTCCCTCAACATTGTCCAACTGTTTACAAAGTCTGCATTACTATTACTATTAATCTTCTCATTACTGTTTATCACCCATCCCCTCCCACTTGTGACTGTATGACTGTAATCTTGTTCCTTGTATCCTTACGATTTATACAGACTGTCTCCTAATATGATTTGATTGCTTATTGTACCCTATGACTATTATTTAGTGTTGGACCTGATGATTCTTGACTCTTGATGGATGTATTTTTTCTTTTATGTACACTGAGAGCATTTGCATCAAGACAATTCCTTGTGTGTCCAATCACACTTGGCCAATAAAGAACTTTATTCTATTCTATCAAACAAATCGGCCCATCAGCTCTTGCACAACTCTACACAACAGCCCCCACCCCCTGATTCTCTTTCGCTATCACCCTCCCCAATGCCCGATTCTGAAAACAACACAAGAACTCCCCTTGCTCAAAATGAAATTTGAGGGCCTCCATAAAGGTTCTTGGTAAGTTCTCCTTGAACTTCCTCCTTGCCTACAGCAAGGGAGAGAAATACAACCACAGAGAAGGTGCTACTTCAGCTTTCTCCCATGGAGCAGAACCTCAACAAACAGGATTTAAGGGAAGCGGCAATCCCAGTGTACAAATAGAGCCATGACCTCAAAGTATGGCCTGCTAACCGTAGGGAGAAAGTCTAGTAATGGGACTCAACACAACCTCCCCCTTAATTCAGATCAAGTTCTAAAAGGCAAACTGGACAGGCCAAAGAGGGTAAAAATGCAAGGAGTCCTTGACTTACGGCCACAATCGAGCCCAAAATTTCTGGGGCGAAGCCAGAGTTGTTAAGTGTATCTGTTCAAAGTTACTGGGGAAAAATTGACTTATGATTTTTTCCATACAGACGGCTGGAGTGTCCCCACGGTCCCGTGATCAAAATCCATACCTTTGGCCACTGGCTCATATTTATGACGGTGGCAGTGTCCCGGGGTCTTGCGATTCCCCCTTTTGCGACCCTCTGATGAAGACAACGGGAAAGCGAGACCCACTTAACCATGTTACTAACTTAGTAACTGTGGTGTATCACTTAACTGCTATGGCAAGAAAGGTCGTAAAATTTGGGGCAAAGTTCACTTACGTCTCACTAAGCAGCAGAAACGCTGTGCTCCCTTGTGCTTGTTGAAGATTACCTGTACCTGTACATGTCTTATCTATGACAATACTCCAAGGAAACACTTAATAATATTTAGTTGGAGATGGATGGGTGATGGACCAGCATTCTATCTAAAACCAGAGATTATTTTTCCCCTAACTGGGACCAACGGAACCAGAGCCACCTGGAACATCTCACCTGGGTTCTTCAGGTACCAAGATGAAAGGCGGCCGAAGATGCCAAAAAAGTCATGAAGGTACTGCTTCCCAGACTGAGGGATCATGGGTAGCAACGTGATTAACACCAGCACCCCCGTAGTGAGGACCACGACGTCGGTGTCAGTCTGTCATAAAAGGGAAAGCAAGGTTTTTTTGGAGAGTTCCACTGTCACTAGAGAAAACGACAAGTCCGCTGATTGATAATGTCGGGCTGGAGTAGCTGAAATTTCCCATTTCAAACTTCCTTCCACAGCCAATTTTTGGAAAGCTTACAAAAATGTTTCAAGGTCTAGACGGCAATGGAGATTCTCAGTCATCCTTTGTTTGTTTGTTTGTTTGTTTATTTATTTATTTATGTTTGAACTTGTATGCCGCCCCATCTCCGAAGACTCGGGGCGGCTCACAACTAAAAACACAGAACAATAAATATTTAAAAAAACCATTAAACCAAAGACAAGCCCAAATATAAAAACATGACGATAATAAACATTAAACCCTCCCTCCCCAGGGAGGGTCACAGCCCGGGTTGGTCAATAACCAGGTCTTTAATTCACGGCGGAAGGTGCGGAGATCAGGGGCCAGGCGGAGCTCCAGAGGCAGTTGATTCCAGAGGTCGGGGGCCGCGACAGAAAAGGCTCGTCGTCGGGGAGTCACCAGCCGGCATTGACCTGCCGACGGGACCCCTAGGAGTCCTTGCCTATGAGCTCGCACGGGGCGGCCGGCACTAGCTATCGGAAGGAGACGCTCCCTCAAATATTGAGGACCCATGTCATGTAGGACTTCGAATGCCAGAACTAAAAACCTTGAATCTCACCCGGAGCGCAATCGGTAGCCAATGCAGGCCGCGCAGGAGGAGGGTAACATGGGAGAACCGGGTAACTCCCATCACCACCTGCGTGGCCGCATCAAGTCAGGGTTGTCCCAAAGGTGCTTTTTATCCAAGAGGCAACTGGACTTCCTTGGGTTTTTCTTTGGAAGATGCTTCGCTTCTCATCCAAGAAGTTTCTTCAGGAGAAGCGAAATTGGACGAGGAGGGAAACGTCTTCAAAGAAAAATCAAGGAAGTCCAGTTGCCTCTTGAAAAAGCAACCTTTGGTTCGAGGTCTGGAATGAACAGGCAGCTGATACATCAAGGATGACCAAGGAAGGATGAGTTTGGAATAAGCTACTTTAAAAACGTAACGGCGTACGTTTGCGATTCTAATAGATGTAGCCTCCTAGAGAAGTCTGTATCCCTGGGAAAAGTGGAGGGAAACAGGAGGACATCCAGTAACCAAGTGGAGGAACTCAAATCGCAGGAGCATTGCTGGAAGATCTGAAGGGGGACGACAGATCCTCAAGAAAGAGCCATAGCCCTTATATACCGCTTCACAATGATTTACAGACTCTGCTTAAGCCGTTTACAGAGTCAGCATCTTACCCCACAACAATCTGGGTCCTCATTTTACCGATCTCGGAAGGATGGGAGGCTGAGTCGACCTTGAGCCGGTCAGGATCGAACTCCTAACTGTGGGCAGAATTAGCCTGCAATATTGCATTCTAACCACTGCACCACCATGGCTCTTACCTACCACCTATCTATCTCTATTCCATCCATCCGTTTATCTATCCATCCATCCTTTTTTTTTCTTTTCCCCCCTCTCAACTGTCAGTCAGTCAGTCAGTCTGCCTGTCTATCACAATAGCCCTTAGACTTGTATACCGCTTCACAGTGCTTTTACAGCCCTCTCTACGCAGTTTACAGAGTCGGCCTCTTGCCCCCAAGAATCTGGGTCCGACTTCCGGGTTGAGCCTTCTCGAGAACAGGCGGCGGTTTGTGATCGTCCACGACCGCAGCCTGGCTCTTGCGTCGGAGAGCCCCGATCCTGCAAGGTTCGGGGCTGAAGCTGCCTCGTAGGGGCGGCGGAGAAAGGGAAATCTGCCAGCCAGAGTGAGGGGAGCCGCATCTCCCCCCTTTTGGGTCTGGTCTCTTCCCTCCGAAGACGTCAAGAAGCGGTGGTCAAAATGGCCACCTCGAAGAGAAGGTCTCAACGGGACTAAGATTGGTGCAGGAGGAAAGAGAGAAGTCGACAGCAGAGGAACCGGGAGTATCGGATGGTAAGATCAAGGCACCCCGATTAAGATAAAGATGAGTTTTTGAAAAAGAGAAACAGAAGCGGCACAGTTCCAAGTGAAGAAAAAATAAGTAAAATAAGTAAAATATTTCTGACAGCTATAAGGGGCTTCAACCGAAAGGAAGAAGCCAGTAAGAACTTAAGTTTGGGGCTCGGAAAACTTTGATTATCAAAATAAAAGGAAAGGGTTAAGACTCTGTGCAGAAAGTGCCACTTTGTGGAGAAAAATTGGAAGCTAAAGAAGTAAGAAACTATCTTGTTCCTTTGTGGATTGGAGTTGCTACATTTTAAAGAGACGCAATTTATAGAAAGTGAAAGCTTGAATACACAAAGACGGATTGTCGGACTAATTGGTAATATTGATATAGATTCTGGACCTGGGTTAGGATCATAGAAAATTTAAAGAAGAAGAAACAAGGAAAATTAAAATTTTGGTGGTCATCCAAAGAATTAAAAATGGAGTTTAAAAGTATGAAAGAACTGTTACAGGAAGTGACTGAACTAACTTGGCATGTTGCAATATGGGCATTCGGGTGCTGAATAAAGAAGAAGAAGCAGTGGAAAGGGTGGAGCCAGAGCAGGAAAGCCATTTAAAAAGACAATTAATACAAAGATTAATACAAATAAAAGGGAAAGGAAGGGTGGCTAAAAACGGAACCTAAGAAAGTATCTAAAGGGAACATTCTGAAATTAAGCATGCCAGAAAGGTTCAGAAGGAAGGAACAGAAAGGTAAGAGAGAGAGGATTCAAACTGGATAGAGAAGGGGGAGACAGGATAATGGGGAGGAGAAGAGAGCCAGCACAAGCGGCTATTTTAAAGAAGACAATTAACAAAGATTAATACAAATAAAGGAAAGGAGGATGGTCAAAAATGAAACTTAGAAGGTAATTAAAAAGGAACATTTATGAAATTAGGCATGTTAGAAAGGTCAGAGAAGGATAGAGCAGAAAAGGTAAAGAGAGAGAGAGGATTCAAACTGGATAGAAGGGGGATAAGGATAAAAAGAGAAGAAGGAACAAGAAACAAGAACAAAAGATAGAGAATCTGGAATTACATAACAAGAGAAACTTGTTTGCATAGAGACAATGGCTGGCGTATTTAAAAGGGGGTTCTGCATGAAGAAATGGTAATAGGAATCTATTGTAATTATAAGAGTGTAAAACAATAGGGGTTACTGACAATTTTCACTGGTAAAAGGTCACATTTTTCATTTCTTATCCACAAAAGAAAGCTAAATGATGATTAGATGAATTGAATTAATTGAAATGATTTTAGAAAGTGCTTAAAAATGGGATTTGTCAATAACCAAGATTAGTTATTTTATTATTATTTTGGAACCATAAATTAATTTTAGGGGATATGTGTTGCAGAACCCAACCGATTAGAGATATATTGTAAGGAGCTTTTCTCCATTTTCTTTTCTTTTTCTCTATCTTTCGTTTTGAAGGGAATGACTATGATTATGTTATTATATTAACCACTGAGGTGTCACTTTCAAAGTAGTAAAAGGGGTGCAAGTCTAGGTTTTTCATTCTTTTTAGTGTTAACATGGGTATGGATTTAGAATTATGGTGAGAATATGTGATGAAAGGGCAAATCTGACGGACAAAAGAATTCTGTAAATGATAAAAGAGTATTAACAATGTGAAGATAATTAAAGGTTAGACATGGATGAACTTTATCTTTAATATGATGGGCAAATATATTGTTATTTGTAAGATTTATACATGAAGTTTTTAAAATATATATGTATATTTGCAATTAACTTGAAATGAACTGGGGGCTATACAGAATGAGATTAAGATTTGAGATTAGGATTAATTTTTTTGACCCTTTGTCCGCTAAAATGGAATAGAAGTGAAGTCAAATGTTTAAAAGGAATATAGATCTACTGTCACATTTGCATGTAAAAGTGATGACTCGGGAACATGCTGTCTACTGAAAAAAGCTGTTTTAAAAAATTGTTAAAAATTGAATAAAATTTGGTTAAAAAAAAAGAATCTGGGTCCTCATTTTACCCACCTCGGAAGGATGGAAGGAGGAGTCGACCTTGGGCCGGTCAGGTTCGAACTCCTGACAGTGGGCAGAATTAGCCTGCAGTGCTGCATTCTAACCAGCCCGCCAGCAGGGCTGTCTAGAAAAACTATGCGTCCACTAAGAGTCAACATGGGGTACTTGCGGGAATGTCTCTTGCCAGCATCGAGTGCCCATTGCCCTGTGCGCTCCCACAGACAGGGGAGCCTCCTTGGCAATGACAATGTCGGCTGGCGACCCCCAGGGGTAGGGCCTTCTCTGTGGGAGCACCCACCCTGTGGAATTATTATTATTATTATTATTATTTATTTAGACTTGTATGCCGCCCTACTCCCAAAGGACTCAGGGCGAACATAAGGATATACAGTAAAACAACTAAAAACAAGTCCAAATTACCAAAAGTTAAAACAATAAAATCACAAATAAACAAACAAATTAAAACTACCCACCCCAGGGTCAATCCGGCCTGCTGAAACAGCCAGGTCTTCAAGTCTCGACGAAAGAGGCGGAGATCAGGGGCCAAACGCAGATCCGCGGGAAGCTGGTTCCACAGGGCGGCTCCCACAGAAAAGGCCTAGCTCTGGGAACCGCCAGCCGACAATGCCTGACCGTGGTATTCCCAGAAGGCCCCTCAATGGGAGCCGCCAGGCGTGGACTGTGATGCAGGCAGCTGCCCCTGGAGCTACAATTGGCCCCTGACCTCCACTCCTTCTGCCGCGGCCTGAAGACGTGGCTATTTGAACAAGCCGGCCTGGACTGAGGGGGGGGTGGTGGCTTTTAGTTGTTTTAAATGTTAGTGTCTTTTGTCGGTTTTAGATATCGTTTGGCTTGGGTTTCATAACTTTTAAATAATTTTAAACTTTTGTATTGTGTGTTTTTATGATGTGAGCCGCCCCGAGTCCTTCAGGAGACAGGGCGGCATACAAAGTCCAAACAATAAATAAATAACACCGACTTGGTAATGAATACATCAAGGCCCTAGTTCCTAAAAATGCACACAGGCGATTCCTTTGGCAGTGGAAAGCAGCGGAACACCAGAGCTGTTATCCCATCCCCTGTCCCCATCAGCCAAACATGGTCAATGAGGTTCATAACGGCATCAAGCCCTTACCTTGAGACACTTGAGGAGGGAAAGGAGAACGGGGGCCTGAGGGAGCTTATGTTTCCAGGAAGGCTGACATCTAATCACGTGGCCAAGGAGCGAAAGAGTAGCGAGACGGGTAGAGGGCTTGCTCATGTATTCGTTGATTTTATCGAGAAGGTGCTGGGGGCAGATTTAAAAAAAAAAGGGAATGAATTAAAAGCTTTGACCACAGGCAGAAAAGAGGGAGCGCTAGAAGAGGTGGCCATCCTGAACGGGGAAATTATTTGGGGCTGTTCCAGATGTGAGCTGAACCCAACATGGCTTATTCCTTGCACTAGCGCTCCCATCGCCTGGATGTAAATCGTTCTTCTTGCTCTACCTTGTCATGTGGCTCTTGGACAGCAGTCAGGATGTGCAAAGCTTGTTGGGAGCTGGTTTCCAAGTAGTAATCCACCAAAGAATTCACCAGCATGGGCCCACGATCTGTGGCAATCCGGACAGAACGACAACAAATACACAAATCAACTTGCACAAAATGACTCGGTTCTTTCAGCAGCCGCGTAGATATCTTGCAATACTTTTATTTTTTTAAAAAAATAAGGCAGAGGACATATCCAACACAACTTCCTCCGCTTATTTT
Organism: Naja naja; assembly: GCA_009733165.1. Classification (NCBI taxonomy): domain Eukaryota; kingdom Metazoa; phylum Chordata; class Lepidosauria; order Squamata; family Elapidae; genus Naja; species Naja naja. The sequence goes on from CM019157.1 coordinate 7,420,365, forward strand.
CCCAACAACCACCCTGTGAGGTGGGTTGTGCTGAAAGAAGAGTGATTGGCCCAAAGCCACCCAGTTGGCTTTCATGCCTAAGGCGGGACTAGAACTCCCAGTCTCCTGGTGATTGGCCCAAAGCCACCCAGTTGGCTTTCATGCCTAAGGCGGGATTAGAACTCCCAGTCTCCTGGTGATTGGCCCAAAGCCACCCAGTTGGCTTTCATGGCTAAGGCAGGATTAGAACTCCCAGTCTCCTGGTGATTGGCCCAAAGTCACCCAGCCAACTTTCATGCCTGAGGCGGGACTAGAACTCCCAGCCTCCTTATGATTGGCCCAAAGTCACCCAGCCAACTTTCATGCCTGAGGCGGACTAGAACTCCCAGCCTCCTTATGATTGGCCCAAAGTCACCCAGCCAACTTTCATGCCTGAGGCGGGACTAGAACTCACATTTTCTGCTTGTGATTTAGGCCACCTGGAACAAAAGGCAAGAGAGCTCCAGCATCACAACCCACCTGAAGCCAGGTTGTCTCTAAACACAGCCATTATATCTTCCAGGACAGCCAGGACTGGAGAATCCAGCATGGGGAGGAGATCCCCAATATTTGTTTGCTGAGACATCTTGCTTCACGCTAGGCGCTAACAGGCATGACACGTGTGTTCACGCAAGGCACGGTTGCTTCCAGTTCTACATGGGTGCTCCTGTCAAACTAGGCGAAGAGAAAACATAGATATTGGAAAAGGGCCCCTTTGGTTCTCCAACCACCCACTGGTCCCGAATTCCAGGCAACTCATCCAATACAGGGCGTGCTTGGCTTACAGTCAGAACTGAGCCCAAAATGTTCCTGTTGTGTTGTATTTTGCCCCATTTTACAATTTTTCTTGCCATGGTTTTTCAAATGGATCACTGCGGTTGTTAAGTTAGTCACATGGTCGTTAAGTGAATCTGGCTCCCCCCCCACAAAATGAGTTTGTCAGAAGGTCACAAAAGGGGAAATTACACAACCCCGGGACACTGCAACCGTCATAAATGTGAGCGTTTGAATGTTGATCAGGCGACCATGGGGATGCTACAACCGTCGTGTGAAAAACGTTTCTAAGCCAACATTTTTTTTTTTAGTGCCATGCAATTTTGAACGGTCACTAAATAAACCGTTGTTAAGTCAAGGACAACCCTGTGAAGTCCACACCCTTGTTTCATCTACAAATCTGGACAGAAAAATCTCAGTCAATGCATAAAGTACAGAAGTTAGAAATGTACCTGCTAGCAGTTGCTTCCTTTCCACCGCTATACAATCTGGTTTTTTCATGATCACAGAACTGGAAAAAGGAAAAAGAAAACAGTGAGAATGTATCTCTCCAAAGAGGAAAGGCAAAATAAACCTGTAGTCATTGTTAAATGGGCGTGTTTTGATTTTAGAGTATCATTCAGAAGTCATTAGCAATATCAAGGTCTTTGCTGAGACAACTCACCAACGTTTTTCCCAGGAGAAAACACATAAAACGTGAAGTGCTACTACTATCGAAATACCCAACAAGCCTCTTGTGACCTAGAAATTATGCCTGTATAATGTTTGTATAGCAGAGACCAAGTACAGGTAGTCCTTGACTTACAACAGTTCAATTAGTGACTGTTCAAATAGACAACGGCACTGAAAAAAAAAGTGACTTATGACCGTTTCCCCCACTTATGACTGTTGCAGCATCCCCATGGTCACATGGTCAAAAGTTGGCTCATATGTATGACAGCTGCAGAGTCCCAGGGTCACAGGATCCCATTTTGAGACCTTCTGACAAGTAAAGCCAATGGGAAGCCAGATTCACTTAACAACCTTCTTACTAGCTTAACAACTGCAGGGATCCACTTAACAACTGTGGTAAGGAAGGTCATAAACAGGGGCAAAATTAAAAAAAAACTATCTTGCTTAGCAGTGGAAATTTGGGGGCTCAACTGTGGTCATAAATCAAGGATTATCTATAATCGGAAAGGCTCAGTTAAAAAGCTCAGGTTAACAGATCACTTTCTTTGTAACAAATTTTGTTACGGTCCAATCTTATCCCAATCAGCCAATCTATAACCAAACAGACAACTGAAAAAGAGTCATGATCTGAAAAAAAACTGAAATCTAGCTACATTATCGACCTGTAATATTTTAAATTACAACGAAGTCTAGGCAAAGAATACGGGAAGATCAAATTTAAACCATATTCATATGTTTGTATTTCTTCTGTAGAACAAGACATTGCAAAAACCTTTCTGTACCAATCTTGGGAATCACCAACATGGCACCCAATGTGCCAATAGGCCTATAACCATCTTCCTTGGCATGCTCTAGATTTTCTGCCCCACCTGTTTCTTTGCCTTTTTAACGAGCCAGAAGCTGGCACTGCCCTAAAGCAGAGTTTCCAACTTGGCAATTTTAAACTTCAACTCCCAGAATCCTCACTCAACAGCCAGGCTGGTTGTGGAACTAGCAAACTTGGGGAAAAAAACTCTCTGCTCAAAAAAAAAAAAGATGTTTTTGTACCCGGGCAACTTGGAGACATGGGGACCAACTCCCACATCCGCTAAGGAATTCTGGGAGTTGAAGTCCACACCAAGTTGGCAAGGATTAGAAACCCAGTTTTAAAGGGACGGGCTGGTTTCCACTGTTGTCTTTTTAATGTCGGACCTCAAAAGTTTTCTCAAGACAAAACAAGAGGCAGCAACAATTCAGAACTTCGAAAGGACAAGGGGAAGAAGTCAAAATCCACAGAAACCAGCATTTAAAGAAAAAGAGAGAGATAACCACGTAGCGCTATCATAAGCTGCTATTCTTTGATTGGTGTAGGGAAGATGAAGAAAAGTCAGAGGAAAAACCCAGACTGGGAAATTAAAAAGAGTGACTCCAGAGGGTTCTCCAGAGTAACCCAAACTCCAGAAAAACCATCCCCATGATCACGTAATCAAAATTCAAAGGCTTGGCAACTGGTTGCTGCGTCCCAAGGTTATGTGACCCCCTTTTGTGACCTTCTGACAAGCCAAGTCAATGGGGAAGCCAGATTCACTTAACAACCAGGTTACTGACTTATCAGCTGCAGTGGTTCACCTTAGCAACTGAAGAGAGGTCGTAAAATGAGGCAAAGCTCACTCAACAAATGTCTCACTTAACAATAGCAATTTTGGGCTCAATTGTGGTCGTAAGTTGAGGACTACCTGTCTGTCACAAATGCTTGCTGACAGCTAAGTAATTCCAAGTTGTATGCACTGTAAGAGATGCACGGCTCTTAAATCTCTCCTCCTGCAGCATTTCAGAGAAGCATGGAAGTCATAATAATTTATGTATCTTGAATGAACATGGGAAAGGGGTTCCTAGCTTGCTTCCTTCCCTCTGTGCAATCTTCAGCTTTCAGAAGTCAATAAAAGTTCTGAAATTGTTTGTTTGGGGAAACAGTGGTGGTTTGCCATGTTGGTTTAAAAAAGAATAACACAGCTTCTCAACAGTCTGGCAAGTCAGGAGAGAAAAGTGTTTTGAACTCTGAATAAAAACTTCCTTTGGCAGATTACACAATTTGACAGTATCTGTTCCCAGGTCTGTTTGTTTTTTTCTACTCCCAATTTGCAAACACAGTTTAGATGCAGTCACTTGCTACTCTGTTGCTAATACAAGGTGCATTTATAAAGGCAGCTTACAAAAAAACAAGAAACAGCAAGTATCCTTCTTTGTAAACTTTATACAAAACAGGAAAATATGGTTCAACAAACCACATAAGGGCCCAGCAGCTGAACTCACATAAACAAAAAAACTGGAAGAGGATGCCAATTGTAGTTAACATTAATCTTGGTTAGGAGAGAGAGAGAGAGAGAGAGCAGGAGAGAGAGAGATAACAGGGCCAATTCCTGCCAACTTGATCACATGGCAGACATCCTAAAAACAGGTCAAGGCTTTTAAAATTAGTAATATTATTGTCCATCACTTAAAATGAGATTTTTCGAGGGCTGACCGGTGGTAGGATTGGGTTGGTTCAGACATAATGTAAGACAAATGAATAACATAAATGGAAATTTATTCAAGAAGAGATTGGACTGCCATCTGTCAGAAATGGTGTAGGATCTCCCGATTGGGCAGGGGTTGGACTAGATGACCTACAAGATCCCTTCCAACTCTGATTATCTGTTATCTGTTAAATTATTCCATTTCAAAACAACAATTTTGACTGAATTAGGACAAAAAAAAGAGTTGGTACTCTTGAGGGGGCTTAAGAATTTAGAGAGTTTTGTAAGCTCAAGGCCTTAGCCTAGAGCTGGGGTGTCAAACGTAAGTCCCAGGGGCCAGTTGCCGGTCTGCAAGGTGCTTAGATCTGGCCTGCGGGGCCACCTTGGAAACAGCAAAGGACTGGCCCACAGTGCCTCTGCCAGTGAAAACGGAGCTTGGGAGAGCCGCTCGTGGCCCTTCTGAGCTCCGTTTTCGCTGTCAAGAGGGTTGCAGGACGCCATTGCAAGCGAAAATGGAGCTTGGGAGCCCATCTGCACTGACTGAGTGCTTGGGCCACCACAGGTGCCCCGGTGCCTCACCACACACACACACACACACACACACACACACGAGGTCAAACACAACCCTGATGCGGCCCTCAAAGAAATTGAGTTTGACATCCCTGGCCTAGAGTTTTTTCCTCTCACATCTAAATCAGATGTGCATACAAAGTGTAGATTAACTAGACCATTTCACCTAGAAGCAGTGGCATGTGCTAAATAAAGAATTCAAATAAAAACTAAAATGGCCTTTTTTTTAAAGCCTCCATGAAGCTACCTCTCCTGAATCAACCAACATGATCATTTTTCAAAAGAAAAAGGGTGTTTTTTTTTCTTATAAAGAAAGAAAAAAGGCTCCTATATTGATCAACTGAAGTTCTATTTAGGCAAAACAAAGCTCCTTTTAAATAAATACCAGAGAAAACAACACCAGGGCAGGGAGAAATCAAAAGCTGGGAAGGATCAATTAGGCCACCAAATTAAAGCAATCCTGATGGATAGCCATCCATAGCTGGTAAGAAGGTGGAAAAGCCACATTCTTGGACTTTCGGTGGCTTAAATGTGGCTACTAACACCTTAAATCAAGAAAACATTTGAATAACCAGTTTCTGGAGTGGGGGGAGGGGAAATAGCATATAATCAAAGGGTGGAATTAATTTATTAAGCATAGCTAGCCCAGTCTTCTGTTTTAGGGTGAAAGAGTTCCTCTTAAGTCCTTCTTTCCTACTCACATACACCCCCACGGCCAGTTACTGCAACAAAGATGAGTGAAACAATGTAACACACAATGTAAAAGATGAGTGAAACAATGTAACACACAGATCGCTTTAGCTCACCCCCTGCATTCTGCAAAAAAACATTACCCAAATCATTTTGCCTACTTATTCTGCAGTAGCTGCAGGACACCAGTGTGGGGACCCCTGACAAGCCTGAAGCTCAGATCTTCACAAAGACAAACCCACAAAGCTCCATTTTGAATGTATTCCATTAAAAAAAATCCTTTATATGCAATAAAACCCAATAAACACCTTCCGCCCCCCTTCCTGCCCAACCTTGATTGCATACCTCAGTTAAAAGTAAAGATGTCTTACAAATACCCTTTGGTACCCTTCAAAGGGGAATTGTTCTGCCATTCATTGGGAGTGGGGCTTTTCTTCCCCAGGTCCTGCATTCCTCCCAGCCTTCTTTGGACCTCAGCCCCAAACCTGACCTTTGCCCCCTCCCCACCTAGCTCATCCCAAATCTACTTCTCAGTATTTGTCTTTTTCTCTCTTTTAAAATATAATCTGGTACCCCTCGAACCCATTCAGATACCTAAAAATACAGACTTCAAGAGAAAACCCTCTCCTGACTTGGACTACACCCCCACCCTTGATTGCTCATTTATGAAAAAGGGGTCCAATCCTTCCCCCCCCCAACCCCTTGGGTTACATACATTATTCAGCACATAGTCTGCACATCATTCTATTAATGCCACTACCGATCCCATATGTTTATCATTAACTCTGCACATAATTGTATTACTCTTAACTAGTGATCCTATATATTTATCACAATGTATAAAATATAAATGTGTATGTATATGTGTGTATGTGTATTTATGCCACTCAGTCCTTCTACATATAATTCTATTAATGTAATGAGTGATCCTATATAATAAATACCATAATGTATATAACATAAATAAATGTATGTATCATATCTATATCTATCTACCCACCCCTTTCATTAACTAAATATAATTCTATTAAGGTAAAAAGATCCTATATATTTATTATAATGTATATAAATGTATGCATATATATCATACACACACACACATATTACATATATATGTCTGTCTGTCTATCAAATCTATCTATCCATCCAGCCATCTATATCTATAGATATATCTATATCTAATTATATTATCTTGCACCTTAGATAATATGAATATAATATAAATGCATGCATGAATTATATATCTATACATACATTTTCATTATGTTACGTTATTAGCTACATTATCTAGGGTCCCTCCTTGTTACCTTAACTGAATTATATGCAGAATTAACTGAGTCGTGAGGGGGGGAGGACTGGCCCAGGCCAAAGAATCCATAAAATAGGTATTAATTCAAAAGGAAACCCACCCACCCCAAAAAAAGACGCAGCGAGGCCTTTCCTGCAAGGGAGCCCCTTCCACCACGACCCTGGGGAGGAGAAAGCCCGGCCGAGCAGCGACTTCCCCTCAAAGCAGCGTCCCTGCTGAGGCGGGGGTCCCTCAGCCCCACAGGCAGCAGCCCCTCCACCCCCCCCGCAGCCGCCCCGCCCCACAACTCCCCAGCCGAGCCGCCCTGCCTCCTCTCGGGCCCTTCTCCTGGGTTTCTCCGCCGCGCGGGGGCCCTTCCCCGGCCGCGGGGGCTCACCCCTTCCTCTTCCTTCTCCACCGCCCCTCGGCTGTTTACCGCTCCAGCCTCTCCTCACCCACAGGGCGCCGCCATCTTGGCCCTGCCACCCTCCGAGAGCCGCGCGCGAATCCCTCCACGGCCGCCCCGCCCCACTCGGGAAAAAAATAGTCCCCTCTCCAAGCCGCCGCCACCCTCACCCCTAGCCGCGACTCCCCGCCCCCACCCCCAAACGGCCACGGGGGAGGGTCTCCTCACCCTTCCGCGTCCGCTTCTCCCGGTGTCCGAGAAGCGGCTTCGGCGGCTGGCCCCGCGCTGAAGAGACGCGGAAGGATCAGGCGGAGAAAGAAAGTCTCTCGTGATGCCGAGGGAGGAGGAGGAGGAGGAGGAGGCCGAGAAGTAGTCCCGGCAGGGAGAAGGAGGAGGGGGAAGGTCACGTGACGCGGCGGAGAGGCTGGCGAGGGCGCTTGCGGGCTGGTAAACAAGGGGCGTGGCGAAAGGAATTCCGAGCCACGCCCACCTGGTTACTCGTGGCAACCGGGCTCCAGCCTGCTGGGATGTTGTTTTTTTTTATTTTAAGCGTTCTTTGGGGAACTACTACCACCCCCATCAGCCACAGCCCCTGGCCCGTGGGGAAGAGTGCAAGGAAAAATGATCCATGCAACCCTTTCTCTTCCTTTGCACAATGGACCGCTCCACGCCCCTCTTTCTACGCCCTTCCCCATGCATTCTCCCTGGTTCTGAGTTCAAATGCAGCACCACATCAGACTTCTCCCCCTCGCACACGTTTAAAAATAAGCAGATCTAGGGTGCAAATCTCAGATGGCCACAAGAGGGCAGCAGTGCTTCGTTTGTCTGCCTTTGCTGCCCTCTAGAGGTCATTTGAAGCAATGCTGAGCTGGTTTGAATTCCCAGAATTCCCCAGACAGCAGGCACCTGTCTCAAAAGTTGGCCAGGATCCAGATATATTAAGTATATCAGTATGAAATCAAGAGTAGAGAATTAATATAATGAATAAGGCTGTAAACTCCTTAATTGTTATTGCACAAGATATTTTTACCCAGATGACACACTGTTTTAATGAAAGATGGATTGTTTTGTATTCAAAATAAAATAAAATAATTAGTGCCCCCCCCCAAAAAAAAGATTGCCAGGATTGAGAAACAATGATTTAGGGGGTTTAACAAGCCTCATAGGATCGTCTAAAGCTGTCTTAACCATGTTCACACAACCTGTAATGCCCTCTCTTAAATAAATTACAGATAATCCTTGAGTTACAATCAATTAATGACTGGTTGAAGTTATGAAACCAAACCTGGTTTATGACCCACGTTTGAAGTCACAACAGCTGCATGTTATGTAGTCACGCTGAACACATTTTTGACCGCTTGTCAATCAGCTCACGGTCGTAAAGGCAGGGACTTTTTCAATATTAAATATTTTTTTATTTTATTTGACAACAAATCCATCTTTCAGTTATACTGTATGTCGACTGGGTACATATATCTTGTGCAAATATTTAGATTTAGCATACATTTCTTACTATGATTACATTCAGATTAAAACTACTCAACCTTATGTATCTTATCATTATTATTATTAACTTTATTGTCAGAATACAACATGTGTACAATGAGATTAGCTGAGCCTCCCTTTGTGCACACAATCCAACACAACTCACAGTGAGGACACAAACAATTATAACAATATCCATTTAACTTCTTACTTGATTTTCCAACCATTTATAAAACAAATCCCATATCATATAATACTCCGCTTCTTCTTGTTCTTTAGTTGCCAATGTCCATCTATTCATTGCTGCACATTCCAATATTTTTATGATCACCTCTTTGTCTATCAAAGCAAATACAATTCTAGCTGCTGTTAAATATGTGTATGATTAAATGTTTTTTCTTTACTATAATTTTCGGGTAAAATCCCCAATAAAAATATCTCAGGTTTTAAGTCTGTGTGTTGTTTTATCATATTTTCCAACCAAGTGTGCATTTTTGTCCAATATCAGGAATTTGTTGTAAGTTGCTTTCTAAATTCCCGTCGTAATGACAGGCCAGTGGCCGAGGGTCTGGATTTTGATCACATGTTCTGCTTTCGTGACCTTCTGGCAAGCAAAATCAAGATTTTATTTATTTATTTATTTTATTGGACTTATATGCCGCCCCATCTCCGAAGACTCGGGTCGGCTCACAATTAAAACATACAGATACAATAAATAATTAAAAAGAATTAAACAGCTATAAAGTCCAATAAGACCAAATTAAAATACTTTAAAACTATCCCATACCCCCCGTGAGGTAGTCACAGCCCGGCTTGGTCAAATAGGCAGTTGGTTCCATAAGTCAGGAACCGCCACAGAATAGGCTCGCCACCAGGGGACCGCCAGCCGACACTGACTTGCCGACAGGACCCCGAGGAGCCCCTGCCTGTGTGCCCGTACAGGGCGGTTGGCACTCGATATCAGCAGGAGATGTTCCCTTAAATATTGTGGACCCATGTCGTGTAGGACTTTGAATGTTAAAGCCAAAACCTTGAATCTCACCCGAAGTGCAACCAGCAACCAATGCAGGTCGCGCAGGAGGGGGGTAATATGGGAGAATCGGGTGACTCCCATTATTCACTTAATAACCTGTGACCAACTTAACCAATGGTGGTGATTCACTTAACAATGGTGGTAAGAAAGGTCATAAAATGGGACAAAACTCTTTTAATAAGTGTCTCATTTAACAGGAGAAAGATTGGGCCCAATTGTGGTTGTAAGTTGAGGACCACTTGTATGGGGCTTTAACGAGAGTGCCCCCTCCCTTAATAGAAACGAGCAGTTTAGAAACACGAAAAATATAAATGAATCCTCTGAAATGTTATATGGTATTTCAGATAGGCATATTTGAAATGGTGTAGGTATTTCAGAACCATCTGAAACGGTATAGGGTACGGGGTGGACTAGAAGACCTTCAACGTCCCTTCCAACTCTGTTATTCTATGAGGTTCTGGAATGGTGTAGGGCAAGGATCTTCAAACTTGGCAAGTTTAAGACTCGTGGACTCCCAGAATTCCTGAGCTAACATGACTGGAGGAGGAGGAATTCTGGGAGTTAAAGTCCACAAGTCTTAAAGCTGTCAAGTTTGAAGACCCCTGGTGTAGGGTCTCAAGCAGGGTGGGGTTGGGCTAGAAGACCTCCAAGGTCCTTCCAACTCTGTTATTCTACGAGGTTCTATGTTCTAAAGGTAAATAAATAAAATACAGTTGTATTATTCATTCTTGCGTCACCCAGCTAGGTCAACAACCGTGAGGGGTCGCTTTGCCAGCAACCAGCAACGTTGGCTTTTTCCAGCATTTTGCAAATTGTGGGCATGATTGTTTTCCTTTTTTAAAAAAGAAAAAGAAAGAAGAAATTTTCCAGGAAAAAAAAAAAACTGGTAATCTCGAAAGAACACTCCACCAAAACAAGCCAAGCACCGAATAATCTGCGGAAGGCGCGACCACTAACTTCTGGCTTTCTGCAATTGAGCAATGCAAAAATGTTCGAAGCCTGGCTTGCTTTGATAAGCAAATGCTCGCTGGGCTTAGCCTCTCTTATTGGCTGGGGCCAGATTTTGACACGAATAATCTGATTGAAAAATCAGGGAGGGGAATGCGGGGCCCGGTGGGGAGAGGGAGAACAACCAAGGAGGAAGGGATCAACCCTTGGTAGATATCAGGAGTGTGTAAAACCTAGAGACACACACACACGCCAGCTAAGGGAGCCCTCAATCATCACATTTCTCCCTGGGAGGCAACTTTCAAGGCTAAAATTCTACAACCATCCTCCAAACAGGTGATTTCCCTTCTCCAAAGCAGTTTTTTTTTTAAATATTAAAAATTTCCTGCATTTTCCTCTTCTAGCAAATGATGAACAGTTAGGAAACTAAGCATGCAGGAATAATTTTTAAAAAATATTTTTAAATTTTATTAATTTTTAATATATTTTTTTAAAAATTAAAATTTCCTGTATTTTCCTCTTCTAGCAAATGATGATCAGTCAGGAAACTAAGCATGCAGGAATAATTTGTGCAATTAGGCAATGGGGTTTTTATTTTTCCTGGATAATAGTTTAATCTCCTCCCTCCCTCCCTCTCTCTCTCTCTCTGTTGTGTGTCTTTCTCTCTTTCTCTCTCACATTGTCTCTTTCACATTCTCTCTCTCTCTCTCTATGCCTCATTCTTTCTCTCTCACAATCTCTCTCTCTCTCTCTCTCATTCTTTCTCTCCCTCCAATTTAAAAACAAAAGTTTTTAAGAAGTTCCACCAGCATCCCTTTCTAGAAGATTGTGTTAAGGTAAAAGTCAGCCGCTTGAGAATTAGGAAGGTACCTGTGTCCTAGGTAGGAATTCTTTGGGTGCTTCCATCAATTAATGTCCCTGGTTGGGGTGGAGAGATGGGAAGCAAATTAATTTTCATTATGTTGTAAATTGCTTTGGGAAGAAGGAACAGAAGATGGGGAAAAATGCTTTGAACGAACAAATGAATTAAGGCATATTGTGCCGTTGAGAGCTTGGCCGATCGCTGGAAAGACAGAATTGGATGAAGGAGTCTAAACGTATGTAGCAAAGAAAGCTGGCTTGTAAATTAATTTTGGATTTAAAAAAGCCTTAAATCTGGTATCATATGCCAGGAACTGCAAAAATTGCAATTATTAAGAGATAGCTAATGAGTCAAGTTTTCATAGCATACCTGGATTTCTGCAGCTCAAAATCTGAGAGCTTCACCTTAGATTATTATTATTTCTGGTTTAAATTTTTCTGAGAGAGAGAAATCTTTTAAGGGTTTATTTATTATGATTTACATTGATAGTTTATTTACATTTATGGTGTGTTTGTTTTTAAAAGCATGTACAACTGCCAAGAGTTCTTTTGCTACACCTAACAGTTGCACTGAGCTAGTTTTGCAGTTAATTTTGCCATATCCAACCATTGCATTAATCCTAGAACGTAGGTTTAAAGTTTAATTAATTTTATTCCTGATTCTTTGTGTGTTTTAATGCTTTAGCATAAAATATGGAACTCTGGGCCTGTTTGGTTCATTAATGCATACGAATCCAAAGAAGCGAATTTAATAAGAAAATGTATATATATCTACCCGTATTTCTCCTAAATATATATAACAGAAGGGTTCGTGTAAGATGTTTTTAAAGTGTGTTCGTGCAAGGCAGTTGAAATCTGATAAATGTTGCCATTTTGGGTGGGGTTAATTTTAATATTTTTGCATCTCCTTATTACTGGTTTCTGCATTCTTTGCATGTCACACCACCAAGATGGATAAAAAATTCTTGAAGCGTTCATGAGGAATAAACGGGATAGTGAAAAAATTTTAAAAAATATCTTAGGGCATTGTTACTGTAAGGAGCCCAAAATGCAGAAGTGAAAGTCAAAACTATTGCAAAGACCAAGTTTGGCTAATAAAATATAACAAATGAATGAAGTGTGAAGAAAGAGGGAGGGTTTTTAACAAGTATCCGCTTTAAGAGATTTTAATAATATTTGGACTAAAAGTGACTGAGTTAAGGTCACACGCTAAATAAATAAATATGAGTTAAAGAGAAGAGCAATCAACATCCAGTGTTATGGAAACTAACCTCTTTAACACACAATTGAGTAAAAGTGAAATTTGAAAGAACCAGCAAACCAATTGCTTATTTGTACCAAACTGCACTCACGTGTTGCAAACTATACAAATGTTGGGTTTATATGCAAGTATTTGGTAATATCTTGGTGTTGCATGAAGGCAGTTTTGCAGAAACTCAAGCTGTGGCTTTAATTGCACAGAATTTATACCCTTGCAAACTTGTCTTCTGCAGTTCTTCAATGCAACATCTTGAATTTTCCTAAATTCCAGCTTCAGTTCCAGGAAGATCTCTTGCCTTCCTATCTTAGAAGAGTTAGACTGTCTCCTTAAACCAAGAATGAGGTTGTTTGATTTAAGGCTACCATGCTATGCTGAGGTTCCCCATTGCCTGCTTAACAGTTTAATTAAATTAAACATGGTTTGAACTTGAGAGAAAACATTTCATTGCATGCACACAAAGCAGGGAGAATAACTAACCAAGAACTTTTATGTGTTTCAATTTAAAAAGAGATGCATTTAGACCAAATGGTTCTTACTCCTAAGTAAATCTAAATAAGAATGCAGTTTCACCAGCTGAAGTTTCATTGCCAAACTAGGTAACATCATCAGTGCTGGAAGGGAGTGAGGTTTCTGGAGTGGAGGAGGAGGAAGAGGACTATGGGGTCTCTGGTGTTCTCTGAGCTTGGTGGTTTTCTTGCCAACAGTTCATTACCAAATGCACTGATGATGTTACCTAGTTTGGTAATGAAACGTCTGCAAGAATACCGCCAATCTGCCTCTTACATTTTCCTAGCTAACTTTCTCACTTCACTCGTTGGCAAAACTCAGCTGGCATATTTCAAGATTGGCCAATAGGCAGCTTTGCTCCAAAATAAAAAGCACGCAAGAACTGACTCTGAATTTGGGGTAGGGGAAGGGGTGGAAAGGCAGAGATAAGCATATGCAGAAGGAGAGATAAAAAATTTCTGTGTCTTGAGGACATGAGGTTGGAGCTGGCATCCAACACTCCGAGCAGGATTTGGGTTCGAAGAGTTACGCGTTTTTGAGGCTGGAACTGGGAAACTGCAAATAGAATATCCCACAAAATGACACGATGGGTGGATTGGAACTCTGAATCATATCTTCTGTGGCGGCAAACGTTTTTCCAGAATGTGCCTCTGTGTCATTTTTGCCCCTTTTTCAAATTTAGAAAGGGAGAAAGTCGAAGGATTTGAAGCTTTGCTTCCTATTCTCGTTCAACAGGAGAAGGCTTATTTTTATTTATTTTTATTTATTTTTATTCACATTTATATGCCGCTCTTCTCCGGAGACTCAGGGTGGCTTACAATTTTTGGAGCAGAACCCAATGTGCTCAGCAATAGCCTTCCTTCCATTGTCTATGCCTGCTTATTACTAAGCGGCATTTTTACAAAGTCAGCTTATTGCCCCCAACAATCTTGGGTCCTCAATTTACCTACCCTGAGAGGATGGAAGGCTGAGTCAACCTTGAGCCTGGTGGGATCCAAGCCTGCACTAATTGCAGGCAGCTGGAACTAAGTGCTAGGCGTTTAACAGCCTGCACCACCAAGGCTCTTCTGTCTTTGCCCATTCTCCCATGCTTGTAGTTTGCTGTAATCTTGTAAAAAGACAGGCCCAAATTCAACAGGAAAAGTTTTCTGTTTCCCAGGACAGGGCAAGCCACACCTGCTAAATGTTTGCCTGGTTGAGAAGCCCTGCCAAGTGACAACCTCAGTCTGTATTGCACAGACCAATTGAAGCAGCTCACCTCATCACACTACTGGGAACTGAATTTCCCCTCCAAGGCGATATTCAAATGCTCCAAATTTGAATAAATTTCTCCAAATCTAAAAGAGACCTCTGACCTTACTACAAATATATATAGATAGATAGATACTAGCTCACTTCAATAGCTGTGCTTCACTACGAAACTATGTGGTTGGGCTTAGTTTTTGGGGAGGAAAATAAGGGGGGGGGATTCTGCCTCTGCCTACCAGTATCCATCAGTATTCATCTGGCTAGCATCCTGTCAGTGTGTGAGAGAGTTGAGGGCTGTTTGAAAACTGAAACAGTATTTGCTGTCTGAGCAAGGAGACAGCAAGGAGCCTGGGTGTGGCTTAGCTCAACTGTTCTGTACTAAAGCTGCTTGATGGTGTGAAACTGAAACTGAAACTCCTCTCCTCTGCTTGTGTTTTGTATTTGGAACCAATTTCTTTTCAGGTGGGGAAGGGGAGTAGAACTCTTTAGCATCAGAGCGTGTTAATAATAATAATACTATAGGAAATGCTAATGCTGTGGTGGTCATTTCCAAAAATCCTTTCTTAGCACCTAGAAGCCAAGAGGAACATACATGCCAAATTTCAAGTTTGTAGGCTTTATGGTTCTGGAGATATTGTGATGATGTGTGAGTGGTATTTCGCTTTTATATGTATAGAAGAAGATAGATAGATAGATATTTATCTTCCAAAGAAGGGTGGGAATTCATTCAATTAAGTTCATTGCTTATCAGACAGCGGGTGACCACTTGTCAACGATAAATTTCTAGGGTACTCCCCAAAATTTGGTGATAGCATATTCTTCCCACACTACTTCTTACTTTCGGATCTGGCTGGGATTGCATCTTTTAAATCATGGTTTCTTTCGGCAGGGTTTGTTCAAAAAAAGGGCCAGGTTCAGTCATTCCCTCTGCGTGGCCTTGTGGACTGTAACTAGCCACAGAGTTTGCAAGCTTAACCAGTGGTGGCTTCCTTCCTTACCCAGCATGATTTAATAAGGCATGCAAGCTAGGTTATTCTACATTAACCCCCATAGCCATTGTCCTTTAACGAATCTGAGAAGACAAACACACACATATATATATCCCCAAAAGCTAAGATTGTGAGGCTATATTTTCTCTGGCAACAGACCCTAGCATTCTTATCTCTGTCGTTGCTGTAGGAGAAAATACAAACATTCATGCAAATGAGTGAATGCTTTATTACTTTCCAGTTTATTATCGTTTTGCATAGATTGTGCCAAACGTTCGGAGGAAGTACAGATTGTCCTCAACTTACAGCCACAACTGAGCCAACATTTCCACTGCTGAGCAAGACCGTTATTAAAAGGGGGGTTTTGTCTTGTTTTACGACTTCTCTTGACACCGTTGCTAAGTGAACCCCGGCAGTTATTTTTTTAAAATTCATATTTATATGCCGCCCTTCTCCGGAGACTCAGGGTGGCTTACAATTTTTGAGATACAACCCAATGCGCTCAGCAATAGCCTTCCTTCCATTGTATATGCCTGCTTATTACTAAGCGGCATTTTTACAAAGTCAGCTTATTGCCCCCAACCATCTTGGGTCCTCAGTTTACCTACCCCGAGAGGATGGAAGGCTGAGTCAACCTTGAGCCTGGTGGGATTCGAGCCTGCCCTAATTGCAGGCAGCTGGAACTAAGTGCTAGGCTATTAACAGCCTGCACCACCAAGGTTATTAAGTTAGGGACATGATTGTTAAGCAAACCCAGCTTCCCCGCTGACTTTGCTGGCCAGAAGGTCGTAAAAAAGAACACTGCAACCGTCATAAAAACGAGTCCGTTCCCCAAATGTCTACATTTTGATCCTGTGACCGTGGGACGGCTGCCGTTAAGTGTGAAAAACAATCATAAATCACTTTTTTTCAGTGCCGTTGTAATATCGGTCGCTAAACGAATGGTCCTTAAGTCGAGGACTAGCTGAGAAGATATTAATGGTCGTTCAGAAGAGCTGGAAAGATTTAGAGCTGGGGGAGAGAGAGACAGAGAAGGAGGGGGCGGGGAGAGGGAGGGGGGGAAGAGGAGAAGGAGAGGGAAGAGGAAGGAGGAGGAGAGAGGGAGAGAAAGAGAAGGAGGGGAGAGAAGAAGGGGAGGGAGGGAGAGAGAGAGAAAGAAGAAGGAGGGAGAAGGAGGGAAAGCGGAGGAGGAAAGGAAGAGAGAGAAAGAGAGAGAGAGATGGAAGACAAGTTGATAATCCTCCGTTCCTCCTCTCTTTACAGCCACCTTTCTGATCTCTGATCCCAGGGTGAACGGGAGATGCCACGCTCATTCCTAGTGAAAAATAGGAAGGTGCACTCGCACCATCATCGTGCCGTGGATGACAGCATCCTGGTGCCCAGGTGGGATACAGGAAGCCCTGCGTCCTTCTCCGACGGTAGGTTGGAGGGCTTCCCCAGCCAGAAATCTGGGAAGGAGGTCGGTCGTCCGACCTGGGTATGGGGGCAAAAGACTGCAGCACGGAACTCGGCTTTTGTGAGAAACACACTTATCTCCACAATTGTTCCTAAGGGGCATTTTAGTATAATTTAAGGATATTGTCTTCTACTTCTCCTTTTCTTTTTTTCTTCCCTTCTTTTCTTTCTCTTCTTTCCTTGTCCTCCTCTTCCTCCTCTTCTTCTTCTTTTTTCCTTTCTTTTTTCTCTTCCTTTTCTTCCTCTTCCTCTTCTTACTTCTTCTTCCTCTTCTTCCTCCACCACCACCTCCTCCTCTTCTGTTTCTTTTTCCTCTTCCTCCTCTTCCTCTTCTTCTTACTTCTTCTTCCTCGTCCTCCTCCTCCTCAACCTCAGGCACCCAGTTGGACTGGAAAGCGAGGTGCAAACGTAATATTTGCAAGGCTGGGCAAATTCTGAGTAGAAAATTTAACTGAAAGTTTCGACAAGATTTTTGAGCCGGACGAGAACTTCCGGCAAAAGGGTCTGAGTCGTTTTTGAAGTCCAGAGCATCCAAATGATATTTGGGAACAGCTGAAACAGAGACTTCCCTAATTTGCAAGAAGGGGGTGGAGGAAGTCCAGCAAAGCCAGACTTGGAAGATGCTCTAATGGGAGCCAATCTCAGTCAAAGCAGCTTTGGTCTTCCTGTAGACTTGATAGCTTAGTCTGGTCTACCTGGCAGGGTTGCCTGTCTAGTTTTATGCCCGGGGGATGTTTGCCCTGCCCCCATCACTCCCTGGTGATTACCAGGAGCTGTCTTGATCTGAAAGCTTCCCTTGTGGACCATTTTTGGCGTTACAGTTATTTCTGATGACGGCATCGCTGAAGACAGCAAGCACTTCCAGGCAGATAGCCCACCGTGCTGCTTTCCAAAAGAAGAACAGCATCTCCAGAGAGCCAAGGAAGAGCCTTTCCCCGTTCAGAGTATAACACTGACGGCACCCGAGCCCCCAAATCCAGGTGAGCGATTCTGGCTGGGTTCTCATGCAGCCCCCCTCACACCCAATGAAGGAACATTTGTGGTTGACATCCAGTGAAACAGCCTCCATTGGCAATGCACACCAACCTTGCAACACACACCCATGAAGCAATAGGAAAAATGGTTATCGATAAAAGAGAGTTATTTGTAGCTCAGGGCTGAACTGTGGGCTCTGTTTCATGACCCAACTAAGAACATCATCAGTACTAGAAGGGAATGGAGGGTGTGGAGGAAGGAGGAGGAGGAGGAGGAAGAGGAGGAGGAAGAGGAGGAGGAAGAGGAGGAAGAGGAGGAGGAAAGTTTTCCTTAAGAGGGGATCAATCTATTCTCCAAAGCACCTTATGGCAGGACAAAAAGCTATGGTGGATTGTGGGTTTCTTGGAGCTCTCTGAGCTTGGTGGGTTTTCTTGCAGGCGTTTCATTACCAAACTAGGTAACATCATCAGTGCTAGAAGGGTGTGAGGTATGTGGAATGGAGGAGGAGGAGGAGGAGGACTGTGGGTCCTTGGTGCTCTCTGAGCTTGGTGGGTTTTCTTGCAGGCGTTTCATTACCAAACTAGGTAACATCACCAGGGCCCTTTCTCACTACGTCCCACACTTATCGAGAGTTGGTAGGAAGAGTTCGGTAGAAACCTCCGCTCCCTTCTAGCACTGATGATATCACCTAGTTTGGTCATGAAATGTCTGTGAAGAAAAAAAAAACCCAAGCTCAGAGAGCCCCAAGGACCCCACAGAAAAAGGTTAAATTTATCCCGAGAAAAAAAGGGCGAGTAAAAGTCACATTTTGCAGGGAGCAATTCTACCCTGAGGCTCTTCCAGACTTGGCAACCCAGAAGGAACCCATCCTAGATCCTAACAGATAGCCTGGCCTGATCACTAGAGTTCCCCAACCTGGTCTTAGAACTGATGCCCCTCTGATGCTCTCTCTCGGGGGCTCCAATGTTCTCTGGTGCTCCTTTTTCTCTTGCCTCAGCGGTGCCCATCCCGGCTTTCAAACCTCCAGAGGACAAGGCTTCTGCGTTCTACAACCCCAGTTTTGCCTGGAGCTCCTTCCGCCCGCCCTTTGGCTACAGATCAATGCCTTCCGCCGTGCTGGAGCACTCCATTCATCTGTATGGGCCCCCCATCCTTCCTGCCTCCGACCTGCCTCTCGATTACAGCATGCCGTTCTCGCGGGAATTGGGGAGCTACCATTGCATCATATGCAACAAAGTGAGTTGCTGGGAGGTTGGAACAGAATAGAAAAGCAGTTCTCAACCTGAGGCCATTACAGGGGGGCTCCATAAAGACTTGAAGCAACATGATATCAGAGCAGTCTCCCAATGTTTGAGGGGCTGCCCCTAAGAAGAAGGCGGTCAAATTATTCTCCAAAGCACCAAAGAAGGCAGGACAAGAAGCAATGGATAGAAACTAACCAAGAAGAGAAGCAATCTAGAATTAAGGAGAAACTTCCTGACAGGGAGGACAATTAATTAGTGGAATGACTTATCTCCAGAAATTGTGGGTATTCCATCACTGGAGGCTTTTAAGGAGAAACTAGACAGTCACTTGTCTGAAATAGTGTATGTTCCCCTGCTTGAGCAAGGGGCTGGACTAGAAGACCTGCAGGGTCCATTCCAGCTCCTATTCTATTCTAATTTAAATATTGAGTCCTGTGACCATGATCCGTGGCCACAAAAAGAATTTTAAAGGGGTCCCGTGGTGAACCAAAGGTTGAGAATGACTGCCATGGAATACTTTATTGGGCCAGGTGTGATTAGACACACAAGGAGTTTGTCCCCAGTGCAAAAACTCTGTTTACATGCAAAGCAACAGAGTAATAATAATCATAGTAAGGAAACCAATAAGATGGGTTAGTAGGGAAGATAAGGATAGTATTAATCATACTACAGCCCTACAACATGGGTGAATAGACATACAGGTAGTCCTCGACTTACAAAATCCATGTTGCTAAGTGAAACATTTGTTATGTGGATTTTGCCACCCCCGGTTTTATGGTTTTTCTCGCCACCGTTGTTCACCCCTGCAGTCGTTCAGCTAGGAACACGATTAAGAGGATCTGAGTTCCCCTCCTTGATTTTTGCTTGTCAGGAAGTCGTCAAAGGGGGATATTCTGTCTTTTGATCCCTTGCTGAATATAAAGACAGATAGAATAACTCTACAAATTCTTCCATACGAAGTTTCTTTTATTGGATTATATTAGGTATCCTCAAGGTAACTCACAGTTATGCCGAGACGCATCTGAAGTCCAATTCTTTGCATAGTTGAAATCGTAGTGTAAAATGATAGTGATCTTTCTATCCCATATTTCACCCCATAGTAGTAAATATGCTAGTACGAGGCTGAGTTCAGGCAAGAATGAAGAAACCTCCTTCAACCCACCAAGGGTCAATTCAGTGACCAATCAGGATTACAGATGTGGCCACATGACATGAACTACATTTCCCAGGATACCTTAACTACATTTACCATGATGCATTCCCTTAAGGGGACAGCTCCCAATTCCTAAGTAACTATCCCATATCCCATTAACTATAACTGGCTGGACAGCACAGGGGATTATGTGACCCCAGGGACACTGCGACCATCATCAATACGAGTTTTACCACCCTGTACCACCTTTTGCTTCCTAGACGTTCTCGACCCCGCACGGCCTGGAGGTCCACGTTCGACGATCCCACAGCGGCACCCGGCCTTTTGCTTGCAGCGTTTGCGGGAAAACGTTTGGGCACGCGGTCAGTTTGGAGCAGCACACCAACATCCACTCTCAGGTCAGTCTGGAAGCTGGAGAATGGAGGGGAGGGAAAATATATCTATATGGGTAAAACTGTGGATCCTGCTTGCCTGCCTTGTAGAATAAATTCAGCCATTAAAGTATATGTATATGATTGGGCTTATAAGGCTTACCAATAAAGGAGAATATTTGCAGCTGGGGGTTGACATGAGGGGTCCTTGGTGCTCCCTGAGCTGGGTGGTTTTCTTGCAGACATTTCATGACCCTGCTAGGTAACATCATCAGTGCTAGAAGAATGTGTGGGGTGGTGGAGGAGGAGGGGGAGGACTGCGGGGTCTTTGGTGTCTCTGAGCTGGGTGGTTTTCTTGCAGACATTTCATGACTGACCCAGGTAACAACATCAGTGCTAGAAAGGAGTGGGAGAGAGGAGGAGGAGGAGGAGGAGGAGGAGGAGGAGGAGGAGGAGGAGGAAGACAGTAGGATCCTTGGTGCTCTCTGAACTTGGTGGTTTTCTTGCAGGCGTTTAATTATCCAAACCAGGTAAATAATAACTAGGTAACATCATTAATAACGTCATAATCTGGGAAGGAAGAAAAGCAGAGGCAGTGAACTAATAAGGAAGAGACCTTAACTCCGAGTGGACCTGTAAAGAAGGATAGAAGCAAAGAGGATGTTCCCTGATTTGGGTCATGAAAATGTCTGCAAGAAAACCACCAAGCCCAAAGAGGAAAAAGACCCTTCATTACAAAGTTTAAGGATTTAGGTAGAGCGAGGTTTTCAGGGTTCCTGATGTGAAAAACTTCATTCCCAACTTCCTGCCATGGTTTGCGATATAGCTTAGCCTCCATTCTCCCTCCTGTGAAGTTCAGTGTGGTCCCCACAGTTGGATTCTTCCCTCTGGGGTGGAATTGAAGTGGGCTCCTGCTCAGTGGTGGGACTGGGATTCAAATAATTTAACAACCGGTTCTCTGCCCTAATGATTTCTTCCAACAACCAGTTCACCAAACGGCTCAGAAGGGTAACAACCGGTTCTTTGGAACTGATGCAAACCGGCTGAATCCCAGCACTCCTCCTGCTGTAATATTCTCTTCCTCTACCCTCCCTTCTCCCCTTGGTGTTTTGACCCCCAGGAGAAAAGCTTCGAGTGCAAAATGTGTGGAAAGACATTCAAGAGGTCCTCCACCTTATCGACTCACCTGCTGATCCACTCCGACACCCGCCCGTATCCCTGCCAGTACTGCGGGAAACGTTTCCATCAGAAGTCAGACATGAAGAAACACACCTACATTCACACAGGTGAGCAGGAAAAGCTGACTTCGCTTGTCATACAAAAGTCAGAATGGTGATCACAAGACCCCAGGAGGAAGAACCTGCAACCCTCAAAAATACACGCCAGTTGTATTTCGTGTCCGGATTATTTGACTTTTGATCGCGTGCGAAAAAGGCTCCTCCACCCCTTTTTTCCCCAATGCCATCGTAACTTCGAATGGTCACTAAACAACCAGCCGTAACTCCAGGACGACTGGTTTCACTGACTATAATGCTGCCGGCGACCTTCAGTCGGGGGTGGGATTCAGCCGGTTCGGACCGGTTTGAGCGAACAGGTAGTTCCAGCGATCGGGTGGCCCCGCCCACTCACCCCTGCCCATATGCTATCCTTTATTTCAGAGGTCTGCAACCTTAAACACTCAAAGAGCCATTTGGACCCATTTTCCCACACAAAAGAAAACCCTGGGAGCCAATAATTTGACAACCGGTGTGACCGGGAGGGCATGGCCAACTCGACGTCACTCCCTCCCACCCAGTCACCTCCTGCTCTGGAATATGGAGCGAGTCTCCATCCCCCTCCATTCCCCTTACCTTCTCAGGCTAGGCAAGGAGTGACGGAGGAGGGGTGGGGCCAGCCACTGGTGGGATCAGCCGACAGGGAGCCGCAGCAGAGGGCCGAAAGAGCCATATGTGGCTCCAGAGCTGCAGGTTGCCGACCCCTGCTTTATTTCCTTGTTTTCAAGCCCAGCTGATTCACGCGGCACAGCGGATTGCCGCGGATCAGCTGTTTTTTTACTCACCGGGGCTGCAGCCAAAGGTAAGTATTCGCTGTTTTTACAACATTGAGCGCATGGGCTCACCGAACTGGTTGTTACACTGGCTGAATCCCATCACTGCCTTCAATCCAACTGGCCACAGTTGAAAGCCCGGCTGAACCAAAACGTGGGGAGAAGGCAAGAAGGACCGATTGCGATCCAGGAAGGTTAAGACTGGATTTCCACCACCACCCTGGTCCTAAAATGTTCCTTTTTCTCTTCTTCTCGCACAGGGGAAAAGCCGCACAAATGCCAGGTGTGTGGCAAGGCCTTCAGCCAAAGCTCTAACCTCATCACCCACAGCCGCAAGCACACCGGCTTCAAACCTTTCACCTGTGAGCTGTGCGGGAGAGGTTTCCAGCGCAAGGTGGATTTGCGGCGTCACCGAGAGAGCCAGCACAGCCTCAAGTGAGAAGAGGATTCTGATTGTGGAAGGAGCTGTGGAAGAGGGTCGGGAACCTGCAGCCCGAGACCTGTAGACAATCCTTGGCCCAGATTGTAAATCCCACCCACTTTGGCTCTAACTCCGCCTAGTTTGCTTCTGATCCCGCCTACTTTGGGCCATGGCTCCACCCACTCACTGGGGATAGATCTCTGATGGAATCCATAACTGTGAAAGCCCATAAAAAGCCCTGTTGGGTTAAGAAATGGTTGAATAATAATAACAATAATGATAACACCTGTGAGAAAGATTACTTTTTTTTCCCTTCTCTTTCACCAGAGATCTGGAGTAAAAAGTAGCAAAGGATTTGAACTGGTTTGTGAAGTCAGAGAGAGAGAGTGGGAGAGGGAGGGAAAGAGGGTGAAAAAAATCTGGATTTACTGTGTTTCTTTGGGCTTTGCAAATGCAACAATGTTCGGATTAGAAGACTACATTAAGGGAAAGCGTTTAGGGATGCCAGTGGGTGGAATAAGCAAGGCAAATCTGCAAAAAACAAATCGGACACCAGGTTTCTGTGGTGGAAGACAAAGGATCTGGTGTTCGTGGATATTTCCATCGCTACCCACGATTTACATGATCCTTTGTGCAAAGGTAGCAAGATTTTATCTCTGTTCGAATCTGCTTCCTGGTAAAAAAAAAAAATTGAAGTCAATAAATGCTGTTAACAAACAATTTGAGTCCTGAAACCTCGTTGCTTGAAAGAGATCAGTCACAATGATTGACACGCCAGAACGTATTCAGACAAACACATCGAAGCCTTAATCCAGGTTAACACGACACAATAGATGCGTTCGCACCGTAGAGCTGTGCAAAGGACCAACTCAGCTCAAAGGTTTTAATATTTCGGGCATAGCTACATCACAACACAGTAAAACTCAGTAAAACTCATTAACAGTAACATCGAGCACGCAAAAATTTGTTTTAACATCCACAGCAAAAAGCATAGTCAAATTGGGCATGGAGCAAATGCCTCGCTTAGTGGCGGGAATTCAACCATGGCAAAGAGATTATAAAATGGACCACTGGGATGCCCACCAACTTTGGAAATGAAAGCCCGGAGTGATGTCATGGTGGCATCTGATGATGTCGTCAATATATTAGATAGATAGATAATCAGAGTTGGAAGGGACCTTGTGGGTCATCTAGTCCAACCCCCTTCCCAAGCAGGAGACCCTACACCATTTCTGACAGGTGGCAGTCCAGTCTCTTCTTGAAAGCTTCCAGTGGTGAAGCTCCCACAACTTCTGAATAACAGAATAATATGGATAAAATCACTCTATTATTTGCCTCCCGGCTTTTCCCCAAGGTTGGGAACCTGCCAGCTTTGGGGGGGGGGAAACAGACGTAAGTACATGCCAGTTGCCAAATGTCTGGATTTTGATCATGTGACCATGGGGATGCTGTAACTAAGCATGGAAAATGATTTTAAGTCCCTTTTCTCAGTGCCGTTGTCACTTTGAACAGTCATTAAATGAACTGTTGTAAGTTTGTCAGGGGAAAAGAGCGGAAAGGTCTAACAGTAAATACACAAAGACTCACACACACACACATGCATTGTTTTTCCTGGAAGGGCCCTCCGGCCACCACTTTGCATGGCCCTGATTTGCTAACCAAAGCAGGCCATCCAAAGATCGCTGTCAGAGGCAGGGAGGGGTTGCGCAAGAGAAGCCAGCTTCAGAGAACTGGTTTCCCTGCGGCTCCCCGCTTGGATGAGATTTTGGCGTCAGCCCTTGGTTAACTGTCATTCAAATGTGGGGCGGGGAGTTGTTAAGGGAGGCAAACGACAAAGGAGTGTTGTTGGAGGTGAGATTCGAATTTGCATGCTTCCTTCTGAGAAAGAAGAAGTCTGCGGATTCCCATTCAGGAACCTTTGATCCGGTGGAAGTTTTTCAGGGTGGAGAAGGACCCGGGGGGGTGGTGGTGGTCCTGAATACAGTCCTCTCCTTCTCTCCTCCTCCCTTCCTTTTAAATAACTTTAATAGATTTTAAAGCAATGGAAATCGAGAAGAATTTATAATTAAGAAACAAAAGAAGAGAAAAACTAAAGAATGGAAAAGAAGCCAAGTGAGGAAAGAAGGGAGGGAGGGAGGGAGGGAGGGAGGGCAAGAGAAAGAAAGAAAGACAGAGAGAGAGGGGGGGAAGAAAGACAGACAGACAGACAGACAGACAGACAGAAAAAGAAGAAAGGGACGGAGGGAGGGAGGGATGGAAGGAGGGAAGGGGAAGAAAGAAAAGGAAAGAAGGAAGATAAAGAAAGAAAGAAAGAAAGAAAGAAAGAAAGAAAGAAAGAAAAAAGAAAGAAAAAAGAAAGACAGACAGACAGAAAAGAAAAAGAAAG
This sequence comes from Naja naja, assembly GCA_009733165.1. Classification (NCBI taxonomy): domain Eukaryota; kingdom Metazoa; phylum Chordata; class Lepidosauria; order Squamata; family Elapidae; genus Naja; species Naja naja. The sequence goes on from CM019157.1 coordinate 7,445,662, forward strand.
GAGGAGGAGGAGGAGGACGGGAGGAAGGAAAAATAAAAGGAAAGAGAGAGAAAAGGAGGAGGGAAGAAAAGGAAGGAAGGGGAAGAAAGAAGGAAAGAAAGAAAAAGAAAGACAGACAGACACAGACAGAAAGAAAAAGAAGAAAAGGAGGAAGGGAGGGAAAGAAAGAAAAGGAAAGAAGGAAGACAAAGAAAGAAAGAAGGAAGACAAAGAAAGAAAGAAAGAAAGAAAGAGAAAGAAAGAAAGAAGTCAAAGGACTTCTGTCTTTCTTTTACCATGCATATTTACATTTACATCAAACTCTCATTCTAAGTTTACCACATAACTTTCATTTTTCTCTTTTTTATATATATATATCTCCCTCTTGAAAAAGCTTGCAAAGCAAAGAGGATTGATGTGGGAAAGTGCAGCTTGGAAATCTGAAGAGATAGAGGGGTTGGGTTGGTGACCCGTGTTTGGAGTGATAAGTTTATCGGGCCTCGCCGGCTGTCAACGGTCAGCAGGCCTGTTTGGGAGGAGAGGGCACATCTCCCAGGGCAAGATAGGTCAGCCTCGGTCTTATCAACCCCGGTCTGAATTGGAGGAGTCCCCAAACAACTCTCCTTCCCCTCTGCGCCCAGGCAGATTGACAGCAGGGGGGAGAGTGAAAGACAAATGCCAAATCTCTCCAAAACGCTTTTCTTCTTCCTCCCCCAACCTTCCCCTCCGTTTCCTCATGCCTGTCATTTTAATTAAGAATTTTGATGACAACAATAAAATCTAATACAAGAGAAGAGAAGGGAAGGGAAGGGCAGGGAAGGGAAGGAGGAAAGAAGGAAGGGAAAGGAGGAAAGAACAAAAGGGGAAGGAGGAGAAAAGGAATGGGAAAGGAAAGGAAGAAAGGAGGAAGGGAAGGAAAAGGAGGAAGGGAAGGGAAAGGTGGAAAGAATGAAAGGGAAGGAAAGAATGAAAGGAAAGGAGGAAAGAAGGAATGGGAAAGGAAAGGAGAAAGGGAAGGGAGGAAGGGAAAGGAAAGGAGGAAAGGAATGGGAAAGGAAAGGGAAAGAAGGGAAAGGAAAGGAGGAAAGGAAAGGAAGAAAGGAAGGGAAAGGGGGAAAGGAGGAAAGGAAAGGAAGAAAGAAGGAAAGGAAAGGAACGGGGGAAAAAAAGGAAGATTCTTATTTACAATTTATCTTTTTTCCCTGTGGAATACTCCAAGGGTCTAACAATCTAATATAAAGATATCACAATTTAAAAAATCAAATAAAAAGATAATTTATGTAATGACAACTGCCTCACTGGCTGTGTTCCACAGTGACTGAACGATTATTTGCTGCCTGCTGGAGTAAAATGAAGAGGAGGGAAGGATTAGGTGGAAGAGCAGTGGATGATGGGTTTAGCTGAGAGTGCTTCAATGATACGGGGGTTATATGTTGGGGGCCCAAGACATGATGTACAAACAGCTTTACAAGAAAGCTTTTGTTTTTTTCCAAGTTCATTTCCAAGCGAGCTCACTTATCTCCTGTCCCAAATATTGCAGCTTTCATTTCATTTTTGGCTACGGCTTAAAAAAAAAAAAAACCCGGCATGCTTCCTTCCTTTCTGCCCAAAGCAAACTATCTTTCAGGAGCAGGAAGTTTTAAAAAATAGCAAGAAAACCGCCGGGAGCCCACAGCGGAATAAAGCTGTCCCTCAGATGATTGTATCCCCAAGCATCCTGTGGGTTCAACCTGTCACTCATCCACTCCCAAGGCCACCAAAAAATCCTTTGGGTTCAAGAAATTGGAGTGTGCTATAACACATCATAGTATTTGAGGTGTTATTGAATTTTAGTCCAGATAGTTGGGGTAGAAGACCTCTAAGGGGTCTGGAAGAACTACAAGGAACTAGAAGATGCCCAAGAGGTCTTGAGGGGCTGCCCAAAAGAAGAGGGGGTCAAGTTATTCTCCAAAGCACCAGAAGGCAGGACAAGAAGCAACGGAGGGAAACTCATCAAGGAGAGAAGCAACCTAGAACTCAGGAGAAATTTCCTGACAGTTAGACAAATTAACCAGTGGAACAACTTAACTCCAGAAGTTGTGGATGCTTCAACACTGGGAGTTTTTAAAAAGAGGTTGGATAACTATTTGTCTGAAGTGCTGTAGGGTATCCTGCCTAGGCAGGGGGTTGGACTAGAAGACCTCCAAGGTCCCCTTCCAACTCTTGTTATTCTAGCAACTCTTTTTGTTGCACCCACTTTGGCAAATATAAATATTCTTGCTGACAATGTATTGGGAACCGACTTCTCCAAAATATATTTATTTTTTTCAAAATATTTGTAGTGTATGCTTTACACACACACACACACACACACACACACATCTTGTACAGGTAGTCCTTGACTTACAACCATCCATTCTGTGTCCATTTGAAGTCACAATGACACCCCCAAAAAAGCGACTGATGGCCATTTTTTCCACACTGACGACCGCTGCAGCCTCCCCCGTGCTCAAGACGCTCGGCAACTGACTCATATTTACGACGGTCGCAGTGTCCTGGGTGGGGGGGTCATGTGATCTCCTTTTGCGAACCAAGTCAATGGGGAAGCCACATTCACTTAACAATTGTGTTACTAGCAGAACAACTGCCGTGATTCCCTGAGCAACGGTGGCAAGAAAGGTCACAAAATGGGGCAAAACTGCCCTGCCTCGCTTAGCAACAGAAATGTGGGCCTCAGTTGTGGTCGTAAGTCAAGGACTGCCTTGCAGTACAGCTCTCAGCAGTTCGTAACAACAATAAAACCACAAAGAGAGAACAACCCTGAAAAATCAAATTAAAACCAGCCACTACAATCCCCTAGGTCGCATTTTTGTTTTTTTTTGGTAGAGAATCGGGGAAGGGAAAAAACACAATGCCGTTTTCTTTCCTTTACAGGTGGGTGTCTAAAAAGGTTGGTTTCATTCTCTCACGGCTTCTGTTCTCCTCCTCAGCCTGCAGAAATGAAATCCCTCGAAAAGGCTTTCAGTTACAACAACCCCTGTTTTATCATTTCTCAGCACCTGCCGCCATTGCCCCGCTTTCTCCGCCTGTGGGTGATTCAGCAAAATCTTCCTGGGGCAGAAAAAGAGGCTTGCCAAACAGCAAATCACAATGACAGGCGACCAAGAGGAAGCAGAAGAACATATGGCAACAAGGGAGACTGGTTTCCTGAGTAAGAACAGGATGGGATCGGATGGGACGTTGCATTCAGTTCTCAAAAGACAACCATCATGCATATACCCAGTCACCCATTCGAATATGATAGGCAAACATCAAAGCCTAGTTTGAATGTATAGGAAGGAAGGAAGGAAGGAAGGAAGGAAGGAAGGAAGGAAGGAAGGAAGGAAGGAAGGAAGGATACAGGAAAGATGGAAGGAAGGAAGGAAGGAAGGAAGGAAGGAAGGAAGGAAGGAAGGAAGGAAGGATACAGGAAAGATGGAAGGAAGGAAGGTCCCTCAGCTACAAAGTTGCTTCTGTTTCCATATCTATCTGGAAGAGAGGAAAGAGGGATGGAAGGAAGGAAGGAAGGAAGGATGGATGGAAGGAAGGAAGGAAGCAAAGAAGGAAGGAAGGAGGGAGGGAGGAAGGGAAAGAAGGAAGCAAAGAAGAAGGAGGGAGGGAAGGAAGGAATCACTATTTCTGAATAGTTTTTATCCCAGAGCTATAATTGCACTTAACAATGAACTTAAGGACCAACCATCACTGAGCTGTTGGACAGTATTACTTGGTCTGTTGTGTGGATGCTTGTGTGTTTCTAGGGAGCAGGGAATTCTGACAGGGCTGGGTGGGTTGGGGATTGTCATGTGTGTGTGCATGTCGAGTCTGGTCCCTGGGTGTTATGTGAATTTCGTTGTATGTATACTGTGTATATACAAAGAATTCAATGCAATTCAATTATCAATTATCAAATGCTATGGAAAGGAAGGAGGGAAGGGAGGAGAAAGAAGAAAGAAAGAAAGAAAGAAAGAAAGAAAGAAAGAAAGAAAGAAAGAAAGAAAGAAAGAAAGAAAGCAAACCATGAATGACAGTAAGAAATCCTGCATTACGAGAGTCGGAAAAGGAAGAAAAAAGGCAGGGCAGCTCCTGCTTCGAGCAAGGTAGGAACTCTCCTTCCTCGGAACCTTATTTCCCTGAGCTGCGGGGCTCGGGGGGACGCTTTTCAGGAACGGACCGAGCTGTTCTCCTTCGCGTCGGCACCCAACTAGCCATGGCATCCTCCTCCTCTTCCTCCGCCATGGATGGTGGCGACCCGGAGCAGAGCCGCGGGGCGGGCGGCGGCAGCGGCCCGGTGCTTTCGGAGCTCCAGCGAGAGAAGCGGCTGGCGTGCGTGGAGTTCCCCGGCGTGGTGCAGGATGTGGGCAAGACGCTGCTGACCCTGGGGGGAGAAGAAGGGGTCTCCCGGGTAAGGATTTCCCCCCAGCCTCGCCTGTTCCTTCTACCATTAGCCTCTCTACTCGCAGGAGCAAAGGGAGGGGGGAGGGAGGCACTTTGCACATGCTCAGAGAAATTCCAATTATACTAGTCTTTAAAATGTCAGTAGTGGCACATACACACACACATCCATATATTGCATATGTTTACATATTATATATTGTATGTATGTATGTGTACACATACAAGAAAAAAATAAAAAAAATAACATAAACAGGCCTTCCACTCTTCTTTCTATCAACTACAGTAATTATACCATATTTTTTCCTCCTCTCCTTTGGCTGTTTTTATTCATCAATTCATTAAAAAAAATTAGCAGCAAAAAGCCCATTTAAGATTTCTAAAACGTCCTTCTTGTTTGGCTGGCATCAGGATTCCAAGGACTAAAATTTGGAGCTTGGTAGTAAAGTTCTAATTTCAGATAAAATATTTTGGTCTCCTTTCCTGTAGTCATTGGGAGTGGAATTTGACCTCTTGGCTGTTGCATCCTTATTAGATTTATGCCGATCCCAGCAAAAGACTTGAACTGTATTTCCGTCCCAAAGACCCCTACTGCCACCCAGTGTGTGCCAATCGCTTCCCTACCTCTTCAATGCTGCTCAAAGTGAAAAAGAAAACGAGGAGGAAATGGACAGAGGAAGGAAGTCTGGAAGAAGAAATAAAGTTTGAAGTGGAGATACTTGGTGTCATTTCCACTGTTTATAAATTTCAAGGTAATTTATTCTAAAACGGTTAGAGTTTGTGTATAAGCAAGCCCTTATATCAGCTTGTTGTACTATATATACATATATACATATACATATACATATACATATATATATATATATAATGTATTTTCTTTCTTCACTTTGTTTGATCTCTCTTACAACCGCCAGCCATGATAGTTTATGAAACAAAGAATAGTGTCACACAGCACTATGGATTCACAGGTGAAAATTGCACCGATGAATAATGTTCACTCTCAACTTTTTAGTGTTATTTTTTTCAGTTTATTCTAGCTTACTCTACCCTTAAACTAAGGCAAGGAGAAAAAAGAATGACTTATGTACAAAATCTGTATTTTTGTTCTTGTTCACTCTGGCTAGCTAATTTGATAACTTTCCAATTTGCCAATTTCCTTATGTTTCTATGCACAGTCCTAATATGTGATGGGCAATTTATCCAGATGTATTATTAGTTACATATCTGATTCTAAGGATGTCAAAGTAGATTGCTGTTTATGTTTATCTATTTTGTTATCTATTTTGTAGTGAGGGAAAAAGTCAGTTGCTGTGGAATGAACTTACTGTGTGCACTTTAATTTCATTCTAGGTATGTCTGATTTCCAATACTTGGTAATGCATTCAGAGCCAGACGGTAAACAAACATCAATGTATGACAAAGTCTTGATGCTCAAGCCAGAAAAAGAAGATTTTTTTATGAATGAGCTGCCACTTTATATTCCTCCACCCATTTTCTCACGCCTGGACAATCCTATTGATTATTACTATCGGCCAGATGTGCATCACAGGTGAGTGCCTTTCTTGTGAAATAATGGACTAGATATTTACTGGAATATCCTATCTCTGGAGAAGTGGACTGGTGTCTCTATTTGTAGTAAGGATCTAGCTTTTAGTAAAGTGGATTATAATTGCTGTAAATAAGTGATAAGAGTGAGTAGAGTGTGTTATAATTATGGCAAACGAATAAGAAAATTTTCAATAGTTGAAGTAATTAGATGGGGAAAGTATTTAGGGAAGGATGCATTGAAGCAGAAACTAGACAGCTGTGTGTCATTTGTCCTTGGGTTGAATAAGTGTTTTGACTTGGTACAACTTGGAATTTTATATTTAAGTTTTACACTTAAGCTACCAATGTGTCAGCTTAATTGTGGCTGTATGTCGAAGGCTACCTGTATTAGAGAGGGGCTGTCTTCATCCTCTTTCTCTCACATATGATATCCAGTCTGATCTGCCTCTTATTCCTCTGGAATGCAACCTCTCCATCTGGAAAATCCACTTCTTTATTACATTCTATCGTATTATGGGTTTTACATGTCCAGTTGATCTGGGGGAGGGGGGGTGTCACATACTCGTTGCTCTGCCTCTCACATCTCCTGACGCCTCTTGGTTCCAGCAAATAACATGTACTAGTTTTGATAGTTGCAACAGGCTGTAATCTGTTTCAAAGTTCTCCTCACCCTGGCTTCCTTTCCTTTGTTGTAACCACATAGCTCTTCAAATGACTTCTATGCAGCTGCATGAATCCAAACTGGTGTGTAATAATTGGAAAAAGTTTTCCAATCTTTAAGAATGCCAGAGGTGAATTCCATTTGCTGTTGCAGAAGTTGGTGATAAAATTCTTGTTCCTTGCAAATTCTTGTTCCTATGAGCACTGCTACTTTTTATCAACCAAATGCCAAGAAGTCTGGCATTGACCACAAATGCCCCTGTCTTTGGTTCTTTTTCCGTTCTTCAGTGTAACATCTGGATGGTCTCCCATGCTAACATCTGTGATTTTTCCCACTCTTGGAAAGGCCTATAAAAAAAGGTTGACATAATTTTCCATTCAAACTTGTTTTGCTTCATCTTGGAGGCTGAATTAGGTAATTAATTCTGCAGCTCTTGATGTGAGGTTGCAGTTCATCTCTTTAAAAATGTTTTATTGAAGTTTATAATCAAGGTAAAAAAAAGAAACAAAAGTTAGCAAGGTCAAAGGAGGAAGAAGAGCAATTGAAGCAGCAGATATTGTGCAATCTTTAGGGAAACCATTTGGTGGTGTATTTTTAAAACAAAAGGGTTGAAATTAAAGACTTACAGCAAAAGAGGTAAATTTTATGACCTTCCTTGTTATAGTTGTTAAGTGAATCACTGCAGGTCTTAAGTTAGTAACATGGCTGTTAATCTGGCTTCCCATTGATTTTGCTTGCCAGAAGATAATCACATGATCAATCAGAATCAATATCAGAATGATCAAACAAATGGCAACTTCATATCTCAACAAATGAATGCTCTTTCTTACATTTTGGCAAAAAAATCAGAAAATAAAATATAGGCTGAATAGTCAAGACCTTGTTGATGATCCAAACTCTGTCAAGGACCTTGGAGTACTCATCTCAAATGCTCTAAGTGCTAGAGCCCACTGTAACTACATAGCCAAAAAAAGCATTAAGAGTTGTTAACCTAATCCTGCGTAGCTTTTTCTCTGGTAATATTACACTACTAACTAGAGCATACAAAACATTTGCTAGACCAATTCTCGAATACAGCTCATCAGTCTGGAACCCACATTATGTATCTGATATTAACTCAAGGTTAACGCACCAAACTTGATTGCAGGAAATACGACTTCAGCAACAGAGTGGTCAATGTCTGGAATACTCTACCTGACTCTGTGGTTTCTTCCCCAAACCCCAAAAACTTTAACCTTAGACTGTCTACTATTGACCTCACCCCTTTCCTAAGAGGTCTGTAGGGCATGCATAAGCCATCCCTGTCCTATTGTTTCTTTTATTTTCTTACATGTATCCATGTATTCATAACTATGTTTATACTTATACCTATTATCTTGTAAGCAATTGACAAATCAAATAAATAAAATAAAATAAATGATCACGGGACATTGCAGCCGTCATAAATATGAATCAGTTGCCATGCATCCAAATTCACATGACCATGGGGATGCTGCAGGGGTCATAAGTGTGACAAACATTCATCATCATCACCTTTTAATGACCCCATAATCCCTTGCGGGGTGGAGTCTGGGCAACTGAATGGAGCTAGCAGAGTGTTCAATGGCCGGATGCCTTTCCTGTTGCCAATGGGGAGTTCTATTTTTCAGCGGATATATTCTCATTGTGCCCAGAGAGAGAAATATCTGCCTCTAGCTAGTATCGAACTCCTGATTGTGAAGCAAGAGCGCCCCCTCTAGGCTACCACACCACTCCTGGTGACAAACGTTCTCAAGTCCCTTTTTTCAGTGCTTCGAACGGTCACTAAATGAACAGTTGTAAGTCAAGGATGACCTGTAGCTGACAAATGTTAGCTTTAAGCTGAGTTTCCTTTGTGTTGTCTTGTTCTGCAGGGAAGGCTATCACAACCCTCCCCTGTCTAGCGAGAATCTGATCGGCCTCAGCAGGGCCCGCCGTCCTCACAACGCTATCTTTGTCAACTTCGAGGATGGAGAGGTCCCCTCGAGGCCGTTGGAGGCAGCCGTGCAGACTTGGAAAAAAGTCTGTAGCAACACCGTGGATCACCAAGCAGAAGCAGAGCTGAAGAAAGTAGGTTTGCCTAAGCTTTGAAACCTCCCTAAAAATAAATAGCAGTGCATACTTTGGATCGAAAACGCAGCATGATGAAGTCGCGGATCTTGTGTTGTTTTTTAAAAGGCAGCTTCCTAGTTCTGATGAAGGGCCTTGGCATTCTGTGGCTCTCCTTGCCTCTTTGGGACACATTAGATCAGGGGTCTTCAAACTTGACAGCTTTAAGACTTGTGGACTTCAGCTCCCAGAACTCCTCCTCCTCCAGACATGTTAGCTCAGGAATTCTGGGAGTTGAAGTCCACAAGTCTTAAACTTGCCAAGTTTGAAGACCTTTGCATTAGATAAATTACATTGCAAAAAAAACCCAACACATCAAAAAAACAGGGTCAAATTCCCAACGTTTAACAGGACACAAAATGTTGCTTTTTCCTCCTCACGGGGATAAACTGCAGACATGCTCTTTCCTTTTTGCACAGGATTATATGTGCAAATTAAGTTTAGAAAGCTGCCTTTGCTCCACAGGACCCAAAAGTCTTTGGGTTGAGGGTTACATGTTGGAGAACCACATTGGGGTAACTTATTAGCAGATGCAGTGGGAGATTGAGTTTATGGATTGAATATATGCATCCGCTGTCTTTTAGTGAAGGGATTTGTAGGACAGCTCATAAAACATAGTCTGAAATGGAAGTCCATGATTACATTCCCTCATTCATTCATTCATTCATTCATTCATTCATTCATTCTGCAGTGTTGACCTAGCACCCAATTTTAAAACTCTAGGTAGCTTCCCAAGATCCTAATGAAAGCATAATAAAAATAAGTCCAACCGCAGTGTTAATCCATAAATCAGTCTTCATTGCTGTCATGAACCAGCACAGCAATTTGATAAGCATATTTTAAAGGATAATTAAAGCACCCAACACTCTCTGTTCTGAAGGCGATTCATAAAATGAGAGCTAAATTGGCAATTTAAGTGAAATGAGTGAGACAGGCAGCAAACAAATTTAATAATAATGATTAATGGAATGGAATGTTTTTTTTTATCAACCCACTGCTATGGAGTTTCTTTTGGCGACATTATAAGACATCAAGCTGATTGTTAAAGCTGTTTATTTGAAATAGATAGTGCATAGTTTAAAAAAAAGATAAATCCAGCGCGATTTCAACTATTTGCTGTTTTATGTCTGCACGAATTCTTTTCAGCTTTTTGAACTTCGTCCTGTGTGGTCCCGCAATGCGGTGAAAGCCAACATCAGCGTTCACCCTGACAAACTGAAACTGCTACTACCCTATTTGGCTTATTACATGGTGAGTTTTATCCACATTTGTGGTACCTTCTTACAAAAAGCCCCAAAGAATATAATGTTGATAAACATGCATTGTGTTTTTACGCCCCCGTTTGAGAGCCAGTTTAATCTAGCAGTTAAAGTGGTGGCCTAGAAATCAGGAGATCTAGTCCTGCCTTGGATATGAAAGCAGTTGGGTGACTTTGGGCCAATCACCAGGAGACGGTGAGTTCTAGTCCTGCCTTAGGCATGAAAGGGAGCTAGGTGACTTGGGGCCTAATCAACTCTCTTTCAACCTCACTGGGTTGTTGTGTGGAAAATGGGAGGAGGAAGACGATGAGGCACATTCATGGCCTTGAGTTGCTTACAAAGTTACAAAGGCAGGATAAAAAAAAAAATCTCATGATAAATTTAAAAAAATTAAAACATCCTGTATAATATATGAAAAAAAAAAATTCCGTGTATTTTATGATTCCGAAATGATGACTTGCAACAAAACAGCAAAAACAAAGAAAGGCTGAAAAGAAACTTGACTGAAAAGTAGGAGAGAGGGCTGCACTATAATCTCAGCCCTCCCCCCACACCCCAAGGTGTAATCTTTTAGCAGCCCATTAGTGATCCTTTTATTTTTCTCACGATCCCCTCAGCTCACGGGGCCCTGGAGAAGCCTTTGGGTTCGTTTCGGTTACGATCCCAGGAAGCACCCCGAGGCAAAGATCTACCAGGTTCTGGATTTCAGGATTCGCTGCGGCATGAAATATGGTAAAAGAAATCTGACACGGCAGCCAGAAGGTTGCTCCCGTTTTCAGTTGTCCTGTCAGCCTCTCTGTTTTGAGTGGGGTGGGCGGCTTTTTTCGTGGCTCACCAACTCATTCTGGGCCTCCCCCAAGAACTCTACTTCCCTTGTTGCTGCCTTCCCCATGGCTACTTGTATACAATTCATTGTTTCTTCACGGATTGTGTTTCCATCTCTTTAGGGTACAACCCAAATGACATGCCAGTGAAAGCCAAACGCAGCACCTACAACTACAGTCTGCCTATTACTTTAAAAAAACCAGGTAGGTCGTTCGATTGGGACACTCTCGGTGCCCTTAAGAAACAGGAATGAAATTGCTTCCCTGTGGAAATATTTGAGGCAAGTCACAAAGAATCGGTTGCAGAACACCTGGCTATTGTCAGTTAGGATGTCTCTTGGGCATGTATGTGATGACCCGGAGTGTAACACAAACGTAACAAAATCCAAAACGTAAATAAATGTCCTTTAATGCCTCCAGCTTGGCCCCAATGTTCAATAATTCTCCGTTGGGAGATAAAACGTACTCAAAAATAGTCTTCAAAAGAAAGCAATGCAGTCTGAACTTAATGAGCAGATAGAGGTGAAATAAAAAAACTAAAACAAACTACAATGAAGGAATCCCCACAATGGACCAGGGTAAGTAATTGCCAACTTCAAGGAGATAACAAGGCACAGTCTGTTGGAAGGACGCCAACCAAGATAACTTCAGCCCCAAATAAAACAACGCTTTGCTTCTGGCAACGCTGTGTTGTAAGCGTCTCTCTTATATACTAGTCTCACCAGCTGCAACCAATGAGGAGGATCATGGCCGCTTCCTCTCTCGTAAGCCAAGTTGTTCCCTTCTCCGTTCCTCCCTGCGTGTCCTAGGATGAAGAGGGGATGGGCCTGGCTCTTCCTCTGACTGCCCAGCCGGCCTCTGCCATTCCCCAGCCTCCTCCACAACCTCCGGAGCCACACCTCCATTCCCTGTCAGCTGTTCCTCTTCTCCCTCAGAGTCAGACTCCACCAGGGGCATGACAACGTACTTTGTCTACCAGGAGACAGAATAGCAGAGTCGGAAGGGACCTTGGAGGTCTTCTAGTCCAGCCCTCTGCTCAAGCAGCAGACCCTATACAATTTCAGGCAAACGGTTGCCCAGTTTCTTCTTAAAAACCTCCACTGATGGAGCACCCACAACTTCTGAAGTTCCACTGGTTAATTGTTACTCACTGTCAGGAAATGCCTCCTCGTGCCTCGTAAAATTCCCCTCCCCCCAACTGTGAGCATTTTACACAGACTTTGCACCCGTTGGTCTCATCAGGGATGAGAAAGACTTCATTTGAATGCGTACAAATCTTCTTTTTCTACTGACCCTCATGGACAGTTCTTCTCTGGTCTAGAATGCCTTCCAGATGTGTGGATGTCAACTCCCAGAATCCCCTAGTCAACAAGGCCGCTGGGAATTCTGGGAGCTGGAACCCCACCCCACCCCTCAATATTTGGGCTTCAACCCCCCAGATTCCTTAGCCTGCATGCTTTTGCTCAAAGTTCTGAGGACAAGTTGGATTGAATCACTAAGTCATCATTTGGCAGCCTTTTGAAAGGGTTTCCCATCCATCTCCCGCTTGGCTCTTGTTATCCTAAACAAATTAAGACCCTCTGCTTATACCCCTTACAGGAAATCACGGCCTTGGCATCCAAGACTTAAAACAGGGGCTGAGCACATCTGGAACATCAGGTGCAAAATCCCCAGTTATGAGCAAATACAAACTTAAGGTAAGTGCTTCTCTTCCTCCTCCAGGCCACACCAGGAAGTTCTTACCTTCAGACACCTTGGGTTTTTTGGGGGGAAGATCTAGATTTACCGAAGATTCCAAGATAAGGTGAAGGGAGAGCTACAGGTAGTCTTTGGCTTACATCCAGAATTGTGCCCAAAATTTCCATTGCGAAGCAAGGCAGTTGTTAAGTGAGCTTTGGCCTGTTTTATGACACATAAATCTCATAATTAAATTAAATTAATTTTTTTATCATACTTGTTAAGCGAATTGGGCTTATTTCATTGACTTCGCTTGTTGGGAGCCCGCTGGGAAGGTTACAAAAGATGATCACGTGACCCTGTTATGCAACTTGCCAGTTGACTCTGCCCATTGCCAGAGGTTCGATCCTGACCAGCTCAAGGTTGACTCAGCCTTCCGTCCTTCCGAGGTCGGTAAAAGGAGGATCCAGATTGTTGGGGGCGATAGGCTGACTCTGTCAACCGCTTAGAGAGAGCTGTAAAAGCCCCGTGAAGCGGTATATAAGTCTAAGTGCTGTTGCTATTACTAAGATTGCCTGTCACTGGTGCTGAGATCTTCCACAGAATGTGGTCCAACCCCGCCTCTGATTCTCTGCCTTCTCCTCCTAGGATTCCATTTATACCTTTGAGGAAGGGTCTCTGCCTCCCTATCGACAGATGTTCTACCAGCTGTGCGATTTGAAAGTGGAAAGGTACAGCATTGGCACTGACCTGTTAATGTTAAGCTGTCAAAGTCCTCTTGCGTTTTAGTCAAGGGTAATGCGCGGTCTTGTTTCATTTTTGAGGAGCACCTGGGATTGAAACCCATGCTGTGTATAAGTTTGGGCGTCCTTTGTTTTGCAATTCCAGAAAGTCAACTGATGCTTTGTTCAGATGTTTGAGGGCACCCAACCAAGCATCGCAAGTCACAAGTGTATCCTGACTCTAGAAAGTCAACTGATGCTTTGTCCAGATGTTTGTAAGCACCCAACCAAGCATCTCAAGTCACAAGTGTATCCTGACTCTAGAAAGTCAATTGATGCCTTGTCCAGATGTTTGAGGCCACCCAACCAAGCATCTCAAGTCACAAGTGTATCCTGACTCTAGAAAGTCAACTGATGCTTTGTCCAGATGTTTGTAAGCACCCAACCAAGCATCTCAAGTCACAAGTGTATCCTGACTCTAGAAAGTCAATTGATGCCTTGTCCAGATGTTTGAGGCCACCCAACCAAGCATCTCAAGTCACAAGTGTATCCTGACTCTAGAAAGTCAATTGATGCCTTGTCCAGATGTTTGAGGGCACCCAACCAACCATCTCAAGTTACAAGTGTATCCTGACTCTAGAAAGTCAATTGATGCCTCGTTCAGATGTTTGAGGGCACCCAACCAACCATCTCAAGTCACAAGTATACCCTAGCAACGAACAGTTATGTCATCTTTGTTAGCTATAGCTTTCCAAGAAATGGTGCTAATGACAGCCATGGCTTGGTCTACCCAGGAGGCAAAGTTTCTCTTGACCTTGGTTGACAGAACAGGACTAGCCCTGGCTTCATAGTTTGGTTGCCCGATGCTCTGCGCTGAGAAGAACCACTCTGAAATTGGCTTCTGTTCAGCTTGCAGAAGATCATCCATCGAAACGACAACATGGAGGCGGCCTGTACGGAGCGGGACGGCTGGTGTCTTCCAAAGACCAATGATGACTTGAGGGACACCATGTCGCTGATGATAAGGCAGATAATCCGATCCCAAAGGCCAGGTGAGGGGGAGATGAGGCTGGCAAGCCCAGGTATGTTGGTCATGTGGGTGGCCTGTATTATAACCATCACGAGTCCTGATCGTGATGGGCAGCCTCCATGATGGCCATAACTCAAGGTCTACCTGCAATAATGTCAGCCATGCAGTTTTTATCTTCTTCCTGTTTTCATAAAAATGCCTTTGTGTTTCTTAGTGTTTTTTCCCCATAATTCTGGAATCTTGTCTTTGCCGGCCACGAGATTTTCAACAGTGGTAGATGCCATATTAAAACGATCATATGCTAAATTATTCCAACCGGGTCCTTCTGCTTCTAACTTGTAATTCCCTTTTCTCTGGTCTGTTTCAGCTCTGTTCAGAAACCCTTCGAATACCACAGAGGGCAAAGAGCAGCTGACTTTTGAATCTGGAGAAGAGGAAGAGGAGGAGGAGGAAGAAGAGGTTTTCAAGCCTTCGGATGGGAGTGAAAATGAAATGGAGACCGAAATTCTTGACTATGTCTAACGTCATGGGGCTGGTTGGCTGGACTGGTTCTTGGAGGGAGGAATTTGTTTTGCTCTTTTTTCTTTCTGGAAAGACAGAAGAAAGGAAGAAACCCACCAATCCAACCAATGAGTCAATGAACCCATCAACTTAACCAACTCACCAACCCAATCAACTCACCAACCCAACCAACGCATTACTAACTCAACCAACGCGCCAACCCGATGAACCCAACAACCCAGTCAACTCAATGAACCCACAACCAATTGAACCCATTGGCTGTGTTACATCTTCGACTGGACTGGATTTGTGCAGAAGTGTCATTTGCAAGTTGCATCTTTGTCGTTCCCTTCATGCAGGCTTCCTCCCATCGTTGGATTCAAACATAGACACAAGACCTCTATTTTGGGGGGGAATTCCTTTGATGTTGTAGCATTTTTTTTGCAATTAAGGGCCAAGCCCTTCTATGTCCGATAACTTTGACTCCCGGAGTCGTCTTATGGATTGGACGGTGTTGAACTTCCAAGCAAGGCCTGATGGTTATGTCAGACCTTCAACACCGGCAGGCACAATTATAATTTCATTCTTACTGGGACTTAAGTTGTTGTTCCTGTCCTTCTCAAACGAAAGTCATTTGGAATTGCTTTCATGACCCCTTGAGACAAAAACAACCTCCATGATTCCATTGTTTGGGGTTTTGTGGGACATCAGATGGACAGCCTTACGAAATCTCCACTGTTTTTTAATTACATTTTAATTAATTACATTTTTAATTAATTACATTTACTTTTGTATAGCGATAAGAGATTTCTTTTTCAGCTCGAGTGCAACTAAAGAGATTTGTGCCTTCAGAATAGCTTTAAGTGAGATTTGTTTAGAAGCAAACTTGGAGAGACTTTTATTTTAAAACCCAATTTGGAACTAGCTGCTTTTGAGAAGGGCCCCACTCCCTGCTTAGGTCAGGATCTGGGAGAGAATGCAAGGATCGTACTGGCCTGAGGTTTCGATCCCAATTTAATAAGGAGCTTGAAAAAGTCCCAGGATGTTTCCATGCTGAATTTTGAATGAATTGCACAGAACAGGCACAAAGATGATATGGGGACTGGGGGTTAAAACATACGACGATTACGGTTGCAGGAATTGGGTATTCACTAGTCTAGTGAAGAGAAGGATTAGGGGTGATATGATAACAATGTTCCAATATTTGAGGGGCTGCCCCAAAGAAGAGGGGGTCAACCTATTTTCCAAAGCCCCAGAAGGCAGGACAAGAAGCAATAGATGGAAACTAACCAAGGAGAGAGAAGCAATCTAGAACTAAGGAGAAATTTCCTGATGGCGAGAACAATTAACCAGTGGAACAACTTGAGTGCAGAAGTTGTGGGTGCTCCATCACTGGAGGTTTTTAAGAAGAGAGTGGACAACCATTTGTCTGAAATGCTATAGGGCTTCCTGCCTGAGCAGGGGGTTGGACTAGAAGACCTCCAAGGTCCCTTCCAACCGTTATTCTAGTCTATATGGAGATTCTCAGTCATCCAGGTCATAATGGTTGTCTTCAAGGTGCTTTTATCAAGAGGCACCTGGGCTTTCTGTTTTTATCTTCGAAGATGTTTTGCTTCTCATTTGAGAAGCTTCTTCAGCTCCGACTGGATGGTGGGGAATGGAAAGATTTATGCTCCTTGCAGACATTTACATCCCCCCATCATCCATTCAGAGCCAAAGAAGCTCACATGAGAAGCAAAACATCTTCGAAGAAAAAAACCCAGAAAGTCCAGGTGCCTCTTGGGGAAAAAAAAAGCACCTTGGGTTATGGCTGAGGCAGAGAAATTCAAACTAATTCTATACCAGGGGTGGGCAAACTTTTTGACTCGAGGGCCACAATGGGTTTTAAACTGGACGGAGGGCGGGAAAAAAGCATGGATGGAGTGTTTGTGTGAACTAATATAAATTCAACGTTAGATTACTTCACGTAGCCTTCTGGGAGAGCAAGAGAACCCTCTGCTCTTTTGGCTCAAGGCTGGATAGGAGAATACAAACGGGCCAAATTGGATCCGCCCCCGAAATGAGGTTTGCCCAGCTGTTCTACCTTTAAAGGTGGCATTATTTAAGGAGCCTCTGTATGAGGGTGGTTAGAGTGCAGTATTGCAAGCTACTTCTGCAATTTGCCTACATTTTGGCAGTTCAGTTCCCACCAGGCTCAAGGTTGACTCAAGTTCCACCATCCTCCAGGTGGGAAAATGAGGAGCCAGATTGTTGGCAACAGGCTGCTCTGTAAACCGCTTAGAGAGGGCTGGAAAAGCAGTGAGGTAGGAAGTCTAGAAGGGGGAGGAGGAGGAGGAGGGAGGGGAGGAGGAGGGAGGAAGGGGAAGGAAGAAAGAAGGAAGGAAGGAAGGAAGGAAGGAAGGAAGGAAGGAAGGAAGGAGCAAGAGACTGACTCTGTAAACCATTTAGAGAGGGCTGGAAAGGACTATGAAGCAGTATATAAGTCTTAAGTGGGAAGGAAGGAAGGAAGGAAGGAAGGAAGGAAGGAAGGAAGGAAGGAAGGAAGGAGCAAGAGGCTGACTGTAAACCACTTCGAGAGGGCTGGAAAGCACTATAAAGCGCTATATGAGTCAAAGTAATATTGCTATTGCTATTATCCTCTAGTTCTTCTAATCTTATCATCTGTCTCTGGGCGAGAGTTTTATTGGTTATGTGTCAGCGCTGGGAACCGAAGCGTGTGAGACCTCCAGCTGATAGATAGACATGCCTCAAAGGGGAAGATAAAAGGTTTTTTATCCCCACTGATTGGATTTATCTTGGATATTTCCCTGCAAAACTTGGCAGGAAGCAAGGAAACCCATCCAGCAGTTTGTCAGCTGTGGGGGCGACACCAGTGCCCTTGAGTTGCCATAGATATGGGCCTGGACCTAGACTATAAAGCCATAGGTGTGGAACGTAGCAGCCCATTGGAACTTCACCATGAATTGCTGGACCCTGCTGGGCTTTGCTGTCCTCTTCTGCCTGCAGGCAGCAGGAGCTGCAAAGGTAACCTTCAGCTAACTAAGGGACGTCCCGATAGTCCTTGACTTACAAAGATCCGCTGAGAGCTGGAAAAAAAAGTGGCTTATGGCCGTTTTTCACACTTAACAACCTTTCGTAGCATCGTCCTGGTCGGGGGATCAAAATTCAGACGCCTGGCGACTGATTCATACTTACAACAATTGCTATGTCATGCGGTTCCCCCTTTTTGGCAAGTTAACGGGGAAGCCAGATTTGCTCAGTTCACTCATTTAGCAACTGCAGTGATTCGCTTAGCCGCTGCAGCAAGAAAGGTCGTAAAAGAGGGCAAGCTCACTTAAGTGCCTTGCTCAGCGACAGATTTGGGGCTGAGTTGTGGTCGTAATTCAAGGACTACCTGTATGGGAAATCTTTGGGGCAACATCAAGCAGGGTTTCCAATCGAGAAGCCTTTTGGGTTTATCTCTTTGAAATCGGTAGGAATGCTGACGTTAGTATAGTCTCATCAAAATGAAATTCAATGCAGAGAAAAGTAAAGTCCTACACTTAGGCAAGAAAAACCCAAAGGACACATATAGACTGGGTGAAACCAGGCTCAACAGCAGTAACTGTGAAAGGGATCTTGGAGTCTTAGTGGACAACCAGCTAAATAGGAGCCAGCTGTGTGCAGCAGCAGCCAAAAATGCTAATGCAATGCTAAGTTGCATTAACAGAGGGATACAATCGAGATCAAGGAAGGTACTAATATCACTCTATAAAGCCTTGTAAGGCCACATCTAGAGCACTGCATCCAGTTTTGGTCACTACACTGTAAAAAATGTTGAGACTCTAGAAAGAGGGCAGAGAAGAGCAACCAGGATGATGAGGGGACTGGAGACTAAAACATATGAAGAATGGTTACAGGAACTGGGCCTGGCTAGTCTAGGGAAGAGAAGGACCAGGGGAGACAGGAGAGCAGTCTTCCAATATTTGAGGGGCTGCCCCAGAGAGGAGGAAAGGGTCAAAACTATTTTCCAAGGCACCCGAAGGCCAGACAAGGAATAATGGATGGAAACTGAACAAGGAACAACCTGGAAATAAGGAGGAATTTCCTGACAGAACAATCAACCCATGGAACAGTAGTTGCCTTCGGAAGTTGTGGGAGTTTCATCACTGGAGGCTTTCAAGAAGAGACTGGACTGCCATCTGTCAGAAATGGTGTAGGGTCTCCTGCTTGGGTGGGTGGGGTTGGACTAGATGACCTCCAAGGTCCCTTCCAACTCTGTTCTGTTCAGTCTGTCTTGATGCAAGAATTAACACACGCTTCTTCCCTTTTGTGGCTGGTGGGTAGCTGGGCATCGTAAACACCGAAGGCGGGTTTGTGGAAGGCATCAACAAAAAACTGGGCCTTTTTGGAGATTATATGGATGTCTTCAGAGGAATCCCTTTTGCTGCCCCTACCAAGACCTTGGAAGACCCCCAGCCCCACCCTGGCTGGCCAGGTAAGATGGGAAAGGAGCCTTAAACTGAATTAACTTCTGTTTTTAACCAATCACCATTGTACTATAGGAAGACGCTTGGGTGTCTTGAATAAAAAGACCGAAACTTCTTTCTTGAACAAAACAGTTTAGGTGTCTCTTCCATTTTGATGAATGTCGGCATGTTGTACAAACCTGCATTTGGGTGGGTGATTTGGCATCTTTTATCCAGGTTTGGTTTAATTGTGGGGCAGGAGTGAGTTTCCAGGGTTGGTAAATTTGGGGAACGAGGCAGAAGAAACAACACACTTTTACATCTCATTGGATTTTTCTCCAGGGCCTTTTGAAGTCATCCTTTTGCATCCTTAAGGACCAGAAAGTTGTGGAAAGGGTGTGTGTGTGTGTGTGTGGATCTATTCCAAAAGTGTGGATTTGAGAAACCATTCTGTGTTTCCTTCTGTCCTCTAGAATTAAGACAAGGTCATTGCTTGTCAAACAATAGGGTCTAAGTATTAGTAGGACTCCATAGTAGCAACTCCGAGAGGGATCTTGGAGTCCTAGTAGACAATCCCTTAAATGTTGAGCCAGCAGTGTGCAGCAGCACCCAAAAAAGCCAATGCGATCCTAGGCTGCATTAACAAGAGGGATAGAATCAAGATCACAGGAAGTGTTAGTACCGCTTTATAATGTCTTGGTAAGACCACACTTAGGATATTGGTCAGCATATTATAAAAAAGATGTTGAGACTCTAGGAAGAGTGCAGAGCAGAGGAACAAAGATGATTAGGGATCTGGAGGCTAAAACATATGAAAGAGCCTTGGTGGCTCAGGCTGTTAACTGCCTGCACTTAAGATCCAGATGCCTACAATTACTGTAGGCTCGAATCCCACCAGGCTCAAGGTTGACTCAGCCTTCCATCCTCTCGGGGTAGGTAAATTGAGGACCCAAGATTGTTGGGGCAATTAGCTGACCTTGTAAAAATGCTTAGTAATAAGCAGGCATATACAATGGAATGAAGGCTATTGCTGAGCACACTGGGTTGCATCCCAAAATTGTGTAGCCCTGAGTCTTCCGGAGAAGGGCGGCATATAAATGTAATTTTAAAAAAACAAACATATAATGAACGCCCCAAAGAAGAGGGAGTCAAGCTGTTCTCCAAAGCACCTGAAGGCAGGACAAGAAGGAACGGATGGAAACTAATCCAGGAGAGAAGCAACTTAGAACTAAGGAGGAATTTCCTGACAAGTGAGAACAATTAACCAGTGGAACAACTTGCCTCCAGAGGTTCTGGATGCTCCAATACTGGAGGTTTTTAAGAAGATGTTGTGGATAACTATTTGTCTGAAATGGTGTAGGGTTTCCTGCCTGAGCAGGGGGGTTGGACTAGAAGGCCTCCAAGGTCCCTTCCCACTCTGTTTATTATCTCTGCATTGCTAGCCAAGAATTAAAAACACCAGTAGAAACCTCCTACACCCAGTTTTAGGACTCACACTTCAGGCTAAGAACTTCCAGAAACGTTGCATGCAATCCATCCTTACCCAGACAGATGTGCGTGGCTCTGAAGATTGCCTGTATCTAAACATCTGGGTCCCTCAAGGGAAGAAACAGGGTAAGATCATGCTAGAAGGTAGAATATGCCCATAAGTTTTATTTTTTACTCCTTATTTGGCTGCTGCCTTTCCAGGAAACGAGTTACCAAGGAAGGGTCAAACTCTTGTTTTTTTGAAAACCCAGATTATGGCTGGAGCTCCATGATCTTCCAGGTCTGGAAAACCTAGAGCCAGCCGTGCAGCAAATTGGGGTGACCAAGAGAAGGTTGTGAGAAACTTTGACTGGAATTGTGTCTCAGGGAATGTAAAATAGATCAGTGTACTCTATCAACATGTTCATTTTCCCAAAGGGGCTTTTTCCAAAGGCAACTGGGCTTCCTTGAAATTTGAAATTTCACCCCACTTGAAATTGTTTTGCTTCTCATCCAAGAAACTTCCTCAGAACTTTACAAAACAGGAAAAACACCTTTGGGACAACTGTGGCCTGGATGATTGAGAATCTCCATAGATAATATGTTTGATGGTTTACGCACCAAGTCCTAAATTCACACAGGTTGTCAACATCCGAAGACCATGGTTGGCTTTTTCAAGTAGCCAACGACATTTTTTGGTCTGCTGAAGTTCAGGTTGATCTGATAGAGGGTCTCCTGCTTGAGCAGGGGTGGGGTGGGCTAGAAGACCTCTAAGATCCCTTCCAGCTGTATTCTACAGAGGAATGATTGAGTCTGTCATCAGCACCTCTATAACTGTCTGGTTTGGTTCTGCAACCCAACAAGACAGACAGAGACTCCAGAGAGTAAAACAATTACTACCCACCTGCCTTCCATGGAGAACCTGTATCCTGCATGGGTCAAAAAGTGGGCTGTGAAAATATTTACAGACCCCTCATCCCGATCCCATAAACTGTTTCAACTCCTTCCCTCAAAACGACGCTATAGAGCCCTGCACACCAGAACAACTAGACACAAGGAGATTTTTTTCCCGAGCGCCATCACTCTGCTAAACAAATAATTCCCTCAACACTGTCCAACTATTTACAA
>CM019157.1:7499034-7545716 GCA_009733165.1 Naja naja
AATTCTATTCTATTCTATCCTATCTATCTCTATCTATCCTATCCTATCCTATCCTATCCTATTCTATATTCTATTCTACTCTACTCTACTCTACACTCTATTCCTTATTCTATTCTATTCGATTCATCTTCAATTCTTATTCTTATTCCATTCTCTATTCCATTCCCATTCCCATTATTATTCCCATTGTTCCTATTCTAAACATATCCTCATTCACATCTTTCCTCAATCCCGCTAGCTCTCTTTCCCTTGCACAGGTAGTCCTTGACTTTACAACAGTTCGTTTAGAGTCCGTTCAAAGTTAAAACAGCACTGAAAGTAAGTGACTTAGGACCGTTTTTCAGACTTACGACCGTGGCAGCATCCCCACAGTCATGTGGTCCAAATTCAGACGCTTGGCAACTGACTCACAATTATGACAGCTGCAGTGTCTCAGGGTTGTGTAATTTCCCCTTCTGCAACCTTCTGACAACTCAAGACAATGGGGAAGCCAGTTTCACTTAGTGGCGTTACTAACTTAACAACTGCAGTGATTCACTTAACAACTCTGGCAAGAAAGGTGGTAAAATGGGGCAAAAGTCACTTAACGTATGTCTCACTTAGCAACAGAAATCTTGGGCTCAATTGTGATTGTAAGTCAAGGGCTACCTGTATAGATTTGCTGGCTGCACTGAGATCTGACTGTGATAAGGAAACTCCTGCGGTTAAAACCCAACCAACCCGGCCAAAAACCATCATCCCTGGCCTGAAACAAAATTAAGGAATAGTAATAAAGCTTGGAAGCATCAAATTCTTGTAAAAACTTCTGCAAATATGCAAACATAACTCCCAATTTTTCCCCCTGCAAGCACAGAGCTACAACTGCAGTTTAAAATACACAGCACTGCAAATTGCAAAACCCGAATAGAAGGCAAAGGTTTTGGTGAGCTGAATATTGAAACATTTAATTGCAAAGGGGAAGTCAATGTTGTTTTTTAAAATGTTGATTTTCCTCTGCAAATTAAATGTTTCAATATTCAGCCCATCAAAAACCTTTGGAAACATTGTCTCCGGGGGAGAAAAAGGATTTTATTTGACAAATAACTTTTGCAGGCTTCCCATTTTGAGACTGGCTAGTTTTGTTCTCAAAAACATTTTCCCCCATGCATGAAAGTCAGCTAAGGGGGAGATTCAATTCCTGAAAGATATTTAAAATTGATCATAAGGCACTCCCACTAAACATCTCTCTTAAAATTAAAGTTTCCACAATTCCATCCCATTGAAAATTCCACTTGGCTGCCAAACCAGCTTGCAAGAGGATAGAAAGGAAATTTTCAGGGAACCTAAATCCAATTTACCTTTTATACTTTTCAATACAATTTTCATTCATTCATTCATTCATTCATTCATTCATTCGTTCATTCGTCATTCTAAACAGAGATGGTTAAAGAAGCTTTGGTGGGAATTCTCTTGCTAATTCAACCATTTTGAAAATGTTGGCCTTAAACCAGGGTGGGATACAGGCGCCCATCCACACGTGTTTTCCCCCCTCTGACTCACCGTGACACCTCATCCCAGGTCTTTTTCAGCCTGTGAACTGCGTTGCACTGGAGAGCAGAAAGGATGGCTCGAAGGGAGGAGAAATTCTTCAGGATGCGGCATTCCTGCAGAAGGAGGGGGGGGAAGGTTGGGTGTCAGCAGCTGCTCGGATCTCTCTATTATGCATACAGGAACATGGAAATCTTTTCGAAGTTCTTGTACTGCAAGTAAAACACTGTCTATATCTCTAATCTGTCTGTCTGTCTGTCTGTCCATCCGTCCATCCATCCATCTATCTCAGTCTATCACCAGTCTGTCTGTCTGTCTGTCTGTCTGTATGTCTGTCTATCATCTATCTGTATCCGTTTTCCCTATCTATAATCTTGATCTGCCAACTTACCTATCCACCTATCTTTTCTTTGTTCCTGGTCTATCATCTGTCAATACTATCTTCATCTCTACTCCACCTTCTCTGTCAATAATCTTTCTCTTTTTCCTCCCTCCCTCCCTCCCACCCTTTCCTTCCTTATCATTGTTCTTCCTTTCTTCTATCATGTCTATATCTGTCTTCCCTATAATCTCTCTCCCCTCCTCCTCCCTTCCTTCCTTCCTTTCCTTCCCTATCATTTTTCTTTCTTCTTTCTATCATCCATCTATGTCTCTCTATAATCTTTCTCCTCCCTCTCTCTCCCTTCCCTCTGTCCAATCCATCCATCCATTTCTTTCCTCCGTCTTCCTATCATTTCTATCCACCCATCCTCTATCTCCATCTATCTTCTTTGGACTTTGGCTTTCAGTGCTGACCACTGCACAGCTACCGTGTTTCCCCGAAAATAAGACACTGTCTTATATTTTTTGGCTCCCAAAACACACTAGGTCTTATTTTCGGGTAGGTCTTATATATTTATGGTGCCAAATAGTGGGTGAGTGTGTAGAGGGTGTTTCTGGTGCACGGTTGCTCCCTGAAAAGTCTTCCTGGAACTGGAGATTTATACTAGGTCTTATTTTCGGGGTAGGTCTTATATTAGGGCAGGTTTAGAAAATAGTGCTAGGTCTTACTTTCGGTAGGTCTTATTTTCGGGGAAACACGGTACATATTTGTTGTTTGTTTGTTTGCTTGCTTGAATGGGTGGGGGGGGAGAGAGAGAAGCTGGCCAGATCCTTGACATACCCGGGCGACTTCGACCCATCGCTCCACCACTTTGGCTCTCTGCTGGGGCTTCAGCATCCTGTCCCCGAGGCAGGTGGCGATGACGCAATTGGTGACTCTGTTGAACTGGGAGACGGTGGCTCGGATGCTGGGCGCCAAGTGTTCCTTCCCCTTCTTGTCCCGCTGAGACCAGATGCACCCGAGGCAGTGATAAGGCACCACTTTCTTGAAGAGCTCCTGCGACAGAAAAGGTGAGGGAATCCGTTCAGTGTGTAAAAAGGCTCGGACGAGACGTAAAGCGAGGATGGGCCAAAGGCAGCAGGGGTGGCATCCCACAACCCTGTCGACCAATTTACGGAGACTGTAGGACTATTCTCCTCCCCCCCTTCTATCTCCTCCCATTTATGGCTTTAACCTTATTGCTTGTTATCTCTACGGTTTATATTGTTTTGTTTGCTTCCTGGTATGATTTGACTCCTTGTTTAGTAACCAGGGACTATGAGTAAGTGTTGATTCTTCATGAGTGCATTTGTCTTTTCTCTTTATGTACACTGAGAGCACGTGCACCAAAGACAAATTCCTTATGTGTCCACTCAGACTTGGGCAATAAAGAATTGAATTGAATTGTAATTGTATTGTAATTGTAACTGTATTGTATTGTATTGTAATTGAACTGCTTTTGTAACTGTAATTGTATTGTAATTGTAAATGTATTTGTTATTGTATTTGTATTGTATAATTGTACTGTATTTGAATTGTATCTGTATTGTATTTGTATTGTTATTGTATTTGTATTGTATTTGTATTGTAATTGTATTTGTATTGTATTTGTATTGTATTTGTAACTGTTATTGTAGTTGTAATTGTATTGTATTTGCATTGTATTGTTATTGTACTGTTATTGTACTGTTATTGTATTGCAATTGTATTGTAATTGTATTGTAATTGTATTGTAATTGTATTGTAATTGTATTTGTAATTGTAACTGTATTGTATTGTATTGTAATTGAACTGTTATTGTAACTGTAATTGTATTCCAATTGTAAATGTATTTATTGTATTTGTATTGTATTATAATTGTATTGTATTTGAATTGTATCTGTATTGTATTTGTATTGTTATTGTATTTGTATTGTATTTGTATTGTAATTGTAACTGTTATTGTAGCTGTAATTGTATTGTATTTGCATTGTATTGTTATTGTACTGTTATTGTACTGTTATTGTATTGCAATTGTATTGTAATTGTATTGTAATTGTATTGTAATTGTATTGTATTTGTATTGTTATTGTATTTGTATTGTATTTGTATTGTAATTGTATTGTAATTGTAACTGTTATTGTAAGTGTAATTGTATTGTATTGTTATTGTACTGTTATTGTACTGTTATGGTATTGTAATTGTATTGTATTGTAATTGTATTGTAATTGTAATTTTATTCATTTCTACTCTATTCTATTCTATTCTACTCTTCTACATTCTTTTCTATTCATCTTCAATTCTCTATTCTATTCTATTCTATTCTGAGTGGAAAGCATTTTGGGAGCATCTTCAGGGTTACCACAGCAAGGCCGATTGGAATTGTGAGAACATAAGTAGGGAGATGGAAGTGGGAAGGGGACGTGTAGCCAAAAAAACACCCTTTCCCGTGGGAGCCAAAGACGCTCTACCAGGTGTTGGAGAGGTGTGGACCAAAGCCAGCTGGAGTTGGGACTGAGTCCTGGCTGGACCATGTGACGGACATGTGACCTGGGGTGGGGGAGAGAAGAACTTTGGGGATTGATTTGGGTGGGGGGAAACCTCATCGGGTTTTCCCCAGATGTGCCAATATGACATGCTTAATAAATCTATACTTTTGAGGAGCGTGCCTGCCCTGGAGTTTTCATTCTGTTTGGGGGTGTTAACTGGAACCCTGACAGCAGGCCTAGCCAAACTTACAGCATCCATCAGGGTGAACTGCTCAGCCGCCATCTCCGGAGAAAAGGACAGGAATTCCGACTTGCCTTCGCTCAGGCCATTTTCCTCCTCTAACCTCAGAGGGCAGCTGGGGTGATCTACAGCAAGGCAAGGCAACAAGCAACATCCGTTTCACACAACCTTCTTACCTGGGGGTTCTTCCATACATCCGTTTCCTAGGGTCAGGAGACGGATGTTACCCAGGCAGTGCCAGACATGTTGATTCCCAATAAATCCTTCGGAAGTATTGGAAGTTTGGCTCGAGTATCATGATTTAATTGGGGTGACTGCTGGAACCCTGACAACGGCAAGGCCAAGAGGTTGGGTTCATACAAACTGTAGGAAAACGAGCTCAGGGTTTTGGAAAAGTTGCTCTACGCCGCTCACCTTCCGTTTCGGCCTCGGCTCGCTCCTGCTGCTGGAACTGAGTGAAGAGGATTCGGGCTCGCCTCTCCAAATCCGAGCCGGGGATATTAAGCCGGACGTAAATAATCAGCTGCTTAAGGCAGGTGTAATCCGGCGGCTTACGGAAGTCTTCGGAGTACTGATCAAGCCAGGCTCCCAGGATGGATGAAATGGTACTGAGGGGATCAAGAGGGAGAAAGAGGCTAAGACTTTGGACACATTTATTCATTGAACTATTTTGTTGGTTGGGTTGAAATGTGGGGTCCTTGGGGGACTCTCTGAGCTTGGTGGTTTTCTTGTAGACGTTTCATGACCTGACTAGGTAATGTCATCAGTGCTAGAAGGATGTGGGGAGAGGAGAAAGAGGAACAAGAGGAAGAAGAAGGAGGTGGAGGAGGAGGAGGAGGAGGAGGAGGAGGAGGAGGAAGAGGAGCAGAGGAAGAAGATGAAGAGGAGGAAGAGGAGGAGGAGGAAAAAGAAGAGGAGGAGGAGGAGGAAGAAGAAGGAGGAGGAGGAAGAAGAGGAAAAAGAAGAGGAGGTGGAAAAAAATAAGCAGCAAAATCAGTGGAGAAACCAGATTCGCTTAACAGCCATATGGCTAATTTAAGAACTGCAGTGATTCCCTTAACAACGCCAGGGAACGAAGTCGTGAAATGGGGCAAAACTCCCTTAACCAATGTCTCCCTTAGCCACAAAAATTCGGGCCTCAATTGTAGTCGCAAGTTGAGGAGGACCTGTGCTTTTAAAGCTACGATTTCCCCTGGGTTGGGAGGGTGGAGGAGCAGTTTCCCCTGGAAAAAGCCTCCCGATGGCTAGAGGCCTGAAAGAGAGGCGATGCGAAGCAAGAGGCGCTTACTTTTTCAACTCCAGCTTCTCATCCACCGCGTGCTTGGGGTGATCTCCATTGGCCTGGAGGTTGAACTTCCCATACCTGGGTAGAAAAAAGGAGGAAAGGAGGTTCTGTATGCAAAACTTTAAAATTATTATTATTTTTTAACAGCGCACAATGGCTATTTGTTAGGTAAGTGAAGCTTCCTGGCTCGATCTATCTATCTATCTATCTATCTATCTATCTATCTATCTATCTATCTATCTACTACATCTATCTATCTATCTACTACATCTCTGTCTGTCTGTCTGTCTGTCTGTCTGTCTATCTATCTATCTATCTATCTATCTATCTATCTATCTATCTACTACATACATCCCAATATCTATCTACTACATCTATCTATCTACTACATCTGCCTGCCTGCCTGCCTGCCTGCCTGCCTATCTATCTATCTATCTATCTATCTATCTGTCTATCTATCTATCTACATCTCTCTCTCTCTATCTCTCTATCTATCTCTAATTCTATCTAATCCTATCTAATTCTATCTATATAATTCTATATGTAATTCTATATCTAATCTTCTCTATCTATCTATCTAATCCTATCTATCTAATCCTATCTATCTATAGTACCCTATACCCTATAGTACCCTATAGTGCCTATAGTATTGTATCCTATGACTTAGTAATAGTGTTGGACCTTATGATTCTTAACTCTTGAGAAATGTATCTTTTCTTTTATGTATACTGAGAGCATTTGCGCCAAGACAAATTCCTTGGCCAAACACACTTGGCTAATAAAGAATTCATTCTCTCTCTCTCTCTCTCTCTCTCTCATCTATCATCTCTCTCTCTCTCTCTCATCCATTCATCTATCTATCTATCTATCTATCTATCTATCTATCTATCTATCATCTACCTACCTACACACACACACACCTGGGCGATAAACTTGGGTTGAGAGGTGGGGACTGAGCCAGATTGAGAAGGGGTTAAGATCCGACATCACAACTAAGCAAACATTTGGGGAGGTGGGGGTTGGGGGGGCTGGAGCTAAAGCAGTAACCTGTCAGACAAGTTTGAGGATCAACTGTTTTAGAGGAACCGAATCCGCTCCCTTGCAAAAGGAGGAAGCGGTTTATTCTATTGAACAAGTCTGACGTATTTCTGAAGTTGGCATAAGTTTCACGAAAGGATGGATGGACAGGTGGGTAAAGGTGGAGAAAGAGGAGGAAGAAGGAAGGAGAAACGGAGAAGAAAGAAGGGAGGCAAGAAAGAGAAGAAGGAAAGAAGGAAGGGAGGGAGGGAGAAGGTAGCAAGCAAGGAAGGAAGGAAGTATGGTAAGAAGGAAGAAAAAAGAAAGGGAAGGAAGGAAGGAAGGAAGGAAGGAAGGAAGGAAGGAAGGAAGGAAGGAAAAAAGAAAGAAGGCTTCCTTTCTTCCTTCCCTCCCTCTTTCCCATTCACCTTTGAATCCATCCATCCATTCCTCTCTTGGATTCATTTTCCTAAGGAAGATGAGAGAAGGAAGGAAAGAATGATAAGAATGATGGACATGTACAGACAATCTTTTGCCTACGTTCTACCCATTTCCCAAACTCAAATCCTTCCAAGAGAGGGGACCCATCCCACTTTGCTCTGGTCTTGAAAGCAGGGCCTTCCCGCCCTTCAGGAGGGAGAAAGGATTACCGGTTGAGCAGCAGGTCCAGGACCTGCTTGGTGGTGGCGAACGCCCGGTAGGTGCAGAGGAAGATGGTCACATAGGTGGAATCGTTGCCTTTGAACGCTGAGACCAGGTATTCCACCAACTTCTCCAGGGTGCCGGCTTTGATCGTCCGCACTTTGCACGTCTCGTAGAGGTTTAAGGCTGACTCGTTCTCAAACTGCAAAGGGACAATCATGAGGAGGGGTTTGATGTGGCCCCTCCAGCAGCTGAATAAGAGGGGGAGGAGGAGGAGGAGGCGTGGGAGACAGCATCAGGGCAACCTGAGAGCTCCGAGGGGGAAGAGGGAATGGAGCTGGCACAGAGAGAGAGAGACAGAGGCGGAGCCTGGCCGTCAGCGTCAGCCCTCAGACGGAGAGTCAACAGCCCTCAGGTCTGGAGGTGGCTGATGAGGAAGAGGAGGAACAGCTGGGTCCAGTGCCTGATGCGTGGATGTGCAGAAGGCAGAGGAGAGGAGAGCAGTGGAAATCTATGGACTGGTACTTGGGAAGGAAGAGCCACCACTGCTAGAGAAGCCCCACCCTAGCTCTGGGGATAAAAGGCAGGGGGCGGAGGTGAATAGCTGTGGCAGACAACTATTCATCTCCCAGACAGGCAGACATGTTAGCCAGAGGACACAGCTTTATTACACAGGAACTCCTTGACTTACAACCATTTGGTTTAGCGTCCCTTTAAAGTCACAACCTTTTGAAGTCACAACCATGCTAAAGGAAGTAGCTCGCAAATGGTCCTTGCACTAAACGGCCAGAAAGCAGCATCCTCACGCGATCAAAACTCGGGTGTTTGGGCAATCAAGCGCCCATATATGGCCATTGCAGCACCCCAGGGTCACAGGCAAAGTCAATGAGGGGAGCTGGATTCGCTTTAACGACTGTGTTATTCTCTCAACGACAGCAGTGATTCTCTTAACAACTGCAAGGTTGGTAGAATCTGGCCCAACTCACTTAGCAGACCACCTGGCTGGCCATGGAAATGCTAGTCCCAGCAGCGGTCATTAAACCGAGGAGTCCCTGCAAGGCCCCCCTTTGGTCTACTCTGCAGGGCACGGAGTGTGTTTTCAACTGCTCGGGGACTGTGCCAGAATTGAAACAACGCCTTCTTCTGGCTCTCGACCAGCTGTTTATTTTTTCAGCTGTGCTTGCATGGTTTGAAAAGGGAAAAAAAAAGCCAAACTCTTAACCTTTTTGGTCTCCTTGGAACCAGCCTTATAATATTCAAAATATTTTCCATCGCTTCGCAGACGCCACACCTGGGTTCCCTAACAGAGGAGAAGCTGAATGCACAACTCAGCTGCTCAATTGTTCTCCTTCTCCAGGGCCAGTTTTCTGCCTCTGTTTCGGGGAATAACGCCAGCCTGAACAGAATCACAGCGTTGGAATGACCGTCATAAATACGAGTCACTTGCCAACTGTCTGAATCCGGATCATGTGACCCCGGGGATCACAATGAAGTCGGTCATAAGTCACTTTTTCCCAGGGCCGCTGTAACTTTGAACGGTCGCTAAATGATCTAAGTTGAAGACTGCCTGTATTAGCATTAGTAGACGCAGTCCTCGTTGAGCGACTGTGAAAAGGACCGGCAACCTGGGTCATTCAGTGAAGCAG
Source organism: Naja naja (assembly GCA_009733165.1). Classification (NCBI taxonomy): domain Eukaryota; kingdom Metazoa; phylum Chordata; class Lepidosauria; order Squamata; family Elapidae; genus Naja; species Naja naja. The sequence continues at coordinate 7,508,222 of CM019157.1, forward strand.
TCGCTAAACGAAACCGCGGCAGCGCTCACAAACTTCCCTTTGCTTTGCAGGCCTGTGTAAGTCGTACATGCGAAGACTCGTGGCCCAAGTTTACTTTTGTCCTGAGTTCGAACAGTCGCTGAAAGGATGCTACCTTCTATGATTATTCTTGGCTTAAAAGCTTCACTTCCATCCAAGGGGGAACAATCCCAGCCTTGTGGAAATACACAGAATAATCAAAGACCAGGGTATACCTGTGTTTCCCTGAAAATAAGACCCTGTCTTATATTTTGTTTCCCACCAAAAAAGGCACCAGGTCTTATTTTCAGGGGAAGTTCATCCACTGACTAACCTCATTTGCGCGTGTCGCCCCCAGCCTCCTTTTCGCTGTCAGAGGCCTTCAGGAACTTCTTCAAGGCTTTCCTGAAGGCCTCTGAAGTGGATAAGAGAGCTCTGGATCGATCCAGAGCTTCGTTATCAGCTCCAGCAGCCTTCAGGAAAGTCTTGCCAGCTGCAGAAGAAACAGGCCAGCAAGGCAGGTGTCGGGGTGTGTGAGGCCTGGCTACAACTGTCCAAAGGTAAGTAGTAGGGCAGCTCCAACCCCCCACCCCATCCCCACCCTAGCTTAATTTTTACCCATGCACTCTGGAGTGGGCGGGATCTTAATTAGGGCTTATTTTGGGGGTAGGGCTTATATTGGGCACACATATAAAAATCAAGCTAGGACTTACTTTCTAGGTTGTATTTTCAGGGGAATGGGGTAATTGTAGTTTGTGTCCAGGGGGGGATCAAATAAGCCAGCCAGCCGTGTTTCTTACCACAGCCCTGCGAGGTAGGCTGGTATTCTTAAACCCCAAGGATGAAGATGGAACTTACCCCCAGCCATCGCTGGCCTTTGTTGGCTGTGTGATGGAGCTGAACTTTCCGGAGAGAAATACTGTAAATCACACTGTCTTCAAACTCTTCTCCGATCTCCTGAGTTGAGCTCTGGAACGAGAAACGACAGGAATTTTTGTTTTTTTTTTCCCCTTCAAAACGACAGGTAAGTCCCCGATGTAGAACCACGAGGGAGGCCGAAATTTCTGTTAAGCCAAGTGAGACAGGTGCGAAGGGGAGCTTTGCCCCATTTTAACGACCTTTCTTGATGCAGTCATTAACCGGACTGGTGCAGGGGATGCTAAGCTAGACATCTGGTCATTAAGTGAACCTGGCTTCCCCGTGGATTTTGCCTGCTGGAAGGTCGCAAACGGGGGATCACATGACTCCCGGGTCACTGCAACTGTCATAAACATGAGTCAGTTGCCAAGAGTCCAAATTTGGATTATGCTGTAAAGGTTGCAACTTTGACAACTTCCTTCCTTCCTTCTTTCCCTTTCTCCTCTTCCTCCTCCTTTCTTTTCTCCTTCCTTCCTTCCCTACCTTTCCTTTTTTCCTTTCTCTTCTTCCCTCCCTTTCTGTTTCTCCTTCCTTCCTTCTTTCATTCGTTCCTTTCCTTTTTCCCTTTCTCCTCTTCCCTCCCTTTCTCTTTTTCTCCTTTCTTCCTTCTTTCATTCGTTCCTTTCCTTTTCCGTCTCTTCCTCCTTTCTCTTTTCTCCTTTCTTCCTTCTTTCATTACTCATCCTCTTCTCCTTTCTCTTTCTCCTTTCTTCCTTCTTTCATTCGTTCCTTTCCTTTTTCCCTTTCTCCTCTTCCCTCCCTTTCTCTTTTTCTCCTTTCTTCCTTCTTTCAGGTTCCTTCCTCCCTTTCTCCTCTTCCTCCTCCTCCTCCTTCATCCTTCTTCCTCCTTCCTTCTTCCTTCCTTTCTCCCCTCTCTCTCCCTCTCTCCTCCTTCCTTCCTCCCTTTCTTTCTTTCTTGAATTTGGGGCAGGGAAAATACCTTGTTTTGCTTTACGGCATGGAAACCTTTGAATAGTTTTTCATGTCTTTTCAGAGAGGCACAGAGTCCACAAGAAAACCATTCCGCATTCTTTGCATCGCAATCAAAAGCCAAGATCTCAGATTACTTCCCCTCCCATTGTCCCCGTTGCTTCTTGATAAGGCTGGAAAGTACTGTACAAAAGTACAATTTCGAGGGACTCAAAGGACGGGGTTCACATACTAATTCCTGTTTGAAAGCTGCTGAAATTCCTTCCTGATGATTAAAAGCCTGGTGCTGTGTTGCAGAACAAATCCTGTTTTCTGCACTGCTTGAATTAAATGTCCCTGCAGATATTGCATTCCAAAACAAGCGGCGTCAAGTACAGAAAAACATAACCCCAAGTTGTCACCGTCGCAACTTCCTTCCTTCCTTCCTTCCTTCCTTCCTTCCTTCCTTCCTTCCTTCCTTCTTTCTTCCCTCTTTCTCTCCTTCCCCCTTTTATCTTCCTTCCTTCCCCCTCCCTCCCTCCTTCTATCCTCCCTTCCTTTCTTCCCTCTCCCTCCCTCCCTCCTTCCTTTCATTCTTCCCTCCTTCCCTTCTCCTTCTTCCGTTACTACCGTGTTTCCCAAAAAGACCTACCCAGTAAGACCTAGCACTATTTTCTAAACCTGCCTAATATAAGACCTACCCGAAAATAAGACCTAGTGTAAATCTCCAGTTCAGGAAGACTTTTCGGGGAACAACGTGCACCATGAAACACCCCTACACACTCACACCCACTATTTGGCACCATAAATATATAAGACCTACCCCGAAAATAAGACCTAGTGTAAATTTCCAGTTCAGGAAGACTTTTCGGGAACAGCACTGTGCACCATGTGAAACACCCCTACACACTCACACCCACTATTTGGCACCATAAATATATAAGACCTACCCCGAAAATAAGACCTAGTGTGTTTTTGGGAGCCAAAAAAAATATATGACAGTGTCTTATTTTCGGGGAAACACGGTAAGTAAGGCAATTGTTAATTGAGTTATGACCAATTTTACAACTTTTTTGCCACCTTCCCCATTGATTTCGCTGGTCGGAAGCTGGCCAGGAAAGGTCCCCAATGGAGACCACGTGACTCGGGGACTCTGCAACCATCCTCCCAAATACGGGTCTTTTGCCAAGCACCTAAATTTTGACCACGTGATCAGAGGGAGGCTGCAAGGGTTGTAAGTGAGAAGAAGGGTGGAATCTCATTTTTTCCCCTGGCGCCCTTGTAGCTTCGATCCGTTCCTTAACAGCCGTGGAACGAGCGTTTGACGTTGATACTGCTTTGGTAAGGCCATACTTGGAATACTATGTCAGTATTGGAATACTATATACCAGTGGTGGCTAACCTTTTTGGGCTCCCGTGCTGGAAGTGACAAAATGAATGACCCGGGGGGGGGGGGTTTTTATTTAATTTTATTTGGCTTGTTTACTGTTTAATTTTGTTTTATTGTAAATTTTTCTGTTTTAATGTTGTGAGTCCTTAGGGAATAGGTGACATATAATCGAATAAATAAATAAATAAATAAATAAATAAATAAATAAATAAATAAAACGGGCCCGTTTTTCGGCCTCCAAAGGCTGCAGAGGCTTTCCTCAAGCCCCTGGGAGGGTGGCGGCCTCCATCAGACGGGAGGAGGCAGCATACGGCGCAGGTAAGTTTGGCTGGGGCTCGCGTGCCCACAAAAATGGCTCCGCGTTTCACCTGTGGCATGCGTGCCATAGGTTCGCCATCACGGCTAATTGCGGTCACCACGATATGAAAAGATGTTTGAGACTCTGGAAAGAGTGCAGAGAAGAGCCATGAAGAGGATTAGGGGACTGGAGGCTAAAACATATCAAGAACGGTTGCAGGAATCGGGTATGTCTAGTCTAGAGAAAAGACAGGCTAATGATGACATGATAATAGTTTCCCAATATTTGAGGGGCTGCCCCAAAGAAGAGGGGGTCAAGCTATTCTCCAAAGGACCTGAAGGTAAAACAAGAAGGAATGGATGGAAACTAGCCAAGCAGAGAAGCAACCTGGGACTGAGGAGGAATGTCCTGACAGGGAGAATTATTTATTTATTTATTTATTTTTAATTACATTTATATGCCACCCTTCTCCGGAGACTCAGTGACACAATCTTTGGAGCACAACCCAATGTGCTCAGCAATAGCCTTCCTTCCATTGTATATGCCTGCTTATTACTAAAGCGCATTTTACAAGGTCAGCTAATTGCCCCCAACAATCTTGGCTCCTCAATTTACCTACCCCCGAGAGGATGGAAGGCTGAGTCAACCTTGAGCCTGGTGGGATTCGAGCCTACAGCAGTTGTAGGCAGCTGGAACTTAAGTGCAGGCAATTAACAGCCTGAGCCACCAAGGCCCTTATTGATCAGGGGAATGGCTTGCCCCCAGAAGTTGTGGGTGCTCCATCACTCGAGGCTTTTAAGAAGGGACTGGACAGCCATTTGTGACAAATGGTACAGGTTCTCCTGCCTCAGCAGGGGGGTGGACTAGAAGACCGCCGAGGTCCCTTCCAGCCCTAGCTATTCTGCGTATTTCTACGCCATTCCTTTGTGAGCAAACACCTCAACACCCCTTCACACAAACAAATGTGGAATCTCCTTCCACCAAAACATCACACACACACACACACACAGAGCTTTCACACATCTCCACATAGATCAGGACTCCAGTCAACTCAGGACTACCCAGGAATCACCCCAGTGACAGTAAAATCAAGTCATCGTTTTGGCTTCTCGGCCATCTACATCCGTCTACATCCCTTCGTTGGGTTTTCCCTCCTGCCTCTCCTTGCATTTCTCCCAAGTTTTCACCCCATTCCTGGAAACGGTTGGCTGTGAAGACGCCAACGTCTGCAGAAGTGGGGAGATACACACGCAAACACGCACGCACACACTTTTTTTAAAGCAGAAACAAAGTGCCAATTCCTGGAAAAAAGAGCTGGGGATGGCACGCAGCGGAAGAGAGGGGAATTAAAAATTAAAAAAAAAAGACAGAGAGAGGGGATGATTTACGTCCCCGTGATTTCGAAGAGGACATCGCAACGCAAGCTTTATCAAGAACGGATGAATCAAGAATGGAAACCTGACGTAGCAGGTTTCAGTCAGGGATTCACGAGGATGCTTGACGGGCCAGAAGGAGGAATGCCCCAGCTTGCTGAGTGCACGCTCTCCATTTCCTTCCCCTTTTTTTAAATTCAGAGAGCTGAAGAAAGCACTTTCAGGGCGAAGGGTATCTGGGGAGAGAGAGAGATCTCGGCACGGGCACCCCGGGGGTGAAGAAGGAGTTTGGAGAAGCTGCCCTAGATTCAGGGCACGTGATGGGGACCACCTCGTGTTTCGAGGGCTGGCCTCTGGATCTCACTGGCGCCCGCTCAGCATTCTCCTTTCCCCCGTTTCTGCTGAGTTGGTCCCTTCGCTGCAGTTTCCCCGAAGTGGGAGGAGGAAAACCCAGCCTGGCACCTGGGATGGAGTGGGAGGAGAGAAAAAAACAACAACAACGAGAGAGATGCGCCATTGCAACGGGAATGGTGCCAAGATAGAATCTGGGGGCATCTCGGCAGTCTTTTCTTTTTTCTTTTTGCCTGGTTCTGTTTTTCCCTTCGATTGAAGAACCATCCCACTGTTTCCAGCAACCATGCATGCAGTTCTCGACTTACAGCCGCTGGGGGTGTGTGGAAATAATGGGACGTACAATTAGTGCACGGTAGCAGCATCCCAAGCATTCCCGGGGATTAAAATTCGGGGCGCTTGGCAAGCCAGCATCTCTTTAAGACGGCTTTACAGTTTGCAACCTCCCCAGTTTGCAAGGTCAACAGGGGGGACGGACGACTGGATTCGCTTAACGACCGGGTGATTCAGAAATGGGTGTAGGGTCTCCTGCTTGGGCGGGTTAGACTAGATGACCTACAAGGTCCCTTCCAACTCTGATTATCTGTTATCTGGTTCACTTAACCCGCCGTGGCACAAAGGCTGTTAAAAATCAGGCGTGGCTTTACGTAACCAACCTACCTTGCTTAGCAACACTGTTCCAAGCTGGGGTCCTAAGTTGAGGACCACCCATGGCAATTTTTCCGCGACGGAATTGAGAATATGCCACATTTTTGAGCACAGGAAGCTGCTGCTCGCTTTCCACCTGCAAGGAAGCTCCGACCTGCTCTTCCAGCGGAGGTTTTTCAAGCTGTCGGAAAGGCCCCTCCGAGTGCCAATCACTGCGCCCGTGAATTTCCTTCCCCCGACCCCCGTCCCCAATTACAGGTAGTCCTCGACTTACAACCACAATTGAGGCCATGCTGTAAAGTGAGACGTTTTAAGTTTTGCCCCGTTTTACATTACTTGCCACTGTTGTGCATCGCTGCAGTGGATACGTTCGTCCCCCTGGTTGTTAACTGAACCCGGCTTCCCCATTTTGCTTGTCAGGAGGTCGCAAAAGGAGATCGCATGACACCCTCCGCTCCGAGACTCCCAGCTGAGACCATCATAAATACGAGTCACTTGCCAAGCATCCCAATTTGGATCGCCTCTGTATGTGTGTGGGGTTTTTTTTTGCTGCAACAGTCGTAAGTGTGAATAATGGTCCTGAGTCATTTTTTTTCAGTGCCATTGTCACTAAAGGAACTTTAGGTTAGTCTAGGACTCCCGGTCAATCTTTCCATGGCACTTTTTGAGATCGTCGAAGGGGGAAGAGGTTGGACTAGATGACCTACAAGGTCCCTTCCAACTCTGTGCTAATTGCCTTGCGGCACAGAAGTCATCGATATATATATAAAATAATTTTTTTCTTAAGTGCCTCTTTGGGCCCGGAGAGTGGAATGCGTCTTTTATACGGTGTTTTTTTTTTGTTGACGAAGACCGGCGATGACACAGACGCTTAATGGATTGAGGTACCCACCATCCTGCCCAGAAGTTACTTAAAAACCAGCTGGCCTCTCAATCTATCTGCTTAATCTAAATTTTGGCAGGACCGTTGGGATGCGGAGAACTTCAGCCAGAGATCCCTGATGGACGGGCTGGATCCGCGAGAGCGCTGCGTTTTGTCGCATAAAGCCAGAAGGCGCAGCTTTCTCGCCCAGCCGCCAAGTTGGCTGAATGACTTTGTGCTTTGTGTGTTCGGCCTTGCCTACCCGGCAGGGTTGTCGTTAGCGTGGAATGAGTAGGGAGAATGCCCTGCAAAGGCCGCGTTTGGAGAAGGGGCTGCGGCGCAGATGGAGGTATTTATGGATTGGATTGGGTTTTGTTTTTAGTTTACCCTGCTTTTATTATTGAGTTGGGAAGGCTGGGAATGTAATTAACCCTCCCTGTTCCTGATATTTTCCCTACAACAACCCTGTGAGGTGGGATGGGCTGACAGAGAATGATTTGGCTCAAAGTCACCCAGAGGGCTTTCATGGCTAAGGTGAGTTCTAAGGGACTAGAACTCACCATCTCCTGGTGATTGGCCCAAAGTCACCCAGCTGGCTTTCATGCCTAAGGCAGGACTAGAACTCACCATCTCCTGGTGATTGGCCCAAAGTCACCCAGATGGCTTTCATGCCTTAAGGTAGAACTAGAACTCACCGCCTCCTGGTGATTGGCCCAAAGTCACCCAGCTGGGACGGTCACCAATGGTGATTGTGTGACACACACATACCCCAGGACATTGCAACGGTCGTAAGTAAGTGGCAAAATCACTTTTTTCCCCAATGCCATTGGAACAGTGTAAGTTGAGGACTTATTCTCCTCCAGTTTTGGAACTCAGAGCTTGCAATACGACACAGAAAATGCAGACAAAAAACCCACCTTCAGTAACTTCAGAAGAGAAAATGAGAGAGAAGGGAGGAAGGGGGCAGGGATGGGTAGATTTGCCTGAAGAGAAGTCTTAAAATGAATCACAACTTCCTATTATTCAACCACCTTCCGTTCCTGTTATATAATTGTATTCTTTGTTTGGTGTTAGTCCGGTATTTTTAGGCCTCCTTCAAAACGCTCCAGGCACACAAACTCATCGTAAAGCGGAAACCGTGCAAAGGGCTGATTTTTAAGCTGCTATAGCTGTTCATTCCTCCCCCGTCGGCTCTGCAATTTCCAACATAAGAACTTCAGCCTTGAGGGCTAGAAGCTTGTGGTTTTTTTTTTTAAATGAACAAACAAAACACCAGGGTCATATCCGTCTAATTGCACGAAAAAGAGAAGAAGATTCTCACGATCATCCCCCATTCCACAGGCAGTTTTCACCTGCCTCGTGATTCTGATTGCAAAAAAATATATTTCAAATTATTATTATTACAGTTGGTCATACAGTCAGGGGGATGTCTTGGCTGGATTTTAGCGTTTTTAATCTCCCTACTCAGTCCTTCCCAACATCGCACAGACTGATGTTGTTTAATAAAAATGTCAAAGGCCTTTTTATTGTTTATTATTACTGTTGTTGTTGTTGTTATTACTGATATTGTTATTATTATTCCTCAGTGGCCTTTCAGATCATTTCACTTCTTTCCCTTGGCTTCTGGGAAAAGAAGACTGAAGGAAGAAACAGAGTTTCCTGCCCAGAACAAAATAGAAATAAAAACAACTATATTTTCCCAGCAGTTCCCATGCAAATGGGCCAATGCAAATCTTTTCACATTAGCAACTCGGTTTAAAAAGAAAGAAAGAAAGAAAGAAAGAAAGAAAGAAGGAGGAGGGAGGGAGGAGGAAGGAAGGGAAGGGAAGGAAGGAAGGAAGGGAAGGGAAGGAAGGAAGGGAAGGAAAGGAAGGGAAGGAAAGGAAGGAAGGGAAAGGAAGGAAAGGAAGGAAGGAAGGAAGGAAAGGAAGGAAGGAAAGGAAGGAAGGAAGAAGGAAGGGAAGGAAGGAAAAGGAAGGAAGGAAAGGAAAGGAAGGAAAAGGAAAGGAAGGAAAAGGAAGGAAGGAAAGGGAAGGGAAGGAAAGGAAGGAAGAAGGAAGGAAGGAAAGGAAGGAAAAGAAAAGGAAAAAAGGAAAAAGGAAAAAGAAAGGAAAAGGAAAAAGGAAAAAGGAAAAAGAAAAGAAATAGCTAACAGTCCCAGATGGAGATAAGAAAGTATAAGTTAAATTTGGCAAAAGAAAACTGCACTGTTCAGCACGCATAGAATTCCTCCCTCCAACCTATCTTGGTTTCTTCTCACAAAGGAAGGAAAACCTTCAGCGAACATCTGCAGCTCTGCAACAGTCAGCTAAAAAGTCCATGAGTCAACAAAGCAGAATGGAAAGAAATAATAACAACTCCCCCTCTTGGTATCCAATTCACTGAATCTAGTTTTGTTCTTTCTGGCCGAAAGCTTTTTTTAAAAAAAGGAACGAAGACAACAACTACAGGCAGTCCTTGACGTACGACCGCCGTGGAGCTGAACGTTTACGCCGCTAAGCGAGATACCTGTTAAGGGAGCTCGGTGCCATTTTACCACCTTCCCTTGCCGCAGCGGCTAAGGCAATCGCTGCAGTTGCTAAGTTAGTCCCACGGTTGTTAAGTGAATCCGGCTTTGACCGGGCTCGTCAGAAGGCCGTAAACCTTCCGGGCTGCTGCAACCGTCGTTAAGTGTGAGTTGGTTGCCAAGCGTCTGAATTTCGATCACGCCACCACGGGGAATGCTGCGAAGGTCCTAAGTGCGACAAACGGTCACGAGGCACTTTTTTCAGTGCTGTCGTACATTTGAACGGCACTGAATGAACTGTCAAGTCAAGGACTACCTGGATTACCTCCTCAAGCACAATCACCACTCAATCACCACCAGGGCCTTGGTGGTGCAGGCTGTTAAACACCTAGCACTTAGCTCCAGCTGCCTGCAATTAGTGCAGGCTCGAATCCCACCAGGCTCAAGGTTGACTCAGCCTTCCATCCTCTCGGGGTAGGTAAATTGAGGACCCAAGATTGTTGGGGGCAATAAGCTGACTTTGTAAAAATGCCGCTTAGTAATAAGCAGGCATATACAATGGAAGGAAGGCTATTGCTGAGCGCATTGGGTTGCGCTCCAAAAATTGTAAGCCGCCCTGAGTCTTCGGAGAAGGGCGGCATATAAATGTAATTTTCTTTTTAAAAGGGCATCTCAGGAGTTACAGTTTTGACACTCCACAACAAATGACACACAGAGATGGGGGGAAAAAAAACCACAGCCTTAATCCATCAGGAACGGTGCGAAATTTTGGAGGAGGAGGAAATTTTGTTACTTTGCCAGAAGGTTGGGAGTCCGCATTTCTATATTTCTTCTTGTTCTTTCTTCCTTCGCTTCCTCTTCTGCTTTCCCGTTTTCCCCTCTTACTTTCTTTCTTCTCTTTTTACCATGTTCTTTTGCACTTTTCCCCTAGCTTTTAACGCCGTAAAAATAAAAATAAAAGAGCTATCTAATAAAATTTGGCACCCATCATCCCCGTCTGGCGCTGGAAGCTCAACATACATTGTCTGGAGTCTTAGATGAAGAAGACAGGGAAGAAAACAAATAAAAAAATAACAGAAACAGGCAAAGCTGAGATCGGGTGCCCCATGTTGGAAAGACAGGGAAGGGAAGGAAAAACATTCCTGATTTCACTCACAAATTCCAGAGCGCGCAAAGCTTGGCTCCCCGTGGGGCAGCATGGCCCTAAAACAGGTTTTAAATCCAGAATTAGTACGAAATCCTTCTCCCGTGGCTCTCCTTCCCTTCCGAAGCAAAAAAAAAAAACCCAAAACAAAACAAAACCCAAAGAAATGGAATTCTAAAGAATTGGAATTCTAATTCTCTGAGTTGCCAAAGGGACAGTTGCTAGGGTAAAAAAAATAAATCCAGAATATTTCTCCCGCTGAAATCCCAGCCCTGCTCAGATCCCCGTAGGCACAGATATGTGGCTTTTGGGGCTCACCATTTGGCATTTTGTTGCCTTGCTAATTTTCCTTATTACTGGGTTTGGAGTGAAAGATCTCTGTGGAGCTGTAGGTCAAAGACGGTAGACTATCCGGGAATGACTTTGAAGTCCTTTATTAATCACCTATACCTGTTAATCACCTATACACATTAATAGAGAGATACAATCAAGATCAGGGGAGGTACTGATACCACTCTATCAAGCCTTAGTAAGCCCATGTTATGATACTGCATCCAGTTTTGGTCACCACATTATAAAAAAGATGTTGAGACTCTAGAAAAAGTGCAGAGAAGAGCAACCAGGATGATTAGGGGACTGGAGACTCAAAGATACAATGAACGGTTGCAGGAACTGGGCCTGGCTAGTCTAGTGAAGAGAAGGACCAGGGGAGACAGGATAGTGATCTTCCAATATTTGAGGGGCTGCCCCAAAGAAGAGGGAGTCAAGCTATTTTCCAAAGCACCAAAGGGTAGGACAAGAAACAAGATGGAAACCAGTCAAGGAGCGAAGCAACCTAGAACCGAGGAGGAATTTCCTGGCAGTGAGAACAACCAACCAATGGAACGAGTTGCCTTCAGAAGTTGTGGGAGCTCCATCACCTGAAACTTTCAAGAAGAGACTGGACTGCCATCTGTCAGAAATGGAGTAGGATCTCCTGCTTGGGCGGAGGGTTGGACTAAGTGACCTCCAATGTCCCTCCCAACTCTGTTAATCTGTACCCCTCAGATCAAAGGAAGAGAGATCAACAGCTCATCAAACAAAGCAACACAGAATTTTCACTTGAAGCAGCCATGATGACCTCACTTCCAGCACATTATGGCATGAACTAACCTTCTGGAGAAGTCTCTAATGCCAGGAAGAGTAGAAGAGAAGAAGAGGATGACGATGAGCAAGGGTGATGGACTCAAGGGCAATGAGTCCATTCTTGAAAGATCTGAAGGACCAGGTTAGAGACAGATCATCCAGAGAAGATCTATATGTGGCTGCAAAGAGTTGATGTGTTGATGAGTTGACTCATATTCAATTAATCAACCTTGCTCTCTTGAAAAGTCTATAATGCTGGGAGAGATGGAAGAAAGGACAGAGAAGAAGAGGATGGACATCAGCAAGGTAGGGATGGAGGCTTCCTTGGAAGAGCTGAAGGACCCGGTTAAGAACATATCATAACGGAGACAATCCATGTCTCCAACCTGATGGCACACAACTCATTAATCAACATGAAGACCCATCTCTCTTGAGAAGTCTAGAAGGTTGGGATAACTGGAAGGAAGGAAGGAAGGAAGGAAGGAAGGAAGGAAGGAAGGAAGGAAGGAAGGAAGGAAGGAAGGAAGGAGAAGCTGACCACGAACAAGGAGATGGGTTTCACTAAAATGGAGATGGGTGCAAAGATGGAAGGTCCGAAATACCAGGCTGGGAACAGAACCTCCTGGAGAAAATCTATAGTTGTGGCTGCTAAGAGTCTACACCACGTTGATGACACACTATCTATCCATCCATCCATCCATCCATCCATCCATCCATCCATCCATCCGATGGGTGTAATTTTGGAAGATACAAAGGAGCAGGATTTCCTCTCTTGTATATTCATGTATTTATTATATTCAAAATTTATTTTTTATTTTTATTGTGGTGTGCAAAAATGCAACCCCCCCCCCCTTTGGCTAGATTACAGTCTAATGGATTGTGTGACTTGCAGGAAATGTCTGAGAGCACTAACAAAATTAAGGGTCTCATTCTTCTTAGACAGATTAAACTTTTATTTCATTTATGCAATCACTAAGGACTTGATGAACCACAGTTTGTGGAACCTGCTAATCGTGAGTACTAAGGACTTGGAAAAAAAAGATGACATGTTGCCTGAAGAACCTAGCAATTGTGCAAACTATGGGCTAGAACCTTGATGACATTTGGCTCGTGGAAGCCAGTAATTGCAAAAACTAAGGGCTAGAACGTTGATGAAGAAGTTTTTGGAATTGAGTAAGTGCAATAACTAAGGATTAGAAACCTCATGATATTTTGCTTGTGGAACTTAGTAAATGCAAAAACTGAGGGCTAGAAACCTTGGTGATGGATGGTTAGTGGAACCTAGTCATTGTAAGCAAGGATTAAAACTGGAGAATTTCCCGAAATGCCCAGTTAGAGGAGGAATGCCCAAACATTTGTGTGCAAAACACAGTCCAGGAACTTAGTTTCCTGCACCCCTTAAGAACGAGAGCCTTGAAATATAGACTTGCAAAAAGCTGCCAAGGGAAGTTGTCCCAGAAAAAAAAAAAAATTGCCTCCCACCTATGACTTTTCATGCGCAAAGACAACAGGGGTAAGCGAAATTTATTTAATGAGCACGATTCATTGCGGTGATTCAGTAGCCACCGTGGCAAAAAAAAAAGGCTAAAAAAAATTGGCCACAACTCATTTAACAAACACCGGGTTTAGCAAGGGAAATTCCTATCCCCATTGTGGATGTAATCGAGGAGTTCCCTCAAAAAACAAACCTGTTTTTATGCAACCCACTTCCCTCTTTGCCTTGTCTTTCCTTGCACTCACCAATCACAAATCTCAAAGCCTAAGACGATCTGTAAGACCATATTAACTGTGGAACTACAAGTCCCATAGTCCCAGAACAGAGGCAGAGGATGCTGGAGCCTGGAACCCACCCAGATCTAGAGAAGTAGGTGGCCCATATCCTGGTTGACAGAATAGTCGGTTCAATCCTGGAGCTTACTAAATGCCGATCCAGCCGAATTGTTTACCTCTCTTTTAAAAAGTTATTTTTAATTGGTCATTGTTCCCAATTCATTCCACCTTGAAATGAATTGGAAACAATTGGAGCATTTGCACCAAGACAAATTCCTTGTGTGTCTAATCACACTTGGCCAATAAAGAATTCTATTCTATTCTATTCTATTCTATTCTATTCTATTCTATTCTATATTCTATTCTATTCTATTTTCTCTTCTCTTCTATTTTCTATGCTATTCCATATTCTATTCTATTTTCTATTCTCTATTCTCTATTTTCTATTCTCTATTCTCTATTCTCTATTCTTCTGTTCCCTCTTGGACAGTCCTTTTTAATTTAGCCTTTTTAGCTTTTAACATTTTTTACAGCTGCTGCAAAAAATAAAAAAAACAAGTGGGAAGGGGGAAACTCCACTATTTTGGAATGTTTCCAACAAGGAAGCAACCTGCAAATATTGTCAGATCCTCAATTAAAAATAATAAAGCAATCAATCAATAAACAATCAAGGGGGGGGGGTGCAGAATTCATTTCTAACCGTAAAAGGGCTGGGAGTTAAAAGGAGACACAATTGCTCGCTTTGTTAAGAGGCAACAGAAGTGTGATTAAAATGCACGCGCGCTTGGAAATTTCTTTGAATATCTTCACTGAAGATTTCAAACAAAAGGTTTACAGGAATTACATATACTTCTCTTTTTGACAGCTTCGGCGGCCGAGGTTGGACACAAATTCCAACTTTGAATATACACGAAATAAACCAATGAATAATTGAAAACTGAAATAACCGATTCAAAGAATTGATTTTCTGCCTCCTCCCCAAATCTCGTCCATTTTTGGATTGTTTAGAAAATGCCAAGCCTTTTCCACGAAACTTTGGCTGACCCCCAACCCAGCAAAGGGTTGACCCCCCCCTCTTCTCTGGGTCAGCCCCTCAAATATTGGAAGAGGGTTATCATGCCCCTGTAATCCTCCTCTTGGTTAGACCACCTAGCTCCCACAACCGTTCATCGCATGCTTTAGCTTCCAAGACAATAAGCAGAGTAAGAATAAATTAAAAAAAAATACAATTATATAAAAAGGCGGTGGCATAATTGTAGGTGCTAAGCATACTAAATTTCAGGCTGTCTAGGGGATATCCAGAGTTGCTGGAAAAGGCTTTGGTGGGTCTCTCCTTTGATGTTCTAGATCTCGGGGTTCTAGTTACCAGATAATGGGACAGGAGGCGAAGGATTTCTTAATTCCATCCAGGCACTGGCTTCGTTCACCTATAGTCCCCCTTACATTTCCTCCCCCCCACAACGGCTGGCACTGCCGCCTTTAATTTTTCACAACACCTCAAAGGGACTCTCCGCTGTGAGGAATATTTTAAAGAACGGCTGTGATGTTTACTTGGGTCCCAACCCTTGGCACCCCCCCCCCAAACGGAGCCCTCTTGTTGTGCCACACACACACACACACACACTGCTTTGAGCTTGGCACCCGTGCCAACCAGCTCTCCGGCTACAAGGCAGGCCTTCGGAGTGCCCATCCACCTCGGGATGAGTCAGAAAAGAAACAGACAGCTATTGTGGCCTTTCCAATCCTCTTGAATTGCAACATGGGAAAGTGTGGGGTTCAATGAACAGCCGTAACCCCTAGTTTCACCGTGGCTTCTGTTCCGTTCCCCCATCGTGGAGTCGACCCACAAGGCAGCCAGTTGGAAATGGGGGGTGGGGGATGAGGGGAAACAAGGCGATTATCTTGTTCCCAAATGCCATCACTCTGCTAAACAACTAACTCCCTCAACACTGTCGAACTATTTACTAAGACTGTATTACTATTACTATTAATCTTCTCATCACTCTTTATCACCCATCCCCTCCCATTTATGACTATGACTGTAACCTTGTATCCTAAAGATCTATATTGACTGTTTCCTAATATGATTTGATTGCTTATTGTACCCTGTGACTAGTATTAAGTGTTCCACCTGATGATTCTTGACAAATGTATCTTTTCTTTTCTGTATCTTTTTCTTATTGAGAGCTTATGCACCAAAGACAAATTCCTTGTGTATCGAACCACATTTGGCCAATAAAAGAATTCCATTCTAATCTTTACAATTTATATTGTTTTATTGTTCCCTAGTATGATTTGATTGCTTATTAGTAACCTAAGACTATCACTAAGTGTTGTGTCTTATGATTCTTGATGAATGTATTTTATTTTCTTCTTTATGTACACTGATATACAGCGTTGTGAGCCAAGGAGCCACCAAAGCAGGGCAGGGGAACAAGATTTACACCCAGGAATCATGGCATCCTGGCAATGCCACCCACCCTGCTGCTGAACCGCGAGCTTTGCATTTCTCCCACCCTCGGCGTGGTGGAGCCGGCAGCTGCCCGGCGTTTGGGCGTGAAACATTTGCTGCAAAGGCCCTGGGATGCCAAACCTGACCCTGAAACCCCACAGCTCACATCTGTGCACATCTGGCTTGCATTGCGAGGGGCGTTTGCTTCCTCGACACAATTGCTTTGCATCTCACTGAGAGGAAGGGAGGGGAAAAAAAAGAATTTGCAGCGAAGGAGTGCCAAGGAATAATATATATGGAGGGAGGCAGGAGAGAGAGAGAGAGAGAGAGAGAGAGAGAGAGAGAGAGAGAGAGAGAGAAAAGGAGGTAGTTAGGACTTGCTTTCTGAAGAGAGAGAGAGAAAACGGGTGGGGGGAGTTAAAATTGCTGAGCACATTGGGTTGTGCTCCAAACATTGTAAGCCGCCCTGAGTCTCCAGAGAAGGGCGGGATATAAATATGAATTTTAAAAAAAAATTACGTAACATCCTCAGAGGTTACAAGCAGGCCTCGTCTTTGAGCCCTATCAAATACCTGTGGACAGGCGAGACATTTGTTAAGTGCATTTTGCTTTGTTTTCTGATCTTGATGAAGGGGATCTCTGCAGTCGTTAAGCTAATCAGACGGCCATTAAGCGAATCTGGCTTGCCCTTGGACCTGGCTTGCCAGAAGGTTGCAAAAGGAAACCACATGATCCTGAGACACAGCAACTGTCATAAATAGGAGACAGCTGCCAAGCATCCAAATTTTGAACACGCTGACCGTGTGGAACAGTCATTAAGTGTGAAAAAAAAGTCCTAAGTCCTTTTTCCCCAGTGCTGTCTAGTCTCGTGAAAAGAAGGACCAGTTGTGGCATGATAGAAGTCTCCCAGTATTTGAGGGGCTGCCCCAAAGAAGAGGGAGTCAAGCTATTCTCCAAAGCCCCTGAAAGGCAGGACAAGAAGCAACGGATGGAAACTGATCAAGGAGAGAAACAACCTGGAATTAAGGAGAAACAATAAAGACCAACTTGCCTCCAGAAGTTGTGGGTGCCCAACACTGCAGGCTTTTAAGAAGAGATTAGACAACCATTTCTCTGGAACGATATAGGTCTTCTGCTTGACCAGTTCCAATTCTGTTATTCTACTATTCTGTTATTAGATTAACTGTTGTAAGTTGAGCACTGCCTGTGTGTGTCAATTTGAGAGGGCAAGTACAGGGTACACACACACACACACACAACCCCAGACCATGCAAGGAAGTCCGTGACAGTCTTTAGTATCTGGCCAGCAACTTCTCCTCTTAAGATACCTCCAGGCGGGAGCCATAAAAGTTTATCTGGAGACTCCCACTTGCAGCTTTGTGATTTAAGAAGGAAACACCATCCTTGTCGTTATGGGAACAAATAGCTGGTTACACCCAGGGCCTGCTGACTGCTTCTTCCACACAGGCGTCGCTCAGAAAGAAAGAACTGTAGACATCTAGGGCTGAAAGGGAGCCTGGGAGGTCTTCTAGCCCAACCCAAGGAGACCACACGTGGAACATTGCATCCCGTTTTGGTTGGCACAATGCAAAAAAAAAAAAGAAAGAGGTTGAGATTCTAAAAAGATTAGAGGGGCTGGAAGCTAAACCAAATGAAGAATGGTTGCAGGAATTGACTGTGTCTAATTTAAAGAAGAAAAGGATTAGGGAGACACGATAGCAGTCTTCCAATATGTGAGGGGGTGTCACAAAGAAGAGGGGTGTGTGTGAACCTATTCTCCAAGGCACCCTGGAGGGCAGGACAAGAAGTAACTGATGGAAGCTTATTTATTTTTATTTTTATTTTATTTTTATTCACGTTTATATGCCGCCCTTCTCCGAAGACTCAGGGCGGCTTACAATTTTTGGGATACAACCCCATGCGCTCAGCAATAGCCTTCCTTCCATTGTATATGCCTGCTTATTACTAAGCGGCATTTTTACAAAGTCAGCTTATTGCCCCCAACAATCTTGGGTCCTCAGTTTACCTACCCCGAGAGGGTGGAAGGCTGAGTCAACCTTGAGCCTGGTGGGATTCGAGCCTGCATTAATTGCAGGCAGCTGGAACTAAGTGCTAGGTGTTTAACAGCCTGCACCACCAAGGCTCTTCTTATCAAAGAAAGATCCAACCTAGAACTAAGCAGACATTTTCTGATAACAATTCATCAATGAAATAGAATTGCCTTTAGAAGTTGTGGATGCTCTCATCACCGGAGGGTTTTTAAAGAAGAGATTGGACAACCACTTGCCAGAATGGTATGAAGTCTCCTGCCTCAGTAGGGGGCTGGACTAGAAGACCTTCAAAGTCCCTTCCAGGCAGATGAATCTGTGTAATTTATCTTAACATGCTTTACAAGCTACTCAAAACAGGGGCAGCGCTCAATTCCCATCTTGGTTAGTTCAGCTTAAAGTCAGATTTCTTCTTTTTTTTTCCCCCCTCGTGGTAGCTTCAAAAGTTGGACTGGGCCTATGTTTGCCCCCAGATGGGGAGGAGGAACGGGAAACAACCTCTGGTTATTCCAATGTTGAAAGGCTTAAAAGGAAAACAAACCAGAAGCGTTAAGTATTTCCGACTTTGTTCAGCTGCGGTTCATTAAAAGGGCACTAAAAATAATAATTTTTGAAAGAAAAAAAAAAGGATCCTGGATGGTTGACTGAAGAGTTTTCTTTCCAGGCGTCAGTCTTGGTTGCATGACAAAGCACAAATCTCTCTCTCAACACACACACACACACACAGCATCTACCACACGGAGCTTGGTGGTGCAAAAAGCCCAGGAGTGTTTTTCCTGCCTTCCCAGGCGCAGCTTGGAAATTGAACGGAGATCCTAGGTGGATCTGCAGGAGGGAAAAATTGCCCTCCGTGCATAAACCCCCCCACACATCAAGGAAAGATGCTTGCAAGCCACATGCAGTTGGGAGTGTTTCTCTCTCCATCTCTTTCCTCATTTCCTTCCCTCCTTCCTTCCTGTCTCCCTCCTTCCTTCCTTTCCTTTCCTTCCTTCTTTTTTCCTTTTCTTTCTTTCTTTCTCCCTCCCTTTCCCTTCCAGAGGGGTTTGGGGGAGAGAGGAAAGCATTCTGCTTGGAATAACCCTAACCTTCCCCCACCCCCCCTCAAAAAAAAAATAAATTTGGCAGCTGTGGGGTTTCAAGCAACCCCGCAAAGTAACTTCCACCTCCTCCAGCCTGGGAATGAAAGGCAAGTATTAACAGCTGCAACGAGTGACTGGGGCCATTTGAGTACAAGCTCTTGAGGGTCTCTAAAGTCAGGAAATTAAGAACCAAACAACTGGGGTGAAAGTAGATGGGCTATTCTGAGCCTTCGGAATGCGGGAACCAAAAGCCGGCCCCAAGGCTCTAGTCCTCATGATTCTTCCCCTTGCCTGCCAGATGGAGGCTGGATTAGTGAATCCCAAAAGAGCCTCTGCTCTGTCAGGTCCTTTCCCTTTTATTCTTCTACTTTCCCTCTCCTTCCTTCCCTTCTCTCCCTTTTTTCCCTTCCTTCCTCCTCTCTCTCACCTTCCTTCCTTCCCTCCCTCCCTATCTTTTTTCTCCCTTCCTTCCCTCTCTCTCGCCTCCCTTCCCAAAGGCTGTGGCTGAACACCATTCTGCACCAGCCTCCACCATACCAAAAAAGGCAAAAACTAAAATAACAGGCAAGGAAAGTGGGAACGGAAAGACAAATCCCTGCCAGACCAAGAAGGAAACAGGAAAACAGAAGGGTGCTTTCCAAGATGCACCATTAGAACTTGAGGGGGAGACAATCTCTCTCTCTCTCTCAATACCTCCCCAACAAGCAAGTTGGAATCCAAACCCAAGCAAAGATGGCAAGGCCTCGAAGCCTGCGCCAAATGGATTGGCTCAGGAGAATGAGTTGCTGAATGCATCCGTGTTCCTCTCTTTTATTTCCTCTGGCCCTCCTCGGAGCTGAGCTTGCAAGGACACGCACACACACACACACAGACACAAACCCAAAACAACACCCCTTTTGTGATGCTGGACTGAGGGATCCCTTGTGTGGTGTACCCGGGGCCTGCACGCAGCTCCTGCAAAGCTTCCCTCGCTGAATGTTTGGCTGCCCTTGGCTGGTCGAGGAAAAATGGCACGGGGTGGATGGGGTGGGGGGAAACCCTCCAGACTTGGTTCTCTTGCTGTAGAACAAAAGAGCCAGAGAATCAGAAGGGGTTGTTTTTTTTGGGGGGGGGGGTGAGGCGGGGTGTCTAATCGGGCTGGGTGGGATTTAAGTAAGTCTATTTCCGGCAGCTCCAAAAGACTTTCGGATCAGAAAAACAGGAAAATCAACATCCGAGTTTGTTAGCCAGTTTTAGTTCAATCCCTCCACTCATGAAAACATTTGAAGGAGGCTGAATGCTCTTGTCCAAACCAATTGCAGAATAATACAGTTGGAAGGGACCTTGGAGGTCTTCTAGTCCAACCCACCTGCAGGAAACTCCATTGTGGACAAATCCATCCCCTTCTTAAAAACCTCCAGTGTTGGAGCATTTACAACTTCTGCAGGCAAGTTGTTCCACTGATTAATTGTTCTGACTGTCAGGAAATTCCTCCTTAGTTCTAGGTTGTTTCTCTCCTTGATGAGTTTCCACCCATTGCTTCTCGTCCTGCCCTCAGGTGCTTTGGAGAATAGCTTGACTCCCTCTCCTTTGGGGCAGCTTCTGTGGGAGCGCCCGCCCTATGGAACCAGCTTCCCATGGATCTCCGTTTGGCCCCTGATCTCCGCTCCTTCCGCTGGGACCTGAAGACCTGGTTGTTTCAACAGGCCGGTCTGGACTGACCCAGGGGGTGTGGGTTGTTTTAACTGTTTTAATTATTTTAATTGATTGATTAGGCTTGTACTTGTTTAATTATTTTTTTATTGTAATTGTATGGGGTTTTTAATGTTCGCCGCCCTGAGTCCTTAGGGAGAAGGGTGGCATACAAGTCTGACAAAATAAATAAAACAAAATAAATATTGTAAGACTGCTATCAAGTCACCCCCCCCCCAAACCTTCTCTTCTTTAGACTACTAGACCTACCGAACTCCTGCAACCGTTCGTTGTATGTTTTAGCCTCCAGTCCCCTCATCATCCTGGTTGCTCTTCTCTGCCCTCTTTCTAGAATCTCCTCCTAGATAGAATTGAACAAACCCAGTTTGTAACTTGAAGGGAGAGAGAAAACGGGACTCGCTGCTGAAACTAAACCACTGCTGGCTACATCGTGGCTTATGGATTAAGTTGCAGCAGAGGCTAAGTTCACATGTTGGGTTAAGCCTAACAGACAGATAATCAGAGTTGGGAGGGACCTTGTAGGTCATCTAGTCCAACCCCCCACCCAGGCAGGAGACCCTACACCATTTCTGACAGATGGGAGTCCAATCTCTTCTTGAAAGCCTCCAGTGATGAAACTCCCACATCTTCTGAAGGCAAGTTCTGTTCCACTGGTTGATTGTTCTCACTGTCAGAAAGTTTCTCCTTATTTCCAGGTTGAATCTCTCCTTGTTCAGTTTCCATCCATTATTCCTTGTCTGGCCCTACAGTGCTTTGGAGAATAGCTTGACCCCTCCTCTCTGTGGCAGCCCCTCAAATAGTGGAAGGCTGCTATCCTGTCTCCCCTGGTCCTTCTCTTCACTAGACTAGCCAGGCCCAGTTCCTGCAACCGTTCTTTGTGTGTTTTAGTCTCCAGTCCCCTCATCATCCTGGTTGCTCTTCTCTGCACCTTTTTTAGAGTCTCAATCTTTTTTTTATAATGTGGTGACCAAAACTGAACGCAGTACTTGAGGTGTGGTCTTACTAAGGCTTTAAAGCCAGTTTGTGAGCCCCGAAGGCTGGGTTTGCACCACAAGGTTGGTGAATCGGGTCGCGGTGGGAACTCAGCCAGCGGGCTGGATTCAAAACCTGAGCCATGTT
This sequence comes from Naja naja, assembly GCA_009733165.1. NCBI lineage: Eukaryota > Metazoa > Chordata > Lepidosauria > Squamata > Elapidae > Naja > Naja naja. The sequence goes on from CM019157.1 coordinate 7,529,903, forward strand.
GGTTTGCAGGGAATAAACAAGCAACGTTTTAAATAAATGGAGCCTCTTGCATCAGGTCAGCTGGGATTTCTGAAGTTCAAGTGATGTCCCTGATTGAGAGAAGCTGACTCCAAGCGGGTGGAAAATATATAATTATAGTACAGGTAGTCCTCCACTTACAGCCAAAATGGAGCCCTGAGATTTCTGTGGTGCAGTGAGATATCTGTTTAAGTGAGAAGGTCACAAAAGGGGATCAAATTATCCCAGGTTAAGAGAAAGAGCTTGATTCAATCTCTTGGCTATTCTTTCAAAATTACCTTTGCAAACCTAACCCGAAAACACCAACCTAGAAATGACTGCCATTTGTCAGAAATGGTGTAGGGTCTCCTGCTTGGGTGGGTTAGACTAGATGACCTGCAAGGTCCCTTCCAACTCTGATTATCTGTAAATGCACTTTTCAAAATTAAACCCCCCTCCCCAAAAAAAGGCTGACCAGATTCTCTAACCAGCCTTCCCAGCGATGATAAAATTGCAGAACAGGCTGTGGAAAAAAATGGGTAAAACTGCAACAACGATTTAATCAACGTGGAAATAGTTGAATCAAAGCCAAATCATGCCGGTTAAATATCTAGGGGTTTTGTGTGTGTGTGTGTGTGTTCGTATTAAACAGGTCCAACTTCTTACATTGTTTTGAAAGAGATCTATTAATCCGATATATATTCTTTGTGATCGGCTTGGATGGTCAAGAATGAGGAGTTTTAGCCAAGTAAAGCAAAGTTTATATAGGCAAACTGACCATAGGAAAAAAAGGGAAAATGCCTGTTAAGTACATGATGAGAAACGTGATGGACAAATTCAGGACAAAATTCCACAATTCAAGCTGAAATTCTAATGCGATCGTTTTACACCGACGGGATCTGGAAGGCAGTGGAATAACAAAATAAAAGGTGACCACAAAGAACAATGACTTTTGAGAATTGCACCACAGAGGGTTTTTCAGCAAACTCAAGTTATTCAAATCGGGGGAAAATGACCGGAAAAATAAAGGGGAAATAAATATGTGCTCTCTTAAATATTGATGTTGACACATAATGGAAAGAATTTTTTAACATGATGTTCTGGTCAAAATCCCAACAAGGCAGAATTCGTTTTTTGCAGAGATAAGCAAAGTTCAAAGGAGCAGGAGGTCTTTTTACCCCCCCCCCGTTCAAACTCTAGAAAGTTCTAGCTTTTCTTCTCACGCCACCCCCCCCAAAAAAGCCACCAAACGCCCCAATTCTGGTGTTTTGCAGGGGGAGAAAAATATTCTTCAGCGTTTTCTGATTAACAGCGGTCATTCCATGTAACAACAACAACAACAACAACAAACAGCCTCTTTTCTGAATGACTCTTTTCTTCCTTGTTTTGAACAAAAAACAACAACTCCCAACAGTGTATCAATAAAGCATTAGAAAGGAACAGTGGAGTAACAAAAGGAAACAAAAACAAAGCTTATACAAAGATGAGAGGGGAGAGGAATTTGGGACAGTGTGGGTCTCCGTTTGTGCTGATTTGCGACATTAAAGAAGAAAAGCACACAGATAGTCCTTGTCTTAACAACCAACAATTGGCACCTCCGTTGTTAAGCAAGGGGCAGCTGTTAAGCAAGTCGGGCCTTTTTTTTGGAGAGGGGAGGCCGCGGTTGAGCAAATGGTAGCTCAGGCTGTTAAATGCCTGCTCTTAAAGATCCAGATGCCTACAATTATTGTAGGCTCGAATCCCACCAGGCTCAAGGTTGACTCAGCCTTCCATCCTCTCAGGGTAGGTAAATTGAGGACCCAAGATTGTTGGGGGCAATTAGCTGACCTTGTAAAAATGCCGCTTAGTAATAAGCAGGCATATACAATGGAATGAAGGCTATTGCTGAGCACATTGGGTTGTGCTCCAAAAATTGTAAGCACCCTGAGTCTTCGGAGAAGGGCGGCATATAAATGTAATTAAAAAAAAAAATTCCTGCAGCTGTTAGGTGAATCACGCATCATTAAGCGAATCTGGCTTCCTCCATTGACTTTGCTGGGAAGGTTTGCAAAGGGAGGTTCGCGTGGCCCTCCAGAATGCTGCAACTGTCACATATACCGGCCAGTTGCACAAGCAAACTGAATTTTGATCATGGGACTGCGGGGAACGCAGCGACAGTCGTAAATGCGAGGACTGGTGTTACAAAGATCCTTTTCCCCTCCCCCCCAGTGTCTATGTAACTTTGAATGGGGTGTGTGTGTCTTTCTCAGAACCCGATCCAGCCAAGAAAGAACATTTCTATTTTCTAGACCATGAGGACTAGAGCCTTGGTTCCCACATGCTTTTTGATTTTGAAATCCAGCATCTTGCAGCAGAGGGGGGAATGGGGAGGAATCGTGAGGACTAGAGCCTTGGGGCTGGCTTTTGGTTGTTTCTGTATCATTAGGGAAGGCTCAAAATGAATGTTAGCCTTCCCTAATGATACAGAAACAACTGAAAGCAGCCAATGATAATGACTTTTAAAAGTTTAAAATAATTCTTTAAATGACCCTTTAAAGTTTCTTTAAAGGATAAGAGGTTTTTTGGGGGGGAAATAGCCAAGGGCAAATTTGGTTATCCTATCCTGTTTTTAGTGACAAGATACCGAGATACGTTTCCAACCAAAACCTCTGGAGTTTTGAGCATTGCATAAACTCCAAATTGCAATTTAATCTGTAAAGTGTGCTTAAAACGGTTGTGTTTATCTCTGTTGATGCTTCCCAGGCTGGGCTGGGCCAGAAAAATTGCTGTGCTGTTTTATTCTCCACAGCCAAACTCTGCACAAGTTGTGTGTTTCCTCCTAAGCCTCACATTTTAAGAACTGTTGGGAGGAGGAGGAGGAGGAGGAAGAAGAAGAAGAAGAAGAAGAAGAAGAAGAAGAAGAAGAAGAAGAAGAAGAAGAAGAAGAAGAAGAAGAAGAAGAAGGATTAAAGGAGAAGAAAAGTAGAAATGAAGCTGAACTGGATAAGCTCAGGCTTGAGAAATAATATATATATAAACTAATAAACTTTTATTAGTCCAGGGTACAGAAAAAGAGAACAAAGGTTTGAAGTTACAAGAGAAGGCAAGAAATCTCGTTGAAGGTTAGGAAAATCTTCAAGGCCCCAGGGGAAACAAAGAGATAGCCTTGGGTTAGGGGGGAAAAATTGTATTTGTATTTTGTATTTTTATCTCTCCTTAGCTTAAAAAGTGTGGTCAAGAAGATGTGGCTCACTTGAGGATCACTTTATCACCCCAATAAATCCAGCAAGGTAGGACTAGTCAAAACAGAATAGAAACTTTTCTTTTTGGGTTTAATGAAAAAAGACTTGGGGGGGCAAAAAATTGGAATTTACTTTATGCACAAAAATGGAAGGACGTTTCGATCCTCACAATGGACGAATGGCTGCAAAAGTTGATGGAGTTAGCAGAGATGAACCCAGGACAGGGCAACCATAAATCATAAATACGAGTCAGTTGCCAAGGGCCCAAATTTTGACCACGGGGAGGCTGCAACGGTCATAAGTGTGAACCATGGCCATAAGTCACTTTTTAAGTGCCGTAGTAAAGTTGAACAGTTCACTAAACGAACAGTTGTAAGTTGAGGACTACCTGTTTGGCTGGTCGAGACGTTTCAATCTGGATTTTCGCACTGAAGAAGGGCGGGCTGGACTGGATGATCTCGTGCCCCCTTCTAACTTTAAAAACGTTGTGATTCTAAGACACTCAACTGGGCCATTTTTTTTTCCACCCCAGATTGGAAAGTGCAGATAGCAAGGAGACTTTCAATTCAAGGGAGGGCAGAAAATGTCAGGGAAGGCAAAGAAATAGCAGCTGTTTCTCCACCACTACCACCCCGGCTGCTGGGCTCAAAAACAGCAAGAGAAATTCAGAAGAAATTTTCAAGCCGTCCGAGAATAAAGCGGGGAAAAAAACCCCCCAGAAGCCTCATTTGAAAGGAAAACGGCAGGGAAGAGTTTGGTCATAAAGGCAATCATAAAACGTAGCTGTATTTTGATGGCAGTACTGGACAAACGGTCGTAAAAGTAGCTTTATTCAGTATAAAAATAGCAAATATAAGAGAATATCTGGGAATAGAGAACAAACAGGTGAGCCTCTGGGAACGTAATGTGTTATCTTCTAGTTTTGTAATGTGCAAAGCACAGAGAAGCAGAAACTGTTTATTCCCCCCTTCCTAACAAAAGTTTGAGAGTATAAAAGAGGTTAACAGATCCCATCTCTTCCGTTCTAGCCAAAGAAAATGGCATTTTATATATTCTCTTTGCTGCTGGTGGAACTCCCTGCCACAGGATACAGGGATCTCTCGGTTCTCTTAAAGGGTGGTGAAAAGCAGCAGCAAAATTAAAGCTGTTGAAAAAGAACAAGAAAGTCCCTATTTGAGGACAATATTTTCCCTGTAGGGGTAGGCAACCACAGAAAACTTCTGCCTTTGCAGCCTGGAGGGCGTACCTGATCATCGTCACTGGCCAGCCCCCAACGGAAACAGGATGCTAGGTTAAAATGGACCTTGAACCTAATCCAAGTAAGGACGGTAATGAGGGAAGTTCATACAATATGCAGCCATATCTCTTTTCAGTGACCGTAAGCAATCCAGGCTGCATTAGAGCAAGGAGAAAGGGGGAGAATCATGGATGGATGGATGGATGGATGGATGGATGGACGGGTGGGTGGAAGGAAGGAAGGAATGGAGGGAGGAGAATGAGAGGGAGGGAGGATAGAGGGAGGGAGGAAAGAAGGAAGGAAGGAGAATGAGAACGGAGGGAGGGAGGAAGGAAGGAGAATGAGAATGGAGGGATGGAGGAAGGAGAATGGAAGGAGGAAGGAAGGAAGGAGGGAGGGAGGGAAATGAAGGAAGGAAAATGAGAATGGAGGGAGGGAGAAAAGAGAATGAAGGGAGGAAGGAAGGAAGGAGGGAGGGAAATGAAGGAAGGAGAATGAGAATGGAGGGAGGGAGGAAAGAGAATGGAGGGAGGGAGGAAGGAAGGAAGGAAAATGAGAGGAAGGGAGAGGAGGAGGAAGGAAGGAAGAATGAGGAAGGGAGGGAGGAAGGAGAAGGAGAATGGAGGGAGGGAGGAAGGAAGGAGGGAGGGAGGGAAAGGAAGGAAAATGAGAGGGAGGAAGAGAGGGAGGAAGGAAGGAAGAATGAGGAAGGGAGGGAGAAAGGAAGGAGAATGAGAATGAAGGGAGGAGCGAGGGAAAGGAAGGAAGGAGCATGAAATAGCCCTTTTAGCAGCAGCTGTAAAAATACTGAGATAAAGAAAATATATTTCCTCCTCTCTGCAACCTGGCAGTCCCATTAACAGACACAAACAAAACACACACACACAGCCCCCAAATGCCTGAAACTAAAGCCCTCCTTCTCTTGCCAACTCTGAGGTTGAAGAAAGAGGATTTAATGGGAAGCAGATGATGTGGGTTTGGCTTTATTCAACACCCCCCACCCCCAGAAGGGGAAAGGGGGCCCACCAGCCCACCCACAAGAAGCAGACCCACCTCCCTCTCCTCTCCACATCAGAGGCAAAATCCAAGAAGAAGCAGGGTTAGGGGTTTTGGGAAGGGCACCGACAAAACGCTTAAGCGATAACGGGGAGGGGGGGAGAGTGTGGGGGGAGGAAATAATAAGTAAAAGTTCTTTGGCGCCCAAACAGGGAATCCGAAGAGGGTTAAGCCTTACGGAAATAAATGGAGGTAATATATTACTTGGATCAATGGGGAAGGGGAGATATAAACCCGAGATGTATTAAAGATGGCCTCCTTACTGGACCAATTTAAGGATTGGAGAATTCTTCCTTCCTTCCTGCTGGTTGGTGGGCAGGAAGGAAGACTGAACCGAAAACTCATTTTTCGCATTTGCTGCATCACTCCCAGGTGAGTTAACTGGCCAAGCCTAACTGTTCCTTCTGTTTCACTACATCCTTTAGAGGAGGGGGGAGGAGGAGGAGGAGGTGGTGGTGATGAAGGCTAAATGGACCCCAAGTGACTATGATCCCTTTCCAAGTACCAGTCCTCGTTATTACGACAGTTCGTTTTAGTGAGTGTTCAAAGTTACAACAGCGCTGAAATAAAGCGGATGAGGACCGTTTTCCACTCTCATCGACTGCTGCACCAACCCCGCGGCCACGTGATCAAAATTTGGCCACCGGCTCATACTTATGACGGCCTCAGGGTCATCGGGATCCAGCCAGGTCCATGCGAAAGCCAGGTTCACTAAACCACCGGGTTTACTAACGTTCACAATGGCAGTGACTCACTTCAAACTGCGGCCAGAAGGGTCGTAAATACGGGGCAAAACGCACTTAACTGTCTCCCTTAGCAACATAAATTCTGGGCTCGCTTATGGTCGTACGTCGAGGACTCCCCGTTATCAAACGTTGGGGACCTTCTACACTCTCGGCTAATGAATAAACAACAAGCGACCTAGCCAGGATTCAGCGCAGCCAATCTAATAGCAATTTCAATGCAGTTTCTAAATCTGGAGTATCTTGGCAGGCAGGAAGGAACAGCTCGGAGCAAAAAGGCTGAAAATAATTCCCTGTAGGAAGTCTATCGCCCTCCATGCCACGCCTCGGAATGAAGTGCCTGGGCCGAGCGCTCTCCCTGCAGAGACTCCGTATCTCAGCATGGTCTCTTGATGGCCTGAAAAGCTGAAGCCAAGTAAATTAAGGGCAGTTCTCACTTGGCTCAATGGTTAACGATGCTGAGCTTGTCAACTGGAGAGCTGACAGCTCAGGTTCGAGACCCGAGCGCAGTGAGAGTGGGTAAGCTCCCGTTCCTTGCTCCAGCTCCTGCCAGGTTCGAGATCCGAGCGCTGTGGGACCGGGTGAGTTCCCGTTTCTTGCTCCAGCTCCTGCCAGGTTCGAGACCCAATCGCCGTGAGAGTGTGGGTGAGCTCCTGTTCCTTGCTCCAGCTCCTGCACACCTAGCAGTTCGAAAGCTTGCCAATGTGAGTAGATAAATAGGTATCACTTCGGTGGGAAGGGATCAGCGTTCCATGCTGGGCACATGATCACGGAAAATATCTTTGGGCAACACCGGCCCACCTCAGCCGAGAAACAGAGATGAGCATTGCGCCTTAAAGTCGGACACGTCTGAATAGGGAAACTTTTACCTTTATCTAGGCACACTACCAAAATGCCCTTGGTTAGTTTGACTTATTGGTCAGACAAAAAATGGACCCGTTTAGCCAAGAAAAATGATGTTGGATTAGACAGAAGGCAGCTTAGTTTACAATCCTGTTCCCAACAGCAAAGCTTTATGGCTTATCTTCAGCTTTTTCATAATTTACAAAAGGTAGAGTGCCCCCGACTAGGAAGGTTCTATCATTTCAACAATCATCTCCTGTTAAAAGTAATCTGAGTCTGCAGTCATCTCTATAAACAATGTTTTCAACAAACTGGTTTCCGGCATTGGTTAGTTTGCATTTCATGGTCTTTTTGCTTTGGCTTTAGTCTTTCCAGAAAGAATCGGCTTCATGATGAGGTTCCAATGCTAGAAAACTCATGGTTTTTATGAACAGATGACCTTTCTCCTATTGTTTTAACACAAAAGCAAAGTTCTTCAATCCAGCCTACGTATCAATCCCTCACTTCAATTAAACACAATATTAATATTTGGAGGAAAAACCAAGCCTGGGAAATCAAAAAGCAATTTTAAAAAAAGCAATTTTGCCAGTAAAACTACGTGTTTGACTCCTTAAACTCCCAAGGAGCTGAAAGCAACATGAAAGAATCTTGATTTTGGATTTTACAATGTGCTCTAGCATCGTTGTTCCTCCAGCGAGCAAAAATATTTTAGCTGCATAGAAAAATATGCAACATTGTCGGAATCAAATTCTTCTCTGCCATCAAGCGAATAAATGACTCATAAATTTCACAGCCCCCTTACAAGAGAACACACGATCTTTGTGCAGATGGCAAGAATTATTCTTTCAATTGTATATAACTAAACAGCTGCCTTGAAATTCCAGAGTACTAATTAATGTGCCTTAATATATCCACGGAGCTGAGCAAGCTCACAGACTTCTGTGTCTATCTTGATAAACACAAACAGCCTTTTAGACCTAAATCCTTAGGAAACTCTTAACTTGCCTGGGTTTTATTTGGGGAAAATAGAATATTGCAGATGAAAACACCCCCCCCCCATTTTAAGACACACAAAGCTTGACTTCCAGGTCAGATCAGGGTTTGCATTGTTTCACAAAGAGGACTGGCATCTTAAGGAATGCAATAATCCTTGCATGAATGTCATTCATTCCAGATCTGAGAAACAAATGTTTGCGTGGGAGGCCGTCAGCATGTTCCACCTCTCGGTTCTTTGCATGAATAAATTAAAATAAAAAAATAAAAATAAAAAAGTGAAGCAGGGTCAACACACATCATACTCAAGCAAATAAGGAAGGTACTAAATTGCACAGTGATTTTACTCAGAGGCTGTGCACCCAGCAACCATAAGAACAACAGATTCAGCATATCCTTGTTCTAGAATAAACATTTTCTTCCAAACAAGAAGCAGGCAGGCAGGTAGCTAAGAGCCTTCGGGAAAGTAAGATGGATTGGAAAGGTTTTCCAAGGTTGCTTACCCTCAAATAATTTTATTACATTTTACAAGTCATACACATTAAAAAAAGGGGGGGGGGACTAATGATCAAGAGAAACAACAGAAGAGTAGAAAGAGAAGAGGGATAGAAGCTGTGAGAAAGTATAGGGGGGGAAGAGGAAAAAAACACAAAGATACACTAAGAATACTTCCAACTTCTTCTAATACAGTGATAAGTATGAAGAACGCTTCCATCTGGATTGTAGTTTGAGGCTGCGGCCTAAGGAAATTGAGAGTTTCTGTTGCTAAGAAGAGATCTTTGCCCAGCAAATCTGGCCCCGTGTTATGACCTTTCTTGCCACGGTTGTTAAGCGGATCGCTGCTGCCGTTAAGTGAGGAACAAGGTTGCTAAGTGAATCTTGGCTCCCCCCCCCGCAGACTTGGCTTGTCAAAAGGTCGCAAAAGGGGAGATCGCGCACTGTGACCGTCATAAATACATGCCAGCTGCCGAGCATCCGGATTTCATTTGTGTGACCACGCAGATGCCGCAACGGTCGTTAAGAGTGAAAGACGGTGTTAAGTCACTTTTTTCAGGGCCGTTGTAACTTTGAACAGTCACTGAACGATCTGTTGTAAGTCAAGGACTCCCTGTAACCTTCCAAAGTTCAAATAAACTCCCTCCTTTCCCCAAAACACCCTGTCTTGACCGGGAAGCGGGGGGGGGGATGTCACTTGGTGGTCTCTTGAGCTGGGTGGTCTTTCTTGCAGGCATTTCATTACCAAACTTGGTAACGTCATCAGTGCCTGTCATCCTGTCTCCCAAAAGCTGTCCAAGCAAAATCCATCCCAGGGGCCCTTGTGCTTAGAAACAAACCTCCCTCCCTTTTAAGTGCCCCCCCTTCAGCTCTCCAAACTGGCAGCTCAACTTTTAAAAGTGTCAATTCTCCCAAATTTGGAAGGCCTGCTATCTTAAGCTAGAGTTCAATTCAAAGGCAGTTGTGTGTTTGTGGCTCCTGTGTTAAACCAGTCCGGCTAAGCCTATTTATTGAAGTGTGTGCCTCCAACAGGGTGGCATGGTGTGACTTAATCCAAGGCAAGGATTTATTAAGGGGGGGGCAGCTTATTGGTTGGATTAACCCCCTCCCAAGGGAGGATATTTAAACTTAGTTAACCTGAGACTGTGATGTTACAGCTGATCTTCGCTGGCTATCTGTCTCTTTCTGTCTCTTTCTACCTGTCTCTTTCTATCTCAGGATTTACTTTAACTGCGATGTTATGGAATAAGTCCTCCGTTGTTTAGGGTCAAGCAGGGGATGCTTTAAAGTTTAAACCACGGTTTGCATGAGCACGATGGTCCCCCCGGCTGTTTACAGAGACGTGCAACAACACACAGCCCCATTTGTCAAAACGAAGCGTTCTTTGTTCAACCCCGAAGCTCCAGTGATTCCAAGGAGCCCTGGAAAACAAGCTAGCTCCAAATCGGGGAAAGAAGAGACACCCCCACTACCAAAAGCAAGCCAAAATCGCGCGCGCGCGCGCACACACACACACATACCCCAACCAAGTTAAACTAGCCGGATTCACACCCCACCCGAGCCAACCAGCATCAACAATGCATCGCCCCATAAACAGGCAAGGGCACCGGCCGGGGGAGTTGGCATTGGGCATCGCGTGCGCCTCTGAGCGCAGCGCGGATGGAGAGTGAGAATTCCAGGCGCCAAGAGGCTGCTTTGGCGAGACCCGATCCCGGGTGTTTTGCACGTCGTGTGAACCCCCTCTTCGCAACACCCCCCAACCCCAACGCCCACCCCATCCCTCCAGCCTGCGTTCCGGCCGGGTTGGTTTACCTCCAGCGGGGGCAGATCCGGATCCAGCTGGGTGAAACTGTGCAGGACCACCGGGCTGGCTTCTTCGGCGGCCACCTCCAAGCGGACGGCATCCCAGAGGCTGCGGAGTCGGCGGCAGCCCTCGAAGAGGCGCTCGGGGCTGCCTTGGAGAGCCCGGCCGAGCGCTCCTCCGGCAGCAGCTCCGACCACATGAGCGCCACCATTGAGCTGCACCCGCCGGGCTCCGCCTTGCAGCCAGCCCGGCCGAGCGCTTTTGGAAGAGACGGCGGGTGGGTGGTTGGGTGGATGGGGTGGGTGGGGGTCTCCCCGGCGCTCTTCTTCTGCCACCGGGGGCGGCCAGCTGCGCGGAGGCTTTTCGGGAGCCCCTCCCCCGGGAAGAGGGCCCGCCCTCTCCCTCCAGCAGCCCTGATGTCATTCAAATCCTGCGGAGGGGAGGAAAGAGAGGGAGGCTCAAGCGAGCGTGGGAGCTCAGCTGGGAAGGAAAGGCGACCACGAGGCGCCCTCTGCAGGCGGAGAGGGGCGGTTTTCAACTGGGATAGGCAACCATTGTTTGTTTGTTTGTTGGGTTTGGTGTTTGTTTTGTGTTTTAGGAGAATTGGCCGTTTCCCCAGGCCATCGCAAGACGGAATGGCTAAAACTTGACTGCTTCGGAGAAAGAAAGAAAGAAAGAAAGAAAGAAAAGGAAGGAAGGAAGGAAGAAGAAGGAAGAAGGAAGGAAAGAAAGAAAGAAAGAAAGAAAGAAAGAAAGAAAGAAAGAATAGTATGGGAAGGAAGGAAGGAAGGATAATACTTTTGTTTTGACTTGGAAACCGCTTCTGGATTTTGTGGTTGAGGTTTAAAAGGAAAAAAAAGAAAGACAAAAGAAATGTTGATTTTGGGTTTTACCCATGAATAGGTTTGTTGTTATGGAAATGGCTAGTTTATATTATTAGGTAAAAGTCAAAAGTTGGAAATACGATGCTATTGTCTTATTCTACCGTACCAAAGGGAGTCGGAAGTCAATGCCTTTCTTTCTTTTTCCCTTTGCCCTACACTTTTCCCTCCCATTTTTCCTCCCCTGTTTTCCTACTATTTCCTTTTGCATCTTTTGTATTCTGTATTACAAACTAGTACAGGAAAAGATTGAAATCCTGTAGGCCAGCATGGAAAACAGCTGTTCACTTAACATCTAATCAAGAGGACCAGAAGCAACAGATGGAAACGAACCAAGAAGGGAAACAACCTAGAACTAAGGAGAAATTTCCTGTCTGGGGAGAACAATCTGATTGTTGAACTCAAAGGTGCTTTTTATTCAAGAGGCAACTGGACTTCCTTTGTTCTTCCTTCAAGACTAGCCAACTGTTCTAACTGCAGAAGCTTCTCGCATGAGAAGCAAAACATCTTCAAGGAAAAACAAAGAAAGCCCAGTTGCCTCTTGAAGAATCCATGTGACCTGATGGATGGCTAAGAATCACCATAGGTATAAGCCTCCAGAAGTGATGGCTGCTCCATCGCTGGAGGTTTTGAAGAAGAGACTGGACAGCTGTTTGTCTCAAATGGGCTCTCCTGCTTGGGGGTTGGAATAGAAGACCTCCCAGGTCCCTTCCAATGCTGTTGTTCTGTTACCTACCTAGAAAAACCCCGATAATGTCTGGGGAGAGGAACGGCCCAAGGTCCCTCCTTGGAGCCTGACCATCAGTGATCCTTCTACCAAACTGTCTGGTTTTGACCTTCCCTGGACAGAATTAGCTATGATGCTGGAAGAAGGGCCCCTGCCCTGTATCGATGTGGGGATGGAAGTATTTCCCCCTTGTAGCGATCGTGGTGCTGACATGCCAACTGTGAAACGTACAACGTACAAGATTGCCCCACGAGGTTTGTCCTCTGGCTCCCCAGAAGATCTGCATGAAGCAACGCCTTATATATGTGTGAAAGGGAGAGACAGAGAGAGAAATGAAAGAGAGAGGGAGAGAGGAGAGGGAGAGAGAGAGATGAAAGAGAGAAAGAGAGAGGAAGGGAGAGAGATGAAAGAGAGAGGAAGGAGGAGATGAAAAAAAGGAAGACAAGAGAAAAAAAGAAGGAGAAAGATGAAAGGAAGGAGAGAGATAAAAGAAAAGGAAAAAGGAAGAAAGATGAAAAGAAAAGGAAGGAAGGAGAGAAGATGCCATTTGGAAAGCAAAGAGTTAAGCAAACTGTCCATGAATTGACCTGGGAACCAGAATCAAGAAAATCAGCCTATTGTTTGCAGGGCTGGTTTGCTTAGCTAATCTCGCCAATCCTGAGAAAACCAGACCACCACCAACCTTGTTTGTTTTCTTTACTTTGGGGGGGAGGGGTCTGAAAAGGGAGTGGGACCAGGCTTTTTCCTGGAAGGAAATAAACCCAGGGGGGACTAAGGAAAAACCAAAAAAGTTAACTTGAAAGATCAAAGCTGTGCGTCTGCAGGAAACACACAGTCAGCAACATTTTGCCCAATATATTCATAGGAGTTCAGTTAATTTATGGGTAGAATATTATTCCGCGCTTGCAGGATGCGAAGTCTGCAAAATTGGGTTCCTTGGGGTCAGCTAATGGTGGCTAATAAAAGTGTCAAACATTCCCTGGCAAAGCCTCTGGTTTTCCCCCAGATGCATAGTTTTAATTTGGCGGGTGGCAAAAATCATCAGATGGTTGGACTCCGATTTATGGAATAAACCACCTTTGGGGGTGGCTTCCATGTTGCTGCCTGAATGGTTTACAAACCACGGTTTGCCTGAGTTCACGCAGGACACGGAAGACAAACCGAAGTAGCCATGTTTCTGGCTGAAGGAGAGGGCAGGGGGTTGGACTAGATGACCTACAAGGTCCCTTCCGAATCTATTAATCTGTATACCTCTGTATAAAGGACCCAGAGGGATGGAATCAATGAAATAAAAAAAACCCATTTAGGCCACACAAGGAACATCCTGAGATGCAGAGACCACATTTTTCCTATGTTTTGCTAACATGTTTTGACAGGTACCAAACACAGAGGAATGGAAAGTTGATCTTTTTCATAGGATGGCCCTTAAAGGAGCTGTAACAACCCTGAAAAAGGGGATTTGCAAGCAGTCCTCACACTTATGACCGTCACAGCATTTTCCCCACAGTCACATGATCAAAATCCGGGCACTTGGCAACCAGCATGCACTTATGATGGGTTGTAGCATCTCAGGAGTCACCGTTTGCAAGCACTCAACAAGAACACTCTAGGGGGGGAAGCTGGACTTGCTTAACAACCGCATGATTCACTTAACAACCATGGTTAAAAAAAAGGTTGTAAAATTAGGCCTGACTCACTTAAACCATCGCCCAGCTTGCCCATGGAAATTCCAGTCTACCGCGGTCGTAATTCCAGGACTCTCTGTATTTTCTACATACGCACAAGCTTTCTACTAGTAAAGAGCATTTGCGGAGAGATTTTACATGTTACTCAACACATTTTCACTCCTCGGAACAGCACTTCTCAAAATTCTGAGCAATGCAGATTTGTCAACTTCTTCCTTCTGGGTTTCTAAGTTCCAAAATCAGCACATTTGCCTCAAAAAGTCTTCACTACCCATCCTTAAGTCAGAAGAAATAACAATAAAGCACTTGTTTCCTTTTTTAATGTGTTAGAAGCACCAGACAGCATCCAGCTCGGCCACAAAGCGTTCCTGTTTTTATAATTAATGTTATTTATTTTTTTACCAATTCTCTCATTCCTTATATCATTACATCTTATGACGTGTTGATGTTCCTGTCACGGTTAATGTCAACTTTATTGTCCTCATTTTTACACCGCTTTTGTACCCTCTCTGGACAGATGCAGCTTTAAACAACCTTTTAAAAATGTAATAACTCGTAAACGAACCCGTAAAGATGGTTTGTACGGAACATGAAGTACCATGAACCAGAAAATCAAAGCTCTGGAAACAGCTAAATGATTTTAACACCCAAGGCAAAAAACATTTTCCATGGTGGATTCCCTGCCCCCCACACACACATACCAGCAATAATGCACATAGATTAAAAAAGGATTTTTGGAGTCCAAGAAGTGGCTGCTCACCTCATAAAAACATAAGAATAGAAGGGACCTTGGAGGTCTTCTAGTCTAACCCTTGGCACAAGACAGGAGTCATCATACCATCTCAGACAAATGGTTTTTCAATCTCTTTCCAAAGCCAACACGGTCCAAAGTTGCATGGACAGAGGGATACAATCGAGATCAAGTGACGTACTAATGCCACTCTACAAAGCCTTAGTAAGACCACACCTGGAGTACTGCATCCAGTTTTGGTCACCACATTATAAAAAAGATGTAGAGGCTCTAGAAAAAGTGCAGAGAAAAGCAGCCAAGATAATGAGGGGACTGGAGGCTAAAACATACGATGAACAGTGGCAGGAACTGGGTCTGGCTAGTCCAGGGAAGAGAAGGACCAGGGGAGACAGGAGAGCAGCCCTCCAATATTTGAGGGGCTGCCTCAGAGAGGAGGAGGGGGTCCAGCTATTTTCCAAGGCACCTGAAGGCCAGACAAGGAATAATGGATGGAAACTGATCACAGAGAGATTCAACTGGAATAAGGAAGAGTTTTCTGACAGTGAGAACAATCAACCGACGGAACAGAAGTTGCCCTCGGAAGTTGTGGGAGCGTCATCACTTGAGACTTTCAAGAAGAGATTGGTCAGAAATGGAGTAAGGTCTCCTGCTTGGGTGGAGTGGGGTTGGACTAGATGACCTACAAGGTCCCTTCCAACTCTGTTAATCTGTATTTTGTTAACAACCTCCACTGCTGGAGCACCCACAATTTCTGGAGGAAATCCGTTTAACTGGTTAATTGTTCTTGCTGTCAGGAAATATTACATCCTAGGTTGGTTTTCTCCCTGATAATCTTCCACCTATTACTTCTTGTCCTGCCCTCAGATGCTTTGGAGAATAGGTTAACCCCCTCCTCTCTGTGACAACCCCTGAAATATTGGAAGATGCTGTCACATGCCCCCTAATACTCTTCTTCCTTGGACTAGACCTACCCAGTTCCAGCAACTGTCCTTTATGTGTTTTAGCCTTCAGTCCCCTAATCATCTTCGTGGCTCTTTCTTACACTCTTTCTAGAGTCTCAACGTCTTTTTGTGCTGTGTCATGGCGACTAGAACTGGACAAAGTATTCTGAGTGTGATGTTGTTAGGCAACTCAAGATAAAAAAATCCTTCTTTCTTATAGGAACTCAGTAAAATGCCCCTCGGGGAGCCAGGCAACATCCTGGATACAAAACACATCACTAAGTCATGTCAAAACCAGACAGGTGCACGGTGCTCGTTTGATGACTCGACAGGTAGGGCTTTGTGGAGGCTGCAATGTCCACTGGCAGGGAATGCCCAGCCCAAACCCTGGAGGTGTTGCTAATTGCAGCTTTGGGGAAAGTCGTCTATATTTAGAGCCA